>CAUVZT010000014.1:1200000-1607583 GCA_963556525.1 Cochlearia excelsa
ATGTTGCATGAAACTTGGTTTAGAGTCCTAGAAAACGCGTTGTTAGATGTTTCTTAATTTCGTCAAACTTGTACAAAGATCATTGAGACACTTATAAGCACTCATGTTGCGTGAAACTTGGTTTAGAGTCCTAGAAACGCGTTGTTAGATGTTTCATAAGTTCGTCAAAATGTACAAAGATCATTGAGACACTTATAAGCACTCATGTTGCATGAAACTTGGTTTAGAGTCCTAGAAACGCGTTGTTAGATGTTTCATAAGTTTGCCAAACTAGTACAATGCTCATTGAGATACTTATAAGCAATCATGTTGTATGAAACTTGGTTTAGAGTCCTAGAAACGCGTTGTTAGATGTTTCATAAGTTCTTAAAACTTGTACAAAGCTCATTGAGACACTTATAAGCAGTCATGTTGAATTAAACTTGGTTTAGAGTCCTAGAAACGTGTTGTTAGATGTTTCATAAGTTCGTCAAACTAGTAAAAAGCTCATTGAGACACTTATAAGCACTCATGTTGCATGAAACATGGTTTAGAGTCCTAGAAACGCGTTGTTAGATGTTTCATAAGTTCGTCAAACTAGTACAAATCTCATTAAGACACTTATAAGCACCCATGTTGCATGAAACTTGGTTTAGAATCTTAGAAACCGCCTTGTTAGATGTTTCATAAGTTCTTCAAACTAGTACAAAGCTCATTGAGACACTTATAAGCACTCATGTTCCATGAAACTTGGTTTAGAGTCCAAGAAACGCGTTGTTAGATGTTTCATAAGTTCGTCAAAATAGTACAAAGCTAATTGAGACACTTATAAGCATTCATGTTGCATGAAACTTGGTTTAGAATCATAGAAACGCGTTGGTAGACGTTTCATAAAAATTCGTCAAACTTGTACAAAGCTCATTGAGACACTTATAAGCATTCATGTTGCATGAAACTTGGTTTAGAGTCCTAGAAACGCGTTGTTAGATGTTTCATAAGTTTGTCAAACTAGTACAAAGCTCATTGAGACACTTATAAGCACTCATGTTGCATGAAACTTCGTTAGAGTCCTAGAAACCGCGTTCTTAGATGTTTCATAAGTTCGTCAAGTTCGTCAAACTAGTACAAAGCTCATTGAGACACATATAAGCACTCATGTTGCATGAAACTTGGTTTAGAGTCCTGAAACGCGTTGTTAGATGTTTCATAAGTTCGAAAAACTAGTACAAAGCTCATTGAGACACTTATAAGCACTCATGTTGCATGAAACTTGGTTTAGAGTCCTACAAACGCGTTGTTGGACGTTTCATAAGTTCGTAAAACAAGTACAAAGCTCATTGAGACACTTATAAGCACTCATGTTGAATGTAACTTGGTTTAGAGTCCTAGAAATGCGTTGTTAGATGTTTCATAAGTTCGTCAAACTTGTACAAAGCTCATTGAGACACTTATAAGCACTCATGTTATATGAAACTTGGTTTAGAGTCCTAGAACCCGCGTTGTTAGGTGTTTCATATGTTCGTCAAACTAGTACAAAGCTCATTTAGACACTTATAAGCACTCATGTTGCATGAAACTTGGTTTAGAGTCCTACAAACGCGTTGTTGGACGTTTCATAAGTTCGTAAAACTAGTACAAAGCTCATTGAGACACTTATAAGCACTCATGTTGAATGAAACTTGGTTTAGAGTCCTAGAAATGCGTTGTTAGATGTTTCATAAGTTCGTAAAACTTGTACAAAGCTCATTGAGACACTTATAAGCACTCATGTTGTATGAAACTTGGTTTAGAGTCCTAGAAACCGTGTTGTTAGATATTTCATAAGTTCGTCAAACTAGTACAAAGCTCATTGAGACACTTATAAGCACTCATGTTGCATGAAACTTGGTTTAGAGTCCTAGAAACGCGTTGTTAAATGTTTCATAAGTTTGTCAAACTTGTACAAAGCTCATTGAGATACTTCTAAGCACTCATGTTGCATGAAACTTGGTTTAGAGTCCTAGAAACGCGTTGTTAGATGTTTCATAAGTTCTTCAAACTAGTACAAAGCTCATTGAGACACTTATAAGCACTCATGTTGCATGAAACTTGGTTTAGAGTCCTAGAAACGCGTTGTTAGATGTTTCATAAGTTCATAAAACTTGTACAAAGCTCATTGAGACACTTATAAGTACTCATGTTGCATGAAACTTGGTTTAGAGTCCTAGAAACGCGTTGTTAGATGTTTTATAAGTTCGTCAAACTTGTACAAAGCTCATTGAGAAACTTATAAGTACTCATGTTGCATGAAACTTGGTTTAGAGTCCTAGAAACGCCTTGTTAAAAGTTTCATAAGTTCGTCAAAATAGTACAAAGCTAATTGAGACACTTATAAGCATTCATGTTGCATGAAACTTGGTTTAGAATCCTAGAAACGCGTTGGTAGACGTTTCATAAATTCGTCAAACTTGTACAAAGCTCATTGAGACACTTATAAGCACTCATGTTGCATGAAACTTGGTTTAGAGTCCTAGAAACGCGTTGTTAGACGTTTCATGAGTTCGTCAAACTAGTACAAAGCTCATTGAGACACTTATAAGCACTCATGTTGCATGAAACTTGGTTTAGAGTCCTAGAAACGCGTTGTTAGATGTTTCATAAGTTCGTCATACATGTACAAAGCCCATTGAGACACTTATAAGCACTCATGTTGTATGAAACTTGGTTTAGAGTCCTAGAAACCGCGTTGTTAGATGTTTCATAAGTTCGTCAAACTAGTACAAAGCTCATTGAGACACTTATAAACACTCATGTTGCATGAAACTTGGTTTAGAGTCCTAGAAACGCGTTGTTAGATGTTTCATAAGTTCGTCAAACTTGTACAAAGCTCATTGAGACACTTATAAGTACTCATGTTGCATGAAACTTGGTTTAGAGTCCTAGAAACCGCGTTGTTAGATGTTTCATAAGTTCGTCAAACTTGTACAAAGATCATTGAGACACTTATAAGCACTCATGTTGCATGAAACTTTGGTTTAGAGTCCTAGAAACGCGTTGTTAGATGTTTCATAAGTTCGTCAAACTAGTACAAATCTCATTGAGACACTTATAAGCACTCATGTTGCATGAAACTTGGTTTAGAGTCCTAGAAACGCGTTGTTAGATGTTTCATAAGTTCTTCAAACTAGTACAAAGCTCATTGAGACATTTATAAGCACTCATGTTGCATGAAACTTGGTTTAGAGTCCTAGAAACTCGTTGTTAGATGTTTCATAAGTTCATAAAACTTGTACAAAGCTCATTGAGACACTTATAAGTACTCATGTTGCATGAAACTTGGTTTAGAGTCCTAGAAAACGCGTTGTTAGATGTTTCTTAATTTCGTCAAACTTGTACAAAGATCATTGAGACACTTATAAGCACTCATGTTGCATGAAACTTGGTTTAGAGTCCTAGAAACGCGTTGTTAGATGTTTCATAAGTTCGTCAAAATGTACAAAGCTCATTCAGACACTTATAAGCACTCATGTTGCATGAAACTTGGTTTAGAGTCCTAGAAACGCATTGTTAGATGTTTCATAAGTTTGCCAAACTAGTACAAAGCTCATTGAGACACTTATAAGCAATCATGTTGTATGAAACTTGGTTTAGAGTCCTAGAAACGCGTTGTTAGATGTTTCATAAGTTCGTAAAACTTGTACAAAGCTCATTGAGACACTTATAAGCAGTCATGTTGAATTAAACTTGGTTTAGAGTCCTAGAAACGTGTTGTTAGATGTTTCATAAGTTCGTCAAACTAGTAAAAAGCTCATTGAGACACTTATAAGCACTCATGTTGCATGAAACTTGGTTTAGAGTCCTAGAAACGCGTTGTTAGATGTTTCATAAGTTCGTCAAACTAGTACAAATCTCATTAAGACACTTATAAGCACCCATGTTGCATGAAACTTGGTTTAGAATCTTAGAAACCGCGTTGTTAGATATTTCATAAGTTCTTCAAACTAGTACAAAGATCATTGAGACACTTATAAGCACTCATGTTCCATGAAACTTGGTTTAGAGTCCTAGAAACGCGTTGTTAGATGTTTCATAAGTTCGTCAAAATAGTACAAAGCTAATTGAGACACTTATAAGCAATCATGTTGCATGAAACTTGGTTTAGAATCATAGAAACGCGTTGGTAGACGTTTCATAAATTCGTCAAACTTGTACAAAGCTCATTGACACACTTATAAGCATTCATGTTGCATGAAACTTGGTTTAGAGTCCTAGAAACACGTTGTTAGATGTTTCATAAGTTTGTCAAACTAGTACAAAGCTCATTGAGACACTTATAAGCACTCATGTTGCATGAAACTTCGTTAGAGTCCTAGAAACCGCGTTCTTAGATGTTTCATAAGTTCGTCAAACTAGTACAAAGCTGATTGAGACACATATAAGCACTCATGTTGCATGAAACTTGGTTCATAGAGTTCCTACTTGGTTTAAACGCAAACGCGTTGTTGGACGTTTCATAAGTTCGTAAAACTAGTACAAAGCTCATTGAGACACTTATAAGCACTCATGTTGAATGAAACTTGGTTTAGAGTCCTAAAAATGCGTTGTTAGATGTTTCATAAGTTCGTAAAACTTGTACAAAGCTCATTGAGACACTTATAAGCACTCATGTTGCATGAAACTTGGTTTAGAGTCCTAGAAACGCGTTGTTAGATGTTTCATAAGTTCGAAAAACTAGTACAAAGCTCATTGAGACACTTATAAGCACTCATGTTGCATGAAACTTGGTTTAGAGTCCTAGAAACAGCGTTGTTAGATGTTTCATAAGTTCGTCAAACTTGTACAAAGATCATTGAGACACTTATAAGCACTCATGTTGCATGAAACTTGGTTTAGAGTCCTAGAAACGCGTTGTTAGATGTTTCATAAGTTCGTCAAACTAGTACAAATCTCATTGAGACACTTATAAGCACTCATGTTGCATGAAACTTGGTTTAGAGTCCTAGAAACGCGTTGTTAGATGTTTCATAAGTTCTTCAAACTAGTACAAAGCTCGTTGAGACATTTATAAGCACTCATGTTGCATGAAACTTGGTTTAGAGTCCTAGAAACGCGTTGTTATATGTTTCATAAGTTCATAAAACTTGTACAAAGCTCATTGAGACACTTATAAGTACTCATGTTGCATTAAACTTGGTTTAGAGTCCTAGAAAACGCGTTGTTAGATGTTTCTTAATTTCGTCAAACTTGTACAAAGATCATTGAGACACTTATAAGCACACATGTTGCATGAAACTTGGTTTAGAGTCCTAGAAACGCGTTGTTAGATGTTTCATAAGTTCGTCAAACTTGTACAAAGCTCATTGAGACACTTATAAGCACTCATGTTGCATGAAACTTGGATAGAGTCCTAGAAACACGTTGTTAGATGTTTCATAAGTTCGTCAAACTTGTACAAAGCTCATTGAGATACTTCTAAGCACTCATGTTGCATGAAACTTGGTTTAGAGTCCTAGAAACGCGTTGTTAGATGTTTCATAACTTCTTCAAACTAGTACAAAGCTCATTGAGACACTTATAAGCACTCATGTTGCATGAAACTTGGTTTAGAGTCCTAGAAACGCGTTGTTAGATGTTTCATAAGTTCATAAAACTTGTACAAAGCGCATTGAGACACTTATAAGTACTCATGTTGCATGAAATTTGGTTTAGAGTCCTAGAAACGCGTTGTTAGATGTTTCATAAGTTCGTCAAACTTGTACAAAGCTCATTGAGACACTTATAAGTACTCATGTTGCATGAAACTTGGTTTAGAGTCCTAGAAACGCCTTGTTAAAAGTTTCATAAGTTCGTCAAAATAGTACAAAGCTAATTGAGACACTTATAAGCATTCATGTTGCATGAAACTTGGTTTAGAATCCTAGAAACGCGTTGGTAGACGTTTCATAAATTCGTCAAACTTGTACAAAGCTCATTGAGACACTTATAAGCACTCATGTTGCATGAAACTTGGTTTAGAGTCCTAGAAACGCGTTGTTAGACGTTTCATAAGTTCGTCAAACTAGTACAAAGCTCATTGAGACACTTATAAGCACTCATGTTGTATGAAACTTGGTTTAGAGTCCTAGAAACGCGTTGTTAGATGTTTTATAAGTTCGTCAAACTTGTACAAAGCCCATTAAAACACTTATAAGCACTCATGTTGTATGAAACTTGGTTTAGAGTCCTAGAAACCGCGTTGTTAGATGTTTCATAAGTTCGTCAAACTAGTACAAAGCTCATTGAGACACTTATAAGCACTCATGTTGCATGAAACTTGGTTTAGAGTCCTAGAAACGCGTTGTTAGATGTTTCATAAGTTCGTCAAACTTGTACAAAGCTCATTGAGATACTTCTAAGCACTCATGTTGAATGAAACTTGGTTTAGAGTCCTAGAAACGCGTTGTTAGATGTTTCATAAGTTCTTCAAACTAGTACAAAGCTCATTGAGACACTTATAAGCACTCATGTTGCATGAAACTTGGTTTAGAGTCCTAGAAACGCGTTGTTAGATGTTTCATAAGTTTATAAAACTTGTACAAAGCTCATTGAGACACTTATAAGTACTCATGTTGCATGAAACTTGGTTTAGAGTCCTAGAAACGCGTTGTTAGATGTTTCATAAGTTCGTCAAACTTGTACAAAGCTCATTGAGACACTTATAAGCACTCATGTTGCATGAAACTTGGTTTAGAGTCCTAGAAACGCGTTGTTAGATGTTTCATAAGTTCGTCAAACTTGTACAAAGCTCATTGATATACTTCTAAGCACTCATGTTGCATGAAACTTGGTTTAGAGTCCTAGAAACGCGTTGTTAGATGTTTCATAAAATCTTCAAACTAGTACAAAGCTCATTGAGACACTTATATGCACTCATGTTGCATGAAACTTGGTTTAGAGCCCTAGAAATGGGTTGTTAGATGTTTCATAAGTTTGTCAAACTTGTACAAAGCTTATTGAGACACTTATAAGCACTCATGTTGTATGAAACTTGGTTTAGTGTCCTAGAAAAGCGTTGTTAGATGTTTCATAAGTTCATAAAACTTGTACAAAGCTCATTGAGACACTTATAAGTACTCATGTTGCATGAAACTTGGTTTAGAGTCCTAGAAACCGCGTTGTTAGATGTTTCATAAGTTCGTCAGACTTGTACAAAGATCATTGAGACACTTATAAGCACTCATGTTGCATGAAACTTGGTTTAGAGTCCTAGAAACGCGTTGTTAGATGTTTCATAAGTTTGTCAAACTAGTACAAAGCTCATTGAGACACTTATAAGCACTCATGTTGCATGAAACTTCGTTAGAGTCTTAGAAACCGCGTTCTTAGATGTTTCATAAGTTCGTCAAACTAGTACAAAGCTCATTGAGATACATATAAGCACTCATGTTGCATGAAACTTGGTTTAGAGTCCTAGAAACGCGTTGTTAGATGTTTCATAAGTTCGACAAACTAGTACAAAGCTCATTGAGACACATATAAGCACACTTATGTTGCATGAAACTTGGTTTAGAGTCCTAGAAACCGCGTTGTTAGTTGTTTCATATGTTCGTCAAACTTGTACAAAGCTCATTGAGACACTTATAAGCACTCATGTTGCATGAAACTTTGTTTAGAGTTCTAGAAACGAGAAACGCGTTGTTAGACGTTTCATAAGTTCGTCAAACTAGTACAAAGCTCATTGAGACACTTATAAGTACTCATGTTGCATGAAACTTGGTTTAGAGTCCTAGAAAAAGCGTTGTTAGATGTTTCTTAAGTTCGTCAAACTTGTACAAAGATTATTGAGACACTTATAAGCACTCATGTTGCATGAAACTTGGTTTCGAGTCCTAGAAACGTGTTGTTAGATGTTTCATAAGTTCGTCAAACTTGTACAAAGCTCATTGAGACACTTATAAGCACTCATGTTGCATGAAACTTGGTTTAGAGTCCTAGAAACACGTTGTTAGATGTTTCATAAGTTTGCCAAACTAGTACAAAGGTCATTGAGACACTTATACGCAATCATGTTGTATGAAACTTGGTTTAGAGTCCTAGAAACGCGTTGTTAGATGTTTCATAAGTTCGTAAACTAGTAAAAACCTCATTGAGACACTTATAAGCACTCATGTTGAATTAAACTTGGTTTAGAGTCCTAGAAACACGTTGTTAGATGTTTCATAAGTTCTTCAAACTAGTACAAAGCTCATTGAGACACTTATAAGCACTCATGTTCCATGAAACTTGGTTTAGAGTTCTAGAAACGCGTTGTTAGATGTTTCATAAGTTCATAAGACTTGTACAAAGCTCATTGAGACACTTATAAGTACTCATGTTGCATGAAACTTGGTTTAGAGTCCTAGAAACCGCGTTGTTAGATGTTTCATAAGTTCGTCAAACATGTACAAAGATCATTGAGACACTTATAAGCACTCATGTTGCATGAAACTTGGTTTAGAGTCCTAGAAACGCGTTGTTAGATGTTTCATAAGTTCGTCAAACTAGTACAAATCTCATTGAAACACTTATAAGCACTCATGTTGCATGAAACTTGGTTTAGAATCTTAGAAACGCGTTGGTAGACGTTTCATAAATTCGTCAAACTTGTACAAAGCTCATTGAGACACTTATAAGCACTCATGTTGCATGAAACTTGGTTTAGAGTCCTAGAAACGCGTTGTTAGACGTTTCATAAGTTCGTCAAACTAGTACAAAGCTCATTGAGACACTTATAAGCACTCATGTTGTATGAAACTTGGTTTAGAGTCCTAGAAACGTGTTGTTAGATGTTTTATAAGTTCGTCAAACTTGTACAAAGCCCATTGAAACACTTATAAGCACTCATGTTGTATGAAACTTGGTTTAGAGTCCTAGAAACCGCGTTGTTAGATGTTTCATAAGTTCGTCAAACTAGTACAAAGCTCATTGAGACACTTATAAGCACTCATGTTGCATGAAACTTGGTTTAGAGTCCTAGAAACGCGTTGTTAGATGTTTCATAAGTTCGTCAAACTTGTACAAAGCTCATTGAGATACTTCTAAGCACTCATGTTGAATGAAACTTGGTTTAGAGTCCTAGAAACGCGTTGTTAGATGTTTCATAAGTTCTTCAAACTAGTACAAAGCTCATTGAGACACTTATAAGCACTCATGTTGCATGAAACTTGGTTTAGAGTCCTAGAAACGCGTTGTTAGATGTTTCATAAGTTCATAAAACTTGTACAAAGCTCATTGAGACACTTATAAGTACTCATGTTGCATGAAACTTGGTTTAGAGTCCTAGAAACGCGTTGTTAGATGTTTCATAAGTTCGTCAAACTTGTACAAAGCTCATTGAGACACTTATAAGCACTCATGTTGCATGAAACTTGGTTTAGAGTCCTAGAAACGCGTTGTTAGATGTTTCATAAGTTCGTCAAACTTGTACAAAGCTCATTGATATACTTCTAAGCACTCATGTTGCATGAAACTTGGTTTAGAGTCCTAGAAACGCGTTGTTAGATGTTTCATAAGTTCTTCAAACTAGTACAAAGCTCATTGAGACACTTATAAGCACTCATGTTGCATGAAACTTGGTTTAGAGCCCTAGAAATGGGTTGTTAGATGTTTCATAAGTTTGTCAAACTTGTACAAAGCTTATTGAGACACTTATAAGCACTCATGTTGTATGAAACTTGGTTTAGTGTCCTAGAAAAGCGTTGTTAGATGTTTCATAAGTTCATAAAACTTGTACAAAGCTCATTGAGACACTTATAAGTACTCATGTTGCATGAAACTTGGTTTAGAGTCCTAGAAACCGTGTTGTTAGATGTTTCATAAGTTCGTCAGACTTGTACAAAGATCATTGAGACACTTATAAGCACTCATGTTGCATGAAACTTGGTTTAGAGTCCTAGAAACGCGTTGTTAGATGTTTCAAAAGTTTGTCAAACTAGTACAAAGCTCATTGAGACACTTATAAGCACTCATGTTGCATGAAACTTCGTTAGAGTCTTAGAAACCGCGTTCTTAGATGTTTCATAAGTTCGTCAAACTAGTACAAAGCTCATTGAGATACATATAAGCACTCATGTTGCATGAAACTTGGTTTAGAGTCCTAGAAACGCGTTGTTAGATGTTTCATAAGTTCGACAAACTAGTACAAAGCTCATTGAGACACATATAAGCACACTTATGTTGCATGAAACTTGGTTTAGAGTCCTAGAAACCGCGTTGTTAGTTGTTTCATATGTTCGTCAAACTTGTACAAAGCTCATTGAGACACTTATAAGCACTCATGTTGCATGAAACTTTGTTTAGAGTTCTAGAAACGAGAAACGCGTTGTTAGACGTTTCATAAGTTCGTCAAACTAGTACAAAGCTCATTGAGACACTTATAAGTACTCATGTTGCATGAAACTTGGTTTAGAGTCCTAGAAAAAGCGTTGTTAGATGTTTCTTAAGTTCGTCAAACTTGTACAAAGATTATTGAGACACTTATAAGCACTCATGTTGCATGAAACTTGGTTTAGAGTCCTAGAAACGTGTTGTTAGATGTTTCATAAGTTCGTCAAACTTGTACAAAGCTCATTGAGACACTTATAAGCACTCATGTTGCATGAAACTTGGTTTAGAGTCCTAGAAACACGTTGTTAGATGTTTCATAAGTTTGCCAAACTAGTACAAAGGTCATTGAGACACTTATAAGCAATCATGTTGTATGAAACTTGGTTTAGAGTCCTAGAAACGCGTTGTTAGATGTTTCATAAGTTCGTAAACTAGTAAAAACCTCATTGAGACACTTATAAGCACTCATGTTGAATTAAACTTGGTTTAGAGTCCTAGAAACACGTTGTTAGATGTTTCATAAGTTCTTCAAACTAGTACAAAGCTCATTGAGACACTTATAAGCACTCATGTTGCATGAAACTTGGTTTAGAGTTCTAGAAACGCGTTGTTAGATGTTTCATAAGTTCATAAGACTTGTACAAAGCTCATTGAGACACTTATAAGTACTCATGTTGCATGAAACTTGGTTTAGAGTCCTAGAAACCGCGTTGTTAGATGTTTCATAAGTTCGTCAAACATGTACAAAGATCATTGAGACACTTATAAGCACTCATGTTGCATGAAACTTGGTTTAGAGTCCTAGAAACGCGTTGTTAGATGTTTCATAAGTTCGTCAAATTAGTACAAATCTCATTGAAACACTTATAAGCACTCATGTTGCATGAAACTTGGTTTAGAATCTTAGAAACCGCGTTGTTAGATGTTTCATAAGTTCTTCAAACTAGTACAAAGCTCATTGAGACACTTATAAGCACTCATGTTGCATGAAACTTGGTTTAGAGTCCTAGAAACGCGTTGTTAGATGTTTCATAAGTTCATAAAACTTGTACAAAGCTCATTGAGACACTTATAAGTACTCATGTTGCATGAAACTTGGTTTAGAGTCCTAGAAAACGCGTTGTTAGATGTTTCTTAAGTTCCTCAAACTTGTACAAAGATCATTGAGACACTTATAAGCACTCATGTTGCATGAAACTTGGTTTAGAGTCCTAGAAACGTGTTGTTAGATGTTTCATAAGTTCGTCAAACTTGTACAAAGCTCATTGAGACACTTATAAGCACTCATGTTGCATGAAACTTGGTTTAGAGTCCTAGAAACACGTTGTTAGATGTTTCATAAGTTTGCCAAACTAGTACAAAGGTCATTGAGACACTTATAAGCAATCATGTTGTATGAAACTTGGTTTAGAGTCCTAGAAACGCGTTGTTAGATGTTTCATAAGTTCGTAAACTAGTAAAAAGCTCATTGAGACACTTATAAGCACTCATGTTGAATTAAACTTGGTTTAGAGTCCTAGAAACGCGTTGTTAGATGTTTCATATATTCATCAAACTTGTACAAAGCTCATTGAGACACTTATAAGCACTCATGTTTCATGAAACTTGGTTTAGAGTCCTAGAAACGCGTTGTTAGATGTTTCATAAGTTCGTCAAACTAGTACAAATCTCATTAAGACACTTATAAGCACTCATGTTGCATGAAACTTGGTTTAGAATCTTAGAAACCGCGTTGTTAGATGTTTCATAAGTTCTTCAAACTAGTACAAAGCTCAATGAGACACTTATAAGCACTCATGTTCCATGAAACTTGGTTTAGAGTCCTAGAAATGCGTTGTTAGATGTTTCATAAGTTCGTCAAAATAGTACAAAGCTAATTGAGACACTTATAAGCATTCATGTTGCATGAAACTTGGTTTAGAATCATAGAAACGCGTTGGTAAACATTTCATAAATTCGTCAAACTTGTACAAAGCTCATTGAGACACTTATAAGCACTCATGTTGCATGAAACTTGGTTTAGAGTCCTAGAAACGCGTTGTTAGATGTTTCATAAGTTTGTCAAACTAGTACATAGCTCATTGAGACACTTATAAGCACTCATGTTGCATGAAACTTCGTTAGAGTCTTAGAAACCGCGTTCTTAGATGTTTCATAAGTTCGTCAAACTAGTACAAAGCTCATTGAGACACATATAAGCACTCATGTTGCATGAAACTTGGTGTAGAGTCCTAGAAACGCGTTGTTAGATGTTTCATAAGTTCGAAAAACTAGTACAAAGCTCATTGAGACACTTATAAGCACTCATGTTGCATGAAACTTGGCATAGAGTCCTAGAAATGCGTTGTTAGATGTTTCATAAGTTCGTAAAACTTGTACAAAGCTCATTGAGACACTTGTAAGTACTCATGTTGCATGAAACTTTGTTTAGAGTCCTAGAAAACGCGTTGTTAGATGTTTCTTAATTTCGTCAAACTTGTACAAAGATCATTGAGACACTTATAAGCACTCATGTTGCATGAAACTTGGTTTAGAGTCCTAGAAACGCGTTGTTAGATGTTTCATAAGTTCGTCAAACTTGTACAAAGCTCATTGAGACACTTATAAGCACTCATGTTGCATGAAACTTGGTTAAGAGTCCTAGAAACGCGTTGTTAGATGTTTCATAAGTTTGCCAAACTAGTACAAAGCTCATTGAGACACTTATAAGCAATCATGTTGTATGAAACTTGGTTTAGAGTCCTAGAAACGCGTTGTTAGATGTTTCATAAGTTCGTAAAACTTGTACAAAGCTCATTGAGACACTTATAAGCACTCATGTTGAATTAAACTTGGTTTAGAGTCCTAGAAACGTGTTGTTAGATGTTTTATAAGTTCGTCAAACTAGTAAAAAGCTCATTGAGACACTTATAAGCACTCATGTTGCATGAAACTTGGTTTAGAGTCCTAGAAACGAGTTGTTAGATGTTTCATAAGTTCGTCAAACTAGTACAAATCTCATTAAGACACTTATAAGCACTCATGTTGCATGAAACTTGGTTTAGAATCTTAGAAACCGCGTTGTTAGATGTTTCATAAGTTCTTCAAACTAGTACAAAGCTCATTGAGACACTTATAAGAACTCATGTTCCATGAAACTTGATTTAGAGTCCTAGAAACGCGTTGTTAGATGTTTCATAAGTTCGTCACAATAGTACAAAGCTAATTGAGACACTTATAAGCATTCATGTTGCATGAAACTTGGTTTAGAATCATAGAAACGCGTTGGTAGACGTTTCATAAATTCGTCAAACTTGTACAAAGCTCATTGAGACACTTATAAGCACGCATGAAACTTGGTTTAGAGTCCTAGAAACGCGTTGTTAGATGTTTCATAAGTTTGTCAAACTAGTACAAAGCTCATTGAGACACTTATAAGCACTCATGTTGCATGAAACTTCGTTAGAGTCTTAGAAACCGCGTTCTTAGATGTTTCATAAGTTCGTCAAACTAGTACAAAGCTCATTGAGACACATATAAGCACTCATGTTGCATGAAACTTGGTTTAGAGTCCTAGAAACGCGTTGTTAGATGTTTCATAAGTTCGAAAAACTAGTACAAAGCTCATTGAGACACTTATAAGCACTCATGTTGCATGAAACTTGGTTTAGAGTCCTACAAACGCGTTGTTGGACTTTTCATAAGTTCGTAAAACTAGTACAAAGCTCATTGAGACACTTATAAGCACTCATGTTGAATGAAACTTGGTTTAGAGTCCTAGAAATGCGTTGTTAGATGTTTCATAAGTTCGTAAAACTTGTACAAAGCTCATTGAGACACTTATAAGCACTCATGTTGTATGAAACTTGGTTTAGAGTCCTAGAAACCTCGTTGTTAGATGTTTCATAAGTTCGTCAAACTAGTACAAAGCTCATTGAGACACTTATAAGCACTCATGTTGCACTCATGTTGCATGAAACTTGGTTTAGAGTCCTAGAAACGCGTTGTTCGTCAAACTTGTACAAAGCTCATTGAGATACTTCTAAGCACTCATGTTGCATGAAACTTGGTTTAGAGTCCTAGAAACGCGTTGTTAGATGTTTCATAAGTTCTTCAAACTAGTACAAAGCTCATTGAGACACTTATAAGCACTCATGTTGCTTGAAACTTGGTTTAGAGTCCTAGAAACGCGTTGTTAGATGTTTCATAAGTTCATAAAACTTGTACAAAGCTCATTGAGACACTTATAAGTACTCATGTTGCATGAAACTTGGTTTAGAGTCCTAGAAACGCCTTGTTAAAAGTTTCATAAGTTCGTCAAAATAGTACAAAGCTAATTGAGACACTTATAAGCATTCATGTTGCATGAAACTTGGTTTAGAATCCTAGAAACGCGTTGGTAGACGTTTCATAAATTTGTCAAACTTGTACAAAGCTCATTGAGACACTTATAAGCACTCATGTTGCATGAAACTTGGTTTAGAGTCCTAGAAACGCGTTGTTAGATGTTTCATAAGTTCGTAAAACTTGTACAAAGCCCATTGAGACACTTATAAGCACTCATATTGTATGAAACTTGGTTTAGAGTCCTAGAAACCGCGTTGTTAGATGTTTCATAAGTTCGTCAAACTAGTACAAAGCTCATTGAGACACTTATAAGCACTCATGTTGCATGAAACTTGGTTTAGAGTCCTAGAAACGCGTTGTTAGATGTTTCATAAGTTCGTCAAACTTGTACAAAGCTCATTGAGATACTTCTAAGCACTCATGTTGCATGATACTTGGTTTAGAGTCCTAGAAACGCGTTGTTAGATGTTTCATAAGTTCGTCAAACTAGTAAAAAGCTCATTGAGACACTTATAAGCACTCATGTTGCTTAAACTTGGTTTAGAATCTTAGAAACCGCGTTGTTAGATGTTTCATAAGTTCTTCAAACTAGTACAAAGCTCATTGAGACACTTATAAGCACTCATGTTGCTTGAAACTTGGTTTAGAGTCCTGGAAACGCGTTGTTAGATGTTTCATAAGTTCATAAAACTTGTACAAAGCTCATTGAGACACTTATAAGCACTCATGTTGCATGAAACTTGGTTTAGAGTCCTAGAAACGCGTTGTTAGACGTTTCATAAGTTCGTCAAACTAGTACAAAGCTCATTGAGACACTTATAAGCACTCATGTTGCATGAAACTTGGTTTAGAGTCCTAGAAACGCGTTGTTAGATGTTTCATAAGTTCGTCAAACTTGTACAAAGCCCATTGAGGCACTTATAAGCACTCATGTTGTATAAAACTTGGTTTAGAGTCCTAGAAACCGCGTTGTTAGATGTTTCATAAGTTCGTCAAACTAGTACAAAGCTCATTGAGACACTTATAAGCACTCATGATGCATGAAACTTGGTTTAGAGTCCTAGAAACGCGTTGTTAGATGTTTCATAAGTTCGTCAAACTTGTACAAAGCTCATTGAGATACTTCTAAGCACTCATGTTGCATGAAACTTGGTTTGGAGTCCTAGAAACGCGTTGTTAGATGTTTCATAAGTTCTTCAAACTTGTACAAAGCTCATTGAGACACTTATAAGTACTCATGTTGCATGAAACTTGGTTTAGAGTCCTAGAAACGCCTTGTTAAAAGTTTCATAAGTTCGTCAAAATAGTACAAAGCTAATTGAGACACTTATAAGCATTCATGTTGCATGAAACTTGGTTTAGAATCCTAGAAACGCGTTGGTAGACGTTTCATAAATTTGTCAAACTTGTACAAAGCTCATTGAGACACTTATAAGCACTCATGTTGCATGAAACTTGGTTTAGAGTCCTAGAAACGCGTTGTTAGACGTTTCATAAGTTCGTCAAACTAGTACAAAGCTCATTGAGACACTTATAAGAACTCATGTTGCATGAAACTTGGTTTAGAGTCCTAGAAACGCGCGTTGTTAGATGTTTCATAAGTTTGTAAAACTTGTACAAAGCCCATTGAGACACTTATAAGCACTCATGTTGTATGAAACTTGGTTTAGAGTCCTAGAAACCGCGTTGTTAGATGTTTCATAAGTTCGTCAAACTAGTACAAAGCTCATTGAGACACTTATAAGCACTCATGTTGCATGAAACTTGGTTTAGAGTCCTAGAAACGCGTTGTTAGATGGTTTCATAAGTTCGTCAAACTTGTACAAAGCTCATTGAGATACTTCTAAGCACTCATGTTGCATTAAACTTGGTTTAGAGTCCTAGAAACGCGTTGTTAGATGTTTCATAAGTTCGTCAAACTAGTAAAAAGCTCATTGAGACACTTATAAGCACTCATGTTGCATGAAACTTGGTTTAGATACTTAGAAACCGCGTTGTTAGATGTTTCATAAGTTCTTCAAACTAGTACAAAGCTCATTGAGACACTTATAAGCACTCATGTTGCTTGAAACTTGGTTTAGAGTCCTGGAAACGCGTTGTTAGATGTTTCATAAGTTCATAAAACTTGTACAAATCTCATTGAGACACTTATAAGCACTCATGTTGCATGAAACTTCGTTAGAGTCTTAGAAACCGCGTTCTTAGATGTTTCATAAGTTCGTCAAACTAGTACAAAGCTCATTGAGATACATATAAGCACTCATGTTGCATGAAACTTGGTTTAGAGTCCTAGAAACGCGTTGTTAGATGTTTCATAAGTTCGACAAACTAGTACAAAGCTCATAGAGACACATATAAGCACACTTATGTTGCATGAAACTTGGTTTAGAGTCCTAGAAACCGCGTTGTTAGTTGTTTCATATGTTCGTCAAACTTGTACAAAGCTCATTGAGACACTTATAAGCACTCATGTTGCATGAAACTTTGTTTAGAGTTCTAGAAACGAGAAACGCGTTGTTAGACGTTTCATAAGTTCGTCAAACTAGTACAAAGCTCATTGAGACACTTATAAGTACTCATGTTGCATGAAACTTGGTTTAGAGTCCTAGAAAAAGCGTTGTTAGATGTTTCTTAAGTTCGTCAAACTTGTACAAAGATTATTGAGACACTTATAAGCACTCATGTTGCATGAAACTTGGTTTAGAGTCCTAGAAACGTGTTGTTAGATGTTTCATAAGTTCGTCAAACTTGTACAAAGCTCATTGAGACACTTATAAGCACTCATGTTGCATGAAACTTGGTTTAGAGTCCTAGAAACACGTTGTTAGATGTTTCATAAGTTTGCCAAACTAGTACAAAGGTCATTGAGACACTTATAAGCAATCATGTTGTATGAAACTTGGTTTAGAGTCCTAGAAACGCGTTGTTAGATGTTTCATAAGTTCGTAAACTAGTAAAAACCTCATTGAGACACTTATAAGCACTCATGTTGAATTAAACTTGGTTTAGAGTCCTAGAAACGCGTTGTTAGATGTTTCATAAGTTCATCAAACTAGTACAAAGCTCATTGAGACACTTATAAGCACTCATGTTGCATGAAACTTGGTTTAGAGTTCTAGAAACGCGTTGTTAGATGTTTCATAAGTTCATAAGACTTGTACAAAGCTCATTGAGACACTTATAAGTACTCATGTTGCATGAAACTTGGTTTAGAGTCCTAGAAACCGCGTTGTTAGATGTTTCATAAGTTCGTCAAACTTGTACAAAGATCATTGAGACACTTATAAGCACTCATGTTGCATGAAACTTGGTTTTAGAGTCCTAGAAACGCGTTGTTAGATGTTTCATAAGTTCGTCAAACTAGTACAAATCTCATTGAAACACTTATAAGCACTCATGTTGCATGAAACTTGGTTTAGAATCTTAGAAACCGCGTTGTTAGATGTTTCATAAGTTCTTCAAACTAGTACAAAGCTCATTGAGACACTTATAAGCACTCATGTTGCATGAAACTTGGTTTAGAGTCCTAGAAACGCGTTGTTAGATGTTTCATAAGTTCATAAAACTTGTACAAAGCTCATTGAGACACTTATAAGTACTCATGTTGCATGAAACTTGGTTTAGAGTCCTAGAAAACGCGTTGTTAGATGTTTCTTAAGTTCGTCAAACTTGTACAAAGATCATTGAGACACTTATAAGCACTCATGTTGCATGAAACTTGGTTTAGAGTCCTAGAAACGTGTTGTTAGATGTTTCATAAGTTCGTCAAACTTGTACAAAGCTCATTGAGACACTTATAAGCACTCATGTTGCATGAAACTTGGTTTAGAGTCCTAGAAACGCGTTGTTAGATGTTTCATAAGTTCGTCAAACTAGTACAAATCTCATTAAGACACTTATAAGCACTCATGTTGCATGAAACTTGGTTTAGAATCTTAGAAACCGCGTTGTTAGATGTTTCATAAGTTCTTCAAACTAGTACAAAGCTCAATGAGACACTTATAAGCACTCATGTTCCATGAAACTTGGTTTAGAGTCCTAGAAATGCGTTGTTAGATGTTTCATAAGTTCGTCAAAATAGTACAAAGCTAATTGAGACACTTATAAGCATTCATGTTGCATGAAACTTGGTTTAGAATCATAGAAACGCATTGGTAAACATTTCATAAATTCGTCAAACTTGTACAAAGCTCATTGAGACACTTATAAGCACTCATGTTGCATGAAACTTGGTTTAGAGTCCTAGAAACGCGTTGTTAGATGTTTCATAAGTTTGTCAAACTAGTACAAAGCTCATTGAGACACTTATAAGCACTCATGTTGCATGAAACTTCGTTAGAGTCTTAGAAACCGCGTTCTTAGATGTTTCATAAGTTCGTCAAACTAGTACAAAGCTCATTGAGACACATATAAGCACTCATGTTGCATGAAACTTGGTGTAGAGTCCTAGAAACGCGTTGTTAGATGTTTCATAAGTTCGAAAAACTAGTACAAAGCTCATTGAGACACTTATAAGCACTCATGTTGCATGAAACTTGGTTTAGAGTCCTACAAACGCGTTGTTAGACGTTTCATAAGTTCGTAAAACTAGTACAAAGCTCATTGAGACACTTATAAGCACTCATGTTGCATGAAACTTGGCTTAGAGTCCTAGAAATGCGTTGTTAGATGTTTCATAAGTTCGTAAAACTTGTACAAAGCTCATTGAGACACTTGTAAGTACTCATGTTGCATGAAACTTTGTTTAGAGTCCTAGAAAACGCGTTGTTAGATGTTTCTTAATTTCGTCAAACTTGTACAAAGATCATTGAGACACTTATAAGCACTCATGTTGCATGAAACTTGGTTTAGAGTCCTAGAAACGCGTTGTTAGATGTTTCATAAGTTCGTCAAACTTGTACAAAGCTCATTGAGACACTTATAAGCACTCATGTTGCATGAAACTTGGTTAAGAGTCCTAGAAACGCGTTGTTAGATGTTTCATAAGTTTGCCAAACTAGTACAAAGCTCATTGAGACACTTATAAGCAATCATGTTGTATGAAACTTGGTTTAGAGTCCTAGAAACGCGTTGTTAGATGTTTCATAAGTTCGTAAAACTTGTACAAAGCTCATTGAGACACTTATAAGCACTCATGTTGAATTAAACTTGGTTTAGAGTCCTAGAAACGTGTTGTTAGATGTTTCATAAGTTCGTCAAACTAGTAAAAATCTCATTGAGACACTTATAAGCACTCATGTTGCATGAACCTTGGTTTAGAGTCCTAGAAACGCGTTGTTAGATGTTTCATAAGTTCGTCAAACTAGTACAAATCTCATTAAGACACTTATAAGCACTCATGTTGCATGAAACTTGGTTTAGAATCTTAGAAACCGCGTTGTTAGATGTTTCATAAGTTCTTCAAACTAGTACAAAGCTCATTGAGACACTTATAAGGACTCATGTTCCATGAAACTTGATTTAGAGTCCTAGAAACGCGTTGTTAGATGTTTCATAAGTTCGTCACAATAGTACAAAGCTAATTGAGACACTTATAAGCATTCATGTTGCATGAAACTTGGTTTAGAATCATAGAAACGCGTTGGTAGACGTTTCATAAATTCGTCAAACTTGTACAAAGCTCATTGAGACACTTATAAGCACGCATGAAACTTGGTTTAGAGTCCTAGAAACGCGTTGTTAGATGTTTCATAAGTTTGTCAAACTAGTACAAAGCTCATTGAGACACTTATAAGCACTCATGTTGCATGAAACTTCGTTAGAGTCTTAGAAACCGCGTTCTTAGATGTTTCATAAGTTCTTCAAACTAGTACAAAGCTCATTGAGACACATATAAGCACTCATGTTGCATGAAACTTGGTTTAGAGTCCTAGAAACGCGTTGTTAGATGTTTCATAAGTTCGAAAAACTAGTACAAAGCTCATTGAGACACTTATAAGCACTCATGTTGCATGAAACTTGGTTTAGAGTCCTACAAACGCGTTGTTGGACGTTTCATAAATTCGTAAAACTAGTACAAAGCTCATTGAGACACTTATAAGCACTCATGTTGAATGAAACTTGGTTTAGAGTCCTAGAAATGCGTTGTTAGATGTTTCATAAGTTCGTAAAACTTGTACAAAGCTCATTGAGACACTTATAAGCACTCATGTTGTATGAAACTTGGTTTAGAGTCCTAGAAACCCCGTTGTTAGATGTTTCATAAGTTCGTCAAACTAGTACAAAGCTCATTGAGACACTTATAAGCACTCATGTTGCACTCATGTTGCATGAAACTTGGTTTAGAGTCCTAGAAACGCGTTGTTAGATGTTTCATAAGTTCGTCAAACTTGTACAAAGCTCATTGAGATACTTCTAAGCACTCATGTTGCATGAAACTTGGTTTAGAGTCCTAGAAACGCGTTGTTAGATGTTTCATAAGTTCTTCAAACTAGTACAAAGCTCACTGAGACACTTATAAGCACTCATGTTGCTTGAAACTTGGTTTAGAGTCCTAGAAACGCGTTGTTAGATGTTTCATAAGTTCATAAAACTTGTACAAAGCTCATTGAGACACTTATAAGTACTCATGTTGCATGAAACTTGGTTTAGAGTCCTAGAAACGCCTTGTTAAAAGTTTCATAAGTTCGTCAAAATAGTACAAAGCTAATTGAGACACTTATAAGCATTCATGTTGCATGAAACTTGGTTTAGAATCCTAGAAACGCGTTGGTAGACGTTTCATAAATTTGTCAAACTTGTACAAAGCTCATTGAGACACTTATAAGCACTCATGTTGCATGAAACTTAGTTTAGAGTCCTAGAAACGCGTTGTTAGATGTTTCATAAGTTCGTAAAACTTGTACAAAGCCCATTGAGACACTTATAAGCACTCATATTGTATGAAACTTGGTTTAGATGTTAGATTTAGGAGAGTATAGACGAGATTGGAGAGTTTATGTTCTTGAGTTCATGAAGAACATCAAGAACATGATAGAGAGAATAGAGAGAGTTAATCGGAAAGAGTATATTAGATTCAAAAGTGTTAATTTGTTTCATTACAAAGGGTAAGCTATAAATAGGCAACAACAAAGGATCCCAAAATAGCATAAAGGAATATGCTAAAAACGTCCTAGTCTTGCTCGGTTAGCCGCGCCACACGTCGCTATCCCTTGTGTAGCCGCGCCTTCCTTAAGGCAACCCGTGACAAGTCAGGACAAGTTGGATACACGCGCCCTTAAGGCATACATGTGACTCTGCCCAACGGCTCTCTTGGCAACGGTCTTTTTGCGTTTCCCTTTGCAACGGTAACTAAGAGAGCTAGTGACTTCTGCAGCTTGCCTTCGGCCTTCGTCACATGATAGGTCATCGTCTTGATGGACAAGGCTTGTCCGGACGATGCCTTGGTCTCTTTTACACTTGTGACTTCGGTTTTGCCTTAGTCGAACTCGGCTTTGGTTTTGTCTTAGCCGAACTTGAGTTTTGACTTCGGCTTTGCCTTAGTCGAACTCGGCTTTGGTTTTGTCTTAGCCGAACTTGAGTTTTGACTTCGGCTTTGCCTTAGTCGAACTCGGCTTTGGTTTTGTCTTAGCCGAACTTAAGTTTTGACTTCGGCCTTGCCTTGATGGACGGAACTCGTCCGGGCAATGCCTTAGTCTCGTTTACATTAGAGTCCTAGAAACCGCATTGTTAGATGTTTCATAAGTTCGTCAAACTAGTACAAAGCTCATTGAGACACTTATAAGCACTCATGTTGAATGAAACTTGGTTTAGAGTCCTAGAAACGCGTTGTTAGATGTTTCATAAGTTCGTCAAACTTGTACAAAGCTCATTGAGATACTTCTAAGCACTCATGTTGCATGAAACTTGGTTTAGAGTCCTAAAAACGCGTTGTTAGATGTTTCATAAGTTCGTCAAACTAGTAAAAAGCTCATTGAGACACTTATAAGCACTCATGTTGCTTAAACTTGGTTTAGAATCTTAGAAACCGCGTTGTTAGATGTTTCATAAGTTCTTCAAACTAGTACAAAGCTCATTGAGACACTTATAAGCACTCATGTTGCTTGAAACTTGGTTTAGAGTCCTGGAAACGCGTTGTTAGATGTTTCATAAGTTCATAAAACTTGTACAAAGCTCATTGAGACACTTATAAGCACTCATGTTGCATGAAACTTGGTTTAGAGTCCTAGAAACGCGTTGTTAGACGTTTCATAAGTTCGTCATACAAGTACAAAGCTCATTGAGACACTTATAAGCACTCATGTTGCATGAAACTTGGTTTAGAGTCCTAGAAACGCGTTGTTAGATGTTTCATAAGTTCGTCAAACTTGTACAAAGCCCATTGAGACACTTATAAGCACTCATGTTGTATGAAACTTGGTTTAGAGTCCTAGAAACCGCATTGTTAGATGTTTCATAAGTTCGTCAAACTAGTACAAAGCTCATTGAGACACTTATAAGCACTCATGTTGCATGAAACTTGGTTTAGAGTCCTAGAAACGCGTTGTTAGATGTTTCATAAGTTCGTCAAACTTGTACAAAGCTCATTGAGATACTTCTAAGCACTCATGTTGCATGAAACTTGGTTTAGAGTCCTAAAAACGCGTTGTTAGATGTTTCATAAGTTCGTCAAACTAGTAAAAAGCTCATTGAGACACTTATAAGCACTCATGTTGCTTAAACTTGGTTTAGAATCTTAGAAACCGCGTTGTTAGATGTTTCATAAGTTCTTCAAACTAGTACAAAGCTCATTGAGACACTTATAAGCACTCATGTTGCTTGAAACTTGGTTTAGAGTCCTGGAAACGCGTTGTTAGATGTTTCATAAGTTCATAAAACTTGTACAAAGCTCATTGAGACACTTATAAGCACTCATGTTGCATGAAACTTGGTTTAGAGTCCTAGAAACGCGTTGTTAGACGTTTCATAAGTTCGTCATACAAGTACAAAGCTCATTGAGACACTTATAAGCACTCATGTTGCATGAAACTTGGTTTAGAGTCCTAGAAACGCGTTGTTAGATGTTTCATAAGTTCGTCAAACTTGTACAAAGCCCATTGAGACACTTATAAGCACTCATGTTGTATGAAACTTGGTTTAGAGTCCTAGAAACCGCGTTGTTAGATGTTTCATAAGTTCGTCAAACTAGTACAAAGCTCATTGAGACACTTATAAGCACTCATGATGCATGAAACTTGGTTTAGAGTCCTAGAAACGCGTTGTTAGATGTTTCATAAGTTCGTCAAACTTGTACAAAGCTCATTGAGATACTTCTAAGCACTCATGTTGCATGAAACTTGGTTTAGAGTCCTAGAAACGCGTTGTTAGATGTTTCATAAGTTCTTCAAACTTGTACAAAGCTCATTGAGACACTTATAAGCACTCATGTTGCATGAAACTTGGTTTAGAGTCCTAGAAACGCGTTGTTAGATGTTTCATAAGTTCGTAAAACTTGTACAAAGCCCATTGAGACACTTATAAGCACTCATGTTGTATGAAACTTGGTTTAGAGTCCTAGAAACCGCGTTGTTAGATGTTTCATAAGTTCGTCAAACTAATACAAAGCTCATTGAGACACTTATAAGCACTCATGTTGCATGAAACTTGGTTTAGAGTCCTAGAAACGCGTTGTTAGATGTTTCATAAGTTCGTCAAACTTGTACAAAGCTCATTGAGATACTTCTAAGCACTCATGTTGCATTAAACTTGGTTTAGAGTCCTAGAAACGCGTTGTTAGATGTTTCATAAGTTCGTCAAACTAGTAAAAAGCTCATTGAGACACTTATAAGCACTCATGTTGCATGAAACTTGGTTTAGATACTTAGAAACCGCGTTGTTAGATGTTTCATAAGTTCTTCAAACTAGTACAAAGCTCATTGAGACACTTATAAGCACTCATGTTGCTTGAAACTTGGTTTAGAGTCCTGGAAACGCGTTGTTAGATGTTTCATAAGTTCATAAAACTTGTACAAATCTCATTGAGACACTTATAAGCACTCATGTTGCATGAAACTTGGTTTAGAGTCCTAGAAACGCGTTGTTAGACGTTTCATAAGTTTGTCAAACTAGTACAAAGCTCATTGAGACACTTATAAGCACTCATGTTGCATGAAACTTGGTTTAGAGTCCTAGAAACGCGTTGTTAGATGTTTCATAAGTTCGTCAAACTTGTACAAAGCCCATTGAGACACTTATAAGCACTCTTGTTGTATGAAACTTGGTTTAGAGTCCTAGAAACCGCGTTGTTAGATGTTTCATAAGTTCGTCAAACTAGTACAAAGCTCATTGAGACACTTATAAGCACTCATGATGCATGAAACTTGGTTTAGAGTCGTAGAAACGCGTTGTTAGATGTTTCATAAGTTCGTCAAACTTGTACAAAGCTCATTGAGATACTTCTAAGCACTCATGTTGCATGAAACTTGGTTGAGAGTCCTAGAAACGCGTTGTTAGATGTTTCATAAGTTCTTCAAACTTGTACAAAGCTCATTGAGACACTTATAAGTACTCATGTTGCATGAAACTTGGTTTAGAGTCCTAGAAACGCCTTGTTAAAAGTTTCATAAGTTCGTCAAAATAGTACAAAGCTAATTGAGACACTTATAAGCATTCATGTTGCATGAAACTTGGTTTAGAATCCTAGAAACGCGTTGGTAGACGTTTCATAAATTTGTCAAACTTGTACAAAGCTCATTGAGACACTTATAAGCACTCATGTTGCATGAAACTTGGTTTAGAGTCCTAGAAACGCGTTGTTAGACGTTTCATAAGTTCTTCAAACTAGTACAAAGCTCATTGAGACACTTATAAGCACTCATGTTGCATGAAACTTGGTTTAGAGTCCTAGAAACGCGTTGTTAGATGTTTCATAAGTTCGAAAAACTAGTACAAAGCTCATTGAGACACTTATAAGCACTCATGTTGCATGAAACTTGGTTTAGAGTCCTAGAAACGCGTTGTTAGACGTTTCATAAGTTCGTCAAACTAGTACAAAGCTCATTGAGACACTTATAAGCACTCATGTTGCATGAAACTTGGTTTAGAGTCCTAGAAACGCGTTGTTAGATGTTTCATAAGTTCGTAAAACTTGTACAAAGCCCATTGAGACACTTATAAGCACTCATGTTGTATGAAACTTGGTTTAGAGTCCTAGAAACCGCGTTGTTAGATGTTTCATAAGTTCGTCAAACTAGTACAAAGCTCATTGAGACACTTATAAGCACTCATGTTGCATGAAACTTGGTTTAGAGTCCTAGAAACGCGTTGTTAGATGTTTCATAAGTTCGTCAAACTTGTACAAAACCCATTGAGACACTTATAAGCACTCATGTTGTATGAAACTTGGTTTAGAGTCCTAGAAACCGCGTTGTTAGATGTTTCATAAGTTCGTCAAACTAGTACAAAGCTCATTGAGACACTTATAAGCACTCATGATGCATGAAACTTGGTTTAGAGTCCTAGAAACGCGTTGTTAGATGTTTCATAAGTTCGTCAAACTTGTACAAAGCTCATTGAGATACTTCTAAGCACTCATGTTGCATGAAACTTGGTTTAGAGTCCTAGAAACGCGTTGTTAGATGTTTCATAAGTTCTTCAAACTTGTACAAAGCTCATTGAGACACTTATAAGTACTCATGTTGCATGAAACTTGGTTTAGAGTCCTAGAAACGCCTTGTTAAAAGTTTCATAAGTTCGTCAAAATAGTACAAAGCTAATTGAGACACTTATAAGCATTCATGTTGCATGAAACTTGGTTTAGAATCCTAGAAACGCGTTGGTAGACGTTTCATAAATTTGTCAAACTTGTACAAAGCTCATTGAGACACTTATAAGCATTCATGTTGCATGAAACTTGGTTTAGAGTCCTAGAAACGCGTTGTTAGATGTTTCATAAGTTCGTAAAACTTGTACAAAGCTCATTGAGATACTTCTAAGCACTCATGTTGCATGAAACTTGGTTTAGAGTCCTAGAAACGCGTTGTTAGATGTTTCATAAGTTCGTCAAACTAGTTAAAAGCTCATTGAGACACTTATAAGCACTCATGTTGCATGAAACTTGGTTTAGAATCTTAGAAACCGTGTTGTTAGATGTTGCATAAGTTCTTCAAACTAGTACAAAGCTCATTGAGACACTTATAAGCACTCATGTTGCTTGAAACTTGGTTTAGAGTCCTGGAAACGCGTTGTTAGATGTTTCATAAGTTCATAAAACTTGTACAAAGCTCATTGAGACACTTATAAGCACTCATGTTGCATGAAACTTGGTTTAGAGTCCTAGAAACGCGTTGTTAGACGTTTCATAAGTTCGTCAAACTAGTACGAAGCTCATTGAGACACTTATAAGCACTCATGTTGCATGAAACTTGGTTTAGAGTCCTAGAAACGCGTTGTTAGATGTTTCATAAGTTCGTCAAACTTGTACAAAGCCCATTGAGACACTTATAAGCACTCATGTTGTATGAAACTTGGTTTAGAGTCCTAGAAACCGCGTTGTTAGATGTTTCATAAGTTCGTCAAACTAGTACAAAGCTCATTAAGACACTTATAAGCACTCATGATGCATGAAACTTGGTTTAGAGTCCTAGAAACGCGTTGTTAGATGTTTCATAAGTTCGTCAAACTTGCATGTACAAAGCTCATTGAGATACTTCTAAGCACTCATGTTGCATGAAACTTGGTTTAGAGTCCTAGAAACGCGTTGTTAGATGTTTCATAAGTTCTTCAAACTTGTACAAAGCTCATTGAGACACTTATAAGCACTCATGTTGCATGAAACTTGGTTTAGAGTCCTAGAAACGCGTTGTTAGATGTTTCATAAGTTCATAAAACTTGTACAAAGCTCATTGAGACACTTATAAGCACTCATGTTGCATGAAACTTGGTTTAGAGTCCTAGAAACGCGTTGTTAGATGTTTCATAAGTTTGTCAAACTAGTACAAAGCTCATTGAGACACTTATAAGCACTCATGTTGCATGAAACTTCGTTAGAGTCTTAGAAAACGCGTTCTTAGATGTTTCATAAGTTCGTCAAACTAGTACAAAGCTCATTGAGACACATATAAGGACTCATGTTGCATGAAACTTGGTTTAGAGTCCTAGAAACGCCTTGTTAAAAGTTTCATAAGTTCGTCAAAATAGTATAAAGCTAATTGAGACACTTATAAGCATTCATGTTGCATGAAACTTGGTTTAGAATCCTAGAAACGCGTTGGTAGACGTTTCATAAATTTGTCAAACTTGTACAAAGCTCATTGAGACACTTATAAGCACTCATGTTGCATGAAACTTGGTTTAGAGTCCTAGAAACGCGTTGTTAGACGCTTCATAAGTTCGTCAAACTAGTACAAAGCTCATTGAGACACTTATAAGCACTCATGTTGCATGAAACTTGGTTTAGAGTCCTAGAAACGCGTTGTTAGATGTTTCATAAGTTCGTCAAACTTGTACAAAGCCCATTGAGACACTTATAAGCACTCATGTTGTATGAAACTTGGTTTAGAGTCCTAGAAACCGCGTTGTTAGATGTTTCATAAGTTCGTCAAACTAGTACAAAGCTCATTGAGACACTTATAAGCACTCATGTTGCATGAAACTTGGTTATCGAGTCCTAGAAACGCGTTGTTAGATGTTTCATAAGTTCGTCAAACTTGTACAAAGCTCATTGAGATACTTCTAAGCACTCATGTTGCATGAAACTTGGTTTAGAGTCCTAGAAACGCGTTGTTAGATGTTTCATAAGTCCGTCAAACTAGTAAAAAGCTCATTGAGACACTTATAAGCACTCATGTTGCATGAAACTTGGTTTAGAATCTTAGAAACCGCGTTGTTAGATGTTTCATAAGTTCTTCAAACTAGTACAAAGCTCATTGAGACACTTATAAGCACTCATGTTGCTTGAAACTTGGTTTAGAGTCCTGGAAACGCGTTGTTAGATGTTTCATAAGTTCATAAAACTTGTACAAAGCTCAATGAGACACTTATAAGCACTCATGTTGCATGAAACTTGGTTTAGAGTCCTAGAAACGCGTTGTTAGACGTTTCATAAGTTCGTCAAACTAGTACAAAGCTCATTGAGACACTTATAAGCACTCATGATGCATGAAACTTGGTTTAGAGTCCTAGAAACGCGTTGTTAGATGTTTCATAAGTTCGTCAAACTTGTACAAAGCTCATTGAGATACTTCTAAGCACTCATGTTGCATGAAACTTGGTTTAGAGTCCTAGAAACGCGTTGTTAGATGTTTCATAAGTTCTTCAAACTTGTACAAAGCTCATTGAGACACTTATAAGCACTCATCTTGCATGAAACTTGGTTTAGAGTCCTAGAAACGCGTTGTTAGATGTTTCATAAGTTCATAAAACTTGTACAAAGCTCATTGAGACACTTATAAGCACTCATGTTGCATGAAACTTGGTTTAGAGTCCTAGAAACGCGTTGTTAGATGTTTCATAAGTTCGTCAAACTAGTACAAAGCTCATTGAGACACTTATAAGCACTCATGTTGCATGAAACTTCGTTAGAGTCTTAGAAACCGCGTTCTTAGATGTTTCATAAGTTCGTCAAACTAGTACAAAGCTCATTGAGACACATATAAGGACTCATGTTGCATGAAACTTGGTTTAGAGTCCTAGAAACGCCTTGTTAAAAGTTTCATAAGTTCGTCAAAATAGTACAAAGCTAATTGAGACACTTATAAGCATTCATGTTGCATGAAACTTGGTTTAGAATCCTAGAAACGCGTTGGTAGACGTTTCATAAATTTGTCAAACTTGTACAAAGCTCATTGAGACACTTATAAGCACTCATGTTGCATGAAACTTGGTTTAGAGTCCTAGAAACGCGTTGTTAGACGTTTCATAAGTTCGTCAAACTAGTACAAACCTCATTGAGACACTTATAAGCACTCATGTTGCATGAAATTTGGTTTAGAGTCCTAGAAACGCGTTGTTAGATGTTTCATAAGTTCGTCAAACTTGTACAAAGCCCATTGAGACACTTATAAGCACTCATGTTGTATGAAACTTGGTTTAGAGTCCTAGAAACCGCGTTGTTAGATGTTTCATAAGTTCGTCAAACTAGTACAAAGCTCATTGAGACACTTATAAGCACTCATGTTGCATGAAACTTGGTTATCAGTCCTAGAAACGCGTTGTTAGATGTTTCATAAGTTCGTCAAACTTGTACAAAGCTCATTGAGATCCTTCTAAGCACTCATGTTGCATGAAACTTGGTTTAGAGTCCTAGAAACGTGTTGTTAGATGTTTCATAAGTTCGTCAAACTAGTAAAAAGCTCATTGAGACACTTATAAGCACTCATGTTGCATGAAACTTTGTTTAGAATCTTAGAAACCGCGTTGTTAGATGTTTCATAAGTTCTTCAAACTAGTACGAAGCTCATTGAGACACTTATAAGCACTCATGTTGCTTGAAACTTGGTTTAGAGTCCTGGAAACGCGTTGTTAGATGTTTCATAAGTTCATAAAACTTGTACAAAGCTCATTGAGACACTTATAAGCACTCATGTTGCATGAAACTTGGTTTAGAGTCCTAGAAACTCGTTGTTAGACGTTTCATAAGTTCGTCAAACTAGTACAAAGCTCATTGAGACACTTATAAGTACTCATGTTGCATGAAACTTGGTTTAGAGTCCTAGAAACGCGTTGTTAGATGTTTCATAAGTTCGTCAAACTTGTACAAAGCCCATTGAGACACTTATAAGCACTCATGTTGTATGAAACTTGGTTTAGAGTCCTAGAAACCGCGTTGTTAGATGTTTCATAAGTTCGTCAAACTAGTACAAAGCTCATTGAGACACTTATAAGCACTCATGATGCATGAAACTTGGTTTAGAGTGCTAGAAACACGTTGTTAGATGTTTCATAAGTTCGTCAAACTTGTACAAAGCTCATTGAGATACTTCTAAGCACTCATGTTGCATGAAACTTGGTTTAGAGTCCTAGAAACGCGTTGTTAGATGTTTCATAAGTTCTTCAAACTTGTACAAAGCTCATTGAGACACTTATAAGCACTCATGTTGCATGAAACTTGGTTTAGAGTCCTAGAAACGCGTTGTTAGATGTTTCATAAGTTCATAAAACTTGTACAAAGCTCATTGAGACACTTATAAGCACTCATGTTGCATGAAACTTGGTTTAGAGTCCTAGAAACGCGTTGTTAGATGTTTCATAAGTTTGTCAAACTAGTACAAAGCTCATTGAGACACTTATAAGCACTCATGTTGCATGAAACTTCGTTAGAGTCTTAGAAACCGCGTTCTTAGATGTTTCATAAGTTCGTCAAACTAGTACAAAGATCATTGAGACACATATAAGGACTCATGTTGCATGAAACTTGGTTTAGAATCTTAGAAACCGCGTTGTTAGATGTTTCATAAAGTTCTTCAAACTAGTACAAAGCTCATTGAGACACTTATAAGCACTCATGTTGCATGAAACTTGGTTATCGAGTCCTAGAAACGCGTTGTTAGATGTTTCATAAGTTCGTCAAACTTGTACAAAGCTCATTGAGATACTTCTAAGCACTCATGTTGCATGAAACTTGGTTTAGAGTCCTAGAAACGCGTTGTTAGATGTTTCATAAGTTCGTCAAACTAGTAAAAAGCTCATTGAGACACTTATAAGCACTCATGTTGCATGAAACTTGGTTTAGAATCTTAGAAACCGCGTTGTTAGATGTTTCATAAGTTCTTCAAACTAGTACAAAGCTCATTGAGACACTTATAAGCACTCATGTTGCATGAAACTTGGTTTAGAGTCCTAGAAACGCGTTGTTAGACGCTTCATAAGTTCGTCAAACTAGTACAAAGCTCATTGAGACACTTATAAGCACTCATGTTGCATGAAACTTGGTTTAGAGTCCTAGAAACGCGTTGTTAGATGTTTCATAAGTTCGTCAAACTTGTACAAAGCCCATTGAGACACTTATAAGCACTCATGTTGTATGAAACTTGGTTTAGAGTCCTAGAAACCGCGTTGTTAGATGTTTCATAAGTTCGTCAAACTAGTACAAAGCTCATTGAGACACTTATAAGCACTCATGTTGCATGAAACTTGGTTATCAGTCCTAGAAACGCGTTGTTAGATGTTTCATAAGTTCGTCAAACTTGTACAAAGCTCATTGAGATACTTCTAAGCACTCATGTTGCATGAAACTTTGGTTTAGAGTCCTAGAAACGCGTTGTTAGATGTTTCATAAGTTCGTCAAACTAGTAAAAAGCTCATTGAGACACTTCTAAGCACTCTAGAAATGTTGCATGAAACGCTTGGTTTAGATGTCATAAGTTAGTCAAACGCGTTGTTAAAAAGATGTTTCATAAGTTCGTCACTTATAACTACTAAAAAGCATGTTGCATGAAACTTAGAGACACTTATAACCGCGCACTCATGTTGCAGAAATGTTAGAATCTTAGAAACCGCGTTGTTAAGTTCTTAAGTTCTTCAAACTAGTACAAAGCTCATTGAGACACTTATAAGCACTCATGTTGCATGAAACTTGGTTTAGAGTCCTAGAAACGCGTTGTTAGACCCTTCATAAGTTCGTCAAACTAGTACAAAGCTCATTGAGACACTTATAAGCACTCATGTTGCATGAAACTTGGTTTAGAGTCCTAGAAACGCGTTGTTAGATGTTTCATAAGTTCGTCAAACTTGTACAAAGCCCATTGAGACACTTATAAGCACTCATGTTGTATGAAACTTGGTTTAGAGTCCTAGAAACCGCGTTGTTAGATGTTTCATAAGTTCGTCAAACTAGTACAAAGCTCATTGAGACACTTATAAGCACTCATGTTGCATGAAACTTGGTTATCGATCCTAGAAACGCGTTGTTAGATGTTTCATAAGTTCGTCAAACTTGTACAAAGCTCATTGAGATACTTCTAAGCACTCATGTTGCATGAAACTTGGTTTAGAGTCCTAGAAACGCGTTGTTAGATGTTTCATAAGTTCGTCAAACTAGTAAAAAGCTCATTGAGACACTTATAAGCACTCATGTTGCATGAAACTTGGTTTAGAATCTTAGAAACCGCGTTGTTAGATGTTTCATAAGTTCTTCAAACTAGTACAAAGCTCATTGAGACACTTATAAGCACTCATGTTGCTTGAAACTTGGTTTAGAGTCCCGGAAACGCGTTGTTAGATGTTTCATAAGTTCATAAAACTTGTACAAAGCTCATTGAGACATTTATAAGCACTCATGTTGCATGAAACTTGGTTTAGAGTCCTAGAAACGCGTTGGTAGACGTTTCATAAGTTCGTCAAACTAGTACAAAGCTCATTGAGACACTTATAAGCACTCATGTTGCATGAAACTTGGTTTAGAGTCCTAGAAACGCGTTGTTAGATGTTTCATAAGTTCGTCAAACTTGTACAAAGCCCATTGAGACACTTATAAGCACTCATGTTGTATGAAACTTGGTTTAGATTCCTAGAAACCGCGTTGTTAGATGTTTCATAAGTTCGTCAAATTAGTACAAAGCTCATTGAGACACTTATAAGCACTCATGATGCATGAAACTTGGTTTAGAGTCCTAGAAACGCGTTGTTAGATGTTTCATAAGTTCGTCAAACTTGTACAAAGCTCATTGAGATACTTTCTAAGCACTCATGTTGCATGAAACTTGGTTTAGAGTCCTAGAAACGCGTTGTTAGATGTTTCATAAGTTCGACAAACTAGTACAAAGCTCATTGAGACACATATAAGCACACTTATGTTGCATGAAACTTGGTTTAGAGTCCTAGAAACCGCGTTGTTAGCTGTTTCATATGTTCGTCAAACTTGTACAAAGCTCATTGAGACACTTATAAGCACTCATGTTTCATGAAACTTGGTTTAGAGTTCTAGAAACGAGATACGCGTTGTTAGACGTTTCATAAGTTCTTCAAACTAGTACAAAGCTCATTGAGACACTTATAAGCACTCATGTTGCTTGAAACTTGGTTTAGAGTCCTGGAAACGCGTTGTTAGATGTTTCATAAGTTCATAAAACTTGTACAAAGCTCATTGAGACATTTATAAGCACTCATGTTGCATGAAACTTGGTTTAGAGTCCTAGAAACGCGTTGGTAGACGTTTCATAAGTTCGTCAAACTAGTACAAAGCTCATTGAGACACTTATAAGCACTCATGTTGCATGAAACTTGGTTTAGAGTCCTAGAAACGCGTTGTTAGATGTTTCATAAGTTCGTCAAACTTGTACAAAGCCCATTGAGACACTTATAAGCACTCATGTTGTATGAAACTTGGTTTAGATTCCTAGAAACCGCGTTGTTAGATGTTTCATAAGTTCGTCAAATTAGTACAAAGCTCATTGAGACACTTATAAGCACTCATGATGCATGAAACTTGGTTTAGAGTCCTAGAAACGCGTTGTTAGATGTTTCATAAGTTCGTCAAACTTGTACAAAGCTCATTGAGATACTTTCTAAGCACTCATGTTGCATGAAACTTGGTTTAGAGTCCTAGAAACGCGTTGTTAGATGTTTCATAAGTTCGACAAACTAGTACAAAGCTCATTGAGACACATATAAGCACACTTATGTTGCATGAAACTTGGTTTAGAGTCCTAGAAACCGCGTTGTTAGCTGTTTCATATGTTCGTCAAACTTGTACAAAGCTCATTGAGACACTTATAAGCACTCATGTTTCATGAAACTTGGTTTAGAGTTCTAGAAACGAGATACGCGTTGTTAGACGTTTCATAAGTTCGTCAAACTAGTACAAAGCTCATTGAGACACTTATAAGCACTCATGTTGAATGAAACTTGGTTTAGAGTCCTAGAAATGCGTTGTTAGATGTTTCATAAGTTCGTAAAACTTGTACAAAGCTCATTGAGACACTTATAAGCATTCATGTTGTATGAAACTTGGTTTAGAGTCCTAGAAACGCCTTGTTAAAAGTTTCATAATTTCGTCAAAATAGTACAAAGCTAATTGAGACACTTATAAGCATTCATGTTGCATGAAACTTGGTTTAGAATCCTAGAAACGCGTTGGTAGACGTTTCATAAATTCGTCAAACTTGTACAAAGCTCATTGAGACACTTATAAGCACTCATGTTGCATGAAACTTGGTTTAGAGTCCTAGAAACGCGTTGTTAGACGTTTCATAAGTTCGTCAAACTAGTACAAAGCTCATTGGGACACTTATAAGAACTCATGTTGCATGAAACTTGGTTTAGAGTCCTAGAAACGCGTTGTTAGATGTTTCATAAGTTCGTCAAACTTGTACAAAGCTCATTGAGATACTTCTAAGCACTCATGTTGCATGAAACTTGGTTTAGAGTCCTAGAAACGCGTTGTTAGATGTTTCATAAGTTCGACAAACTAGTACAAAGCTCATTGAGACACATATAAGCACACTTATGTTGCATGAAACTTGGTTTAGAGTCCTAGAAACCGCGTTGTTAGCTGTTTCATATGTTCGTCAAACTTGTACAAAGCTCATTGAGACACTTATAAGCACTCATGTTTCATGAAACTTGGTTTAGAGTTCTAGAAACGAGATACGCGTTGTTAGACGTTTCATAAGTTCGTCAAACTAGTACAAAGCTCATTGAGACACTTATAAGCACTCATGTTGAATGAAACTTGGTTTAGAGTCCTAGAAATGCGTTGTTAGATGTTTCATAAGTTCGTAAAACTTGTAAAAAGCTCATTGAGACACTTATAAGCATTCATGTTGTATGAAACTTGGTTTAGAGTCCTAGAAACGCCTTGTTAAAAGTTTCATAATTTTGTCAAAATAGTACAAAGCTAATTGAGACACTTATAAGCATTCATGTTGCATGAAACTTGGTTTAGAATCCTAGAAACGCGTTGGTAGACGTTTCATAAATTCGTCAAACTTGTACAAAGCTCATTGAGACACTTATAAGCACTCATGTTGCATGAAACTTGGTTTAGAGTCCTAGAAACTCCTTGTTAAAAGTTTCATAAGTTCGTCAAAATAGTATAAAGCTAATTGAGACACTTATAAGCATTCATGTTGCATGAAACTTGGTTTAGAATCCTAGAAACGCGTTGGTAGACGTTTCATAAATTTGTCAAACTTGTACAAAGCTCATTGAGACACTTATAAGCACTCATGTTGCATGAAACTTGGTTTAGAGTCCTAGAAACGCGTTGTTAGACGCTTCATAAGTTCGTCAAACTAGTACAAAGCTCATTGAGACACTTATAAGCACTCATGTTGCATGAAACTTGGTTTAGAGTCCTAGAAACGCGTTGTTAGATGTTTCATAAGTTCGTCAAACTTGTACAAAGCCCATTGAGACACTTATAAGCACTCATGTTGTATGAAACTTGGTTTAGAGTCCTAGAAACCGCGTTGTTAGATGTTTCATAAGTTCGTCAAACTAGTACAAAGCTCATTGAGACACTTATAAGCACTCATGTTGCATGAAACTTGGTTATCAGTCCTAGAAACGCGTTGTTAGATGTTTCATAAGTTCGTCAAACTTGTACAAAGCTCATTGAGATACTTCTAAGCACTCATGTTGCATGAAACTTGGTTTAGAGTCCTAGAAACGCGTTGTTAGATGTTTCATAAGTCCGTCAAACTAGTAAAAAGCTCATTGAGACACTTATAAGCACTCATGTTGCATGAAACTTGGTTTAGAATCTTAGAAACCGCGTTGTTAGATGTTTCATAAGTTCTTCAAACTAGTACAAAGCTCATTGAGACACTTATAAGCACTCATGTTGCTTGAAACTTGGTTTAGAGTCCCTGGAAACGCGTTGTTAGATGTTTCATAAGTTCATAAAACTTGTACAAAGCTCAATGAGACACTTATAAGCACTCATGTTGCATGAAACTTGGTTTAGAGTCCTAGAAACGCGTTGTTAGACGTTTCATAAGTTCGTCAAACTAGTACAAAGGTCATTGAGACACTTATAAGCACTCATGATGCATGAAACTTGGTTTAGAGTCCTAGAAACGCGTTGTTAGATGTTTCATAAGTTCGTCAAACTTGTACAAAGCTCATTGAGATACTTCTAAGCACTCATGTTGCATGAAACTTGGTTTAGAGTCCTAGAAACGCGTTGTTAGATGTTTCATAAGTTCTTCAAACTTGTACAAAGCTCATTGAGACACTTATAAGCACTCATCTTGCATGAAACTTGGTTTAGAGTCCTAGAAACGCGTTGTTAGATGTTTCATAAGTTCATAAAACTTGTACAAAGCTCATTGAGACACTTATAAGCACTCATGTTGCATGAAACTTGGTTTAGAGTCCTAGAAACGCGTTGTTAGATGTTTCATAAGTTCGTCAAACTAGTACAAAGCTCATTGAGACACTTATAAGCACTCATGTTGCATAAAACTTCGTTAGAGTCTTAGAAACCGCGTTCTTAGATGTTTCATAAGTTCGTCAAACTAGTACAAAGCTCATTGAGACACATATAAGGACTCATGTTGCATGAAACTTGGTTTAGAGTCCTAGAAACGCCTTGTTAAAAGTTTCATAAGTTCGTCAAAATAGTACAAAGCTAATTGAGACACTTATAAGCATTCATGTTGCATGAAACTTGGTTTAGAATCCTAGAAACGCGTTGGTAGACGTTTCATAAATTTGTCAAACTTGTACAAAGCTCATTGAGACACTTATAAGCACTCATGTTGCATGAAACTTGGTTTAGAGTCCTAGAAACGCGTTGTTAGACGTTTCATAAGTTCGTCAAACTAGTACAAACCTCATTGAGACACTTATAAGCACTCATGTTGCATGAAATTTGGTTTAGAGTCCTAGAAACGCGTTGTTAGATGTTTCATAAGTTCGTCAAACTTGTACAAAGCCCATTGAGACACTTATAAGCACTCATGTTGTATGAAACTTGGTTTAGAGTCCTAGAAACCGCGTTGTTAGATGTTTCATAAGTTCGTCAAACTAGTACAAAGCTCATTGAGACACTTATAAGCACTCATGTTGCATGAAACTTGGTTATCAGTCCTAGAAACGCGTTGTTAGATGTTTCATAAGTTCGTCAAACTTGTACAAAGCTCATTGAGATCCTTCTAAGCACTCATGTTGCATGAAACTTGGTTTAGAGTCCTAGAAACGCGTTGTTAGATGTTTCATAAGTTCGTCAAACTAGTAAAAAGCTCATTGAGACACTTATAAGCACTCATGTTGCATGAAACTTTGTTTAGAATCTTAGAAACCGCGTTGTTAGATGTTTCATAAGTTCTTCAAACTAGTACGAAGCTCATTGAGACACTTATAAGCACTCATGTTGCTTGAAACTTGGTTTAGAGTCCTGGAAACGCGTTGTTAGATGTTTCATAAGTTCATAAAACTTGTACAAAGCTCATTGAGACACTTATAAGCACTCATGTTGCATGAAACTTGGTTTAGAGTCCTAGAAACTCGTTGTTAGACGTTTCATAAGTTCGTCAAACTAGTACAAAGCTCATTGAGACACTTATAAGCACTCATGTTGCATGAAACTTGGTTTAGAGTCCTAGAAACGCGTTGTTAGATGTTTCATAAGTTCGTCAAACTTGTACAAAGCCCATTGAGACACTTATAAGCACTCATGTTGTATGAAACTTGGTTTAGAGTCCTAGAAACCGCGTTGTTAGATGTTTCATAAGTTCGTCAAACTAGTACAAAGCTCATTGAGACACTTATAAGCACTCATGATGCATGAAACTTGGTTTAGAGTGCTAGAAACGCGTTGTTAGATGTTTCATAAGTTCGTCAAACTTGTACAAAGCTCATTGAGACACTTATAAGCACTCATGTTGCATGAAACTTGGTTTAGAGTCCTAGAAACGCGTTGTTAGATGTTTCATAAGTTTGTCAAACTAGTACAAAGCTCATTGAGACACTTATAAGCACTCATGTTGCATGAAACTTCGTTAGAGTCTTAGAAACCGCGTTCTTAGATGTTTCATAAGTTCGTCAAACTAGTACAAAGATCATTGAGACACATATAAGGACTCATGTTGCATGAAACTTGGTTTAGAATCTTAGAAACCGCGTTGTTAGATGTTTCATAAGTTCTTCAAACTAGTACAAAGCTCATTGAGACACTTATAAGCACTCATGTTGCATGAAACTTGGTTATCAGTCCTAGAAACGCGTTGTTAGATGTTTCATAAGTTCGTCAAACTTGTACAAAGCTCATTGAGATACTTCTAAGCACTCATGTTGCATGAAACTTGGTTTAGAGTCCTAGAAACGCGTTGTTAGATGTTTCATAAGTTCGTCAAACTAGTAAAAAGCTCATTGAGACACTTATAAGCACTCATGTTGCATGAAACTTGGTTTAGAATCTTAGAAACCGCGTTGTTAGATGTTTCATAAGTTCTTCAAACTAGTACAAAGCTCATTGAGACACTTATAAGCACTCATGTTGCATGAAACTTGGTTTAGAGTCCTAGAAACGCGTTGTTAGACGCTTCATAAGTTCGTCAAACTAGTACAAAGCTCATTGAGACACTTATAAGCACTCATGTTGCATGAAACTTGGTTTAGAGTCCTAGAAACGCGTTGTTAGATGTTTCATAAGTTCGTCAAACTTGTACAAAGCCCATTGAGACAGTTATAAGCACTCATGTTGTATGAAACTTGGTTTAGAGTCCTAGAAACCGCGTTGTTAGATGTTTCATAAGTTCGTCAAACTAGTACAAAGCTCATTGAGACACTTATAAGCACTCATGTTGCATGAAACTTGGTTATCAGTCCTAGAAACGCGTTGTTAGATGTTTCATAAGTTCGTCAAACTTGTACAAAGCTCATTGAGATACTTCTAAGCACTCATGTTGCATGAAACTTGGTTTAGAGTCCTAGAAACGCGTTGTTAGATGTTTCATAAGTTCGTCAAACTAGTAAAAAGCTCATTGAGACACTTATAAGCACTCATGTTGCATGAAACTTGGTTTAGAATCTTAGAAACCGCGTTGTTAGATGTTTCATAAGTTCTTCAAACTAGTACAAAGCTCATTAAGACACTTATAAGCACTCATGTTGCATGAAACTTGGTTATCGAGTCCTAGAAACGCGTTGTTAGATGTTTCATAAGTTCGTCAAACTTGTACAAAGCTCATTGAGATACTTCTAAGCACTCATGTTGCATGAAACTTGGTTTAGAGTCCTAGAAACGCGTTGTTAGATGTTTCATAAGTTCGTCAAACTAGTAAAAAAGCTCATTGAGACACTTATAAGCACTCATGTTGCATGAAACTTGGTTTAGAATCTTAGAAACCGCGTTGTTAGATGTTTCATAAGTTCTTCAAACTAGTACAAAGCTCATTGAGACACTTATAAGCACTCATGTTGCATGAAACTTGGTTTAGAGTCCTAGAAACGCGTTGTTAGACGCTTCATAAGTTCGTCAAACTAGTACAAAGCTCATTGAGACACTTATAAGCACTCATGTTGCATGAAACTTGGTTTAGAGTCCTAGAAACGCGTTGTTAGATGTTTCATAAGTTCGTCAAACTTGTACAAAGCCCATTGAGACACTTATAAGCACTCATGTTGTATGAAACTTGGTTTAGAGTCCTAGAAACCGCGTTGTTAGATGTTTCATAAGTTCGTCAAACTAGTACAAAGCTCATTGAGACACTTATAAGCACTCATGTTGCATGAAACTTGGTTATCAGTCCTAGAAACGCGTTGTTAGATGTTTCATAAGTTCGTCAAACTTGTACAAAGCTCATTGAGATACTTCTAAGCACTCATGTTGCATGAAACTTGGTTTAGAGTCCTAGAAACGCGTTGTTAGATGTTTCATAAGTTCGTCAAACTAGTAAAAAGCTCATTGAGACACTTATAAGCACTCATGTTGCATGAAACTTGGTTTAGAATCTTAGAAACTGCGTTGTTAGATGTTTCATAAGTTCTTCAAACTAGTACAAAGCTCATTGAGACACTTATAAGCACTCATGTTGCTTGAAACTTGGTTTAGAGTCCTGGAAACGCGTTGTTAGATGTTTCATAAGTTCATAAAACTTGTACAAAGCTCATTGAGACATTTATAAGCACTCATGTTGCATGAAACTTGGTTTAGAGTCCTAGAAACGCGTTGGTAGACGTTTCATAAGTTCGTCAAACTAGTACAAAGCTCATTGAGACACTTATAAGCACTCATGTTGCATGAAACTTGGTTTAGAGTCCTAGAAACGCGTTGTTAGATGTTTCATAAGTTCGTCAAACTTGTACAAAGCCCATTGAGACACTTATAAGCACTCATGTTGTATGAAACTTGGTTTAGATTCCTAGAAACCGCGTTGTTAGATGTTTCATAAGTTCGTCAAATTAGTACAAAGCTCATTGAGACACTTATAAGCACTCATGATGCATGAAACTTGGTTTAGAGTCCTAGAAACGCGTTGTTAGATGTTTCATAAGTTCGTCAAACTTGTACAAAGCTCATTGAGATACTTTCTAAGCACTCATGTTGCATGAAACTTGGTTTAGAGTCCTAGAAACGCGTTGTTAGATGTTTCATAAGTTCGACAAACTAGTACAAAGCTCATTGAGACACATATAAGCACACTTATGTTGCATGAAACTTGGTTTAGAGTCCTAGAAACCGCGTTGTTAGGCTGTTTCATATGTTCGTCAAACTTGTACAAAGCTCATTGAGACACTTATAAGCACTCATGTTTCATGAAACTTGGTTTAGAGTTCTAGAAACGAGATACGCGTTGTTAGACGTTTCATAAGTTCTTCAAACTAGTACAAAGCTCATTGAGACACTTATAAGCACTCATGTTGCTTGAAACTTGGTTTAGAGTCCTGGAAACGCGTTGTTAGATGTTTCATAAGTTCATAAAACTTGTACAAAGCTCATTGAGACATTTATAAGCACTCATGTTGCATGAAACTTGGTTTAGAGTCCTAGAAACGCGTTGGTAGACGTTTCATAAGTTCGTCAAACTAGTACAAAGCTCATTGAGACACTTATAAGCACTCATGTTGCATGAAACTTGGTTTAGAGTCCTAGAAACGCGTTGTTAGATGTTTCATAAGTTCGTCAAACTTGTACAAAGCCCATTGAGACACTTATAAGCACTCATGTTGTATGAAACTTGGTTTAGATTCCTAGAAACCGCGTTGTTAGATGTTTCATAAGTTCGTCAAATTAGTACAAAGCTCATTGAGACACTTATAAGCACTCATGATGCATGAAACTTGGTTTAGAGTCCTAGAAACGCGTTGTTAGATGTTTCATAAGTTCGTCAAACTTGTACAAAGCTCATTGAGATACTTTCTAAGCACTCATGTTGCATGAAACTTGGTTTAGAGTCCTAGAAACGCGTTGTTAGATGTTTCATAAGTTCGACAAACTAGTACAAAGCTCATTGAGACACATATAAGCACACTTATGTTGCATGAAACTTGGTTTAGAGTCCTAGAAACCGCGTTGTTAGCTGTTTCATATGTTCGTCAAACTTGTACAAAGCTCATTGAGACACTTATAAGCACTCATGTTTCATGAAACTTGGTTTAGAGTTCTAGAAACGAGATACGCGTTGTTAGACGTTTCATAAGTTCGTCAAACTAGTACAAAGCTCATTGAGACACTTATAAGCACTCATGTTGAATGAAACTTGGTTTAGAGTCCTAGAAATGCGTTGTTAGATGTTTCATAAGTTCGTAAAACTTGTACAAAGCTCATTGAGACACTTATAAGCATTCATGTTGTATGAAACTTGGTTTAGAGTCCTAGAAACGCCTTGTTAAAAGTTTCATAATTTCGTCAAAATAGTACAAAGCTAATTGAGACACTTATAAGCATTCATGTTGCATGAAACTTGGTTTAGAATCCTAGAAACGCGTTGGTAGACGTTTCATAAATTCGTCAAACTTGTACAAAGCTCATTGAGACACTTATAAGCACTCATGTTGCATGAAACTTGGTTTAGAGTCCTAGAAACGCGTTGTTAGACGTTTCATAAGTTCGTCAAACTAGTACAAAGCTCATTGGGACACTTATAAGAACTCATGTTGCATGAAACTTGGTTTAGAGTCCTAGAAACGCGTTGTTAGATGTTTCATAAGTTCGTCAAACTTGTACAAAGCTCATTGAGATACTTCTAAGCACTCATGTTGCATGAAACTTGGTTTAGAGTCCTAGAAACGCGTTGTTAGATGTTTCATAAGTTCGACAAACTAGTACAAAGCTCATTGAGACACTTATAAGCACACTTATGTTGCATGAAACTTGGTTTAGAGTCCTAGAAACCGCGTTGTTAGCTGTTTCATATGTTCGTCAAACTTGTACAAAGCTCATTGAGACACTTATAAGCACTCATGTTTCATGAAACTTGGTTTAGAGTTCTAGAAACGAGATACGCGTTGTTAGACGTTTCATAAGTTCGTCAAACTAGTACAAAGCTCATTGAGACACTTATAAGCACTCATGTTGAATGAAACTTGGTTTAGAGTCCTAGAAATGCGTTGTTAGATGTTTCATAAGTTCGTAAAACTTGTAAAAAGCTCATTGAGACACTTATAAGCATTCATGTTGTATGAAACTTGGTTTAGAGTCCTAGAAACGCCTTGTTAAAAGTTTTATAATTTTGTCAAAATAGTACAAAGCTAATTGAGACACTTATAAGCATTCATGTTGCATGAAACTTGGTTTAGAATCCTAGAAACGCGTTGGTAGACCTTTCATAAATTCGTCAAACTTGTACAAAGCTCATTGAGACACTTATAAGCACTCATGTTGCATGAAACTTGGTTTAGAGTCCTAGAAACGCGTTGTTAGATGTATCATAAGTTCGTCAAACTAGTACAAAGCTCATTGAGACACTTATAAGCACTCATGTTGCATGAAACTTGGTTTATAGTCCTAGAAACGCGTTGTTAGATGTTTCATGATGCGGGAGCAAATGTTATAAATGTTATAAATGAAGAGGGAGCAGATGTTATAAGGGTTATAACAAAAGAGGGAGCATATGTTATAAGGGTTATAACAAAAGGCGAAAAGGAAAGTGGGCTTTTTCTCACTATGCTGGTCCAAGTCCAATCAATTGCCTAAGATTAAATGAAGACTAAGGGGGATGAATGGAGTCAAAGAGTCATTTTCGTCACATTTAAAGACTACAATTATCTAAGTGTTTTAATTACTCATTTTAGAAGTTTGAAAGTCTTTTAGGGATCCCAAAGGTCTTGTATACCTTTGGTTGCATTTTATTTCAAGTTTCTATGTAATTCCTCTATATAAGGAGGCTCTCTTCCATTGAATAAATCAGATTATTGAGTATAAGAATTTGGAGAGTCTTTGTGACCCATTGGATCTGTTTAGATCATATTACTTTATCCTTTGGTTTTGGGAGAGCCATTGGTGGTGTTCTTTGAGCGTCTTTATCACTTGTTGTGGTGCAAGTGTGGTGTTAGCTCAGCGGGTTTCTTTATCGATTCTGGTGCTTCGGCTTTACGAATCGTGGTGATCTATCCCGTTTCTTCCTTAGCCACTTCTATCCTGTTTCGTTTTATCATTCACTCCGTTCGCTTCCGAGTTTAACGCATCAAAGTGGTATCAAAGCTAATCCAGGTTGTTGGAGTGAATTCATCATGGATTTTCCTAGAGGATTGACTCTTGAGCAAGCACAAGCTGAGCGTATGACCAGAGAAATGGCGGATCTACGAGAGCAAGTGCAAGAGATGGTTCAAGCTTTCAATAACATGAACGTGCAAGGGCAGCCAAGGAGACAAAGGGTTGCACAAGACCGTTCATCTTCGGATGAAAGTGAATTTTCTTCTCATGGTTCTGATCTTGATCCAGATATTGTCATGGAACATGGGAGAAGAAGAAGGGACAACCGTCCACAACATCATCAACGTCATTATGAGAAAGAACTTAAGGTGGAATATCCAGATTTTCAAGGTAATCTAAATCCGGACGATTTCCTTGATTGGCTTAGATCCATGGATAAAGCCTTTGAATATAGCACATATGACGATGAGAAGAAGTTTAAGGTAGCAACTTTGAGGTTCAAGGGTTATGCTAGCCTTTGGTGGGATACTCTTAAGTCACGGCGTGTTAGAGAAGGAAAGACCCGTATTAGGTCTTGGGAGAAGCTGAAGCGACTTATGAAGAGAAGATTCTTACCCGATGATTACAAACAAGATTTGTACTTGAAGCTTACACACACTTGCAGCAAGAGAAGAGCACCGTTGAGGAGTATACAAGAGAGTTTGATCTTCTACAACTAAGGTGTGATGTTCAAGAGCCACAAGAGAGGACCATGGCACGTTTTGTACATGGATTGAATGAAGATATTGCATCTAAGGTGCAGCTACAATCTTTTTGGACTCTTGATGACGTGAAGAAGCTTGCTATCAAGGTGCAGAAGCAGGTTAAAGGGGGAAAGAAGCCATACACTAGACCTTACAACTCCGGTTCTTCTTTTACTCCAATGGTGGGTATTAAGAGTGAACCTAGCAGCAACACTAAGAAGGTTGAATCAAAGGTCACTACCACACCTATTGATCTTACTACGAGGAAGAAATGCTTTAAGTGTCAAGGCTTTGGGCATTTTCAAGCTGATTGTCCCAATCGAAGGATTATGACAATACAAGAAATCCAAGAGATTGAGGAAGAATTGAAGAAGGAGTCTCTAGATTTGGATGTTGTGGATCAGAAAGTTCAAGATGATGGTGATGAAGTCATTGAACACCCTGATCATGGAGACTTATTGGTGATTCGAAGAGCTTTGCATTATGTTCCTATAAGAGAAGAATCACAACGAGAGAACATTTTTGAAACTCGTTGCACGATTTTGGGAAAAGTATGCAGCGTGATCATTGATAGTGGGAGTTGTACTAATGTGGCGTCTAGTACACTTGTGGAGAAGCTAAACTTGCCTACTACAATGCATAAGCAACCATACAAGCTGAAGTGGTTGAATGATGGAAGTAAACTTCAGGTGTCTAAGCAAGTTCTGGTTTCATTCTCTATTGGAAAGAACTACCAAGATAAGGTGCTTTGTGATGTTATTCCAATGGATGCTTGTCACTTGTTACTTGGGAGGCCTTGGGAGTTTGATAGGAGAGCTATACATGATGGGTACAAGAATACTTATTCTTTCCACAAGGATAAGAAGCAGATCACATTGGCTCCATTGGTACCTACTCTACGTGATGAAACAGAGAAAATACAAGAAAAAGAAGAGTAGAGAAAGTCTTTTCTTAGGAGAATCTCGGGTTGTGAGGAAACTTGAAGAGGGCAAGGAAGTTTTTGCGCTGTTGGTGGTTGAGAAGAATGATGTTATAAAAGTTATAAGCACACATCCAATGATGCAGCAGCTATTAAAAGAGTTCATTGATGTGTTTCCCCGAAGATTTACCACCGGTTTGCCTCCTCTAAGGGGTATTGAGCATCAAATTGATTTGTTACCTGGTGCACACCTCTTCCAAACCGACCAGCTTATAGATGTAACCCCGAAGAAAGCTAAAGAGTTGCAGAGACAAGTTGAAGAGCTGATTACAAGAGGCTATGTAAGGGAGAGCATGAGTCCATGTTCGTGCCTGCTCTACTTGTTCCCAAGAAGGATGGCTCAAAAGTGAATGTGGTGGCAGATGCACTCTCAAGGAGGTATGCTTTGATCTCTATCCTTGATTCTCGGATTATGGGTTTTGAGATGTTGAAAGAACTCTATTATGAAGATCTAGACTTTGCACAAGTCTACAATGAGTGCAAAAAAAGGGAGTTTCAAATCAGTTTCTACTACAAGATGGGTTTCTTTTCAAAGGAAACAAGTTGTGTGTTCCTAAGAGTTCTATGAGGGAGTTATTGATTCGTGAGGCACATGGTGGTGGCTTAGCTGGTCATTTTGGAATCAATAAGACGCTAGACATGCTGCAAGAGCATTTCTTTTGGCCGAAGATGGGGAAGGATATGATGTTCATACTATAGTGGAAAGGTGTGCAACTTGTCAAAGGATGAAAAGTCATTTCCAACCGGGACTTTACACTCCTTTACCAGTTCCTATGCAGCCTTGGGATGATGTGAGCATCGATTTCATTGTGGGATTGCCAAGAACTCAGAGGGGAAAGAATTCAATCATGGTGGTTGTTGATCGGTTCAGCAAGATGGCACACTTTATACCTTGTCACAAGACGGATAATGCAAGTAATGTTGCGATTTGTACTTTAAGGAGGTTGTGCGTCTTCATGGAGTTCCAACGACCATTGTTTCGATCGTGATTCAAAGTTTCTAAGCTACTTTTGGAAGACTTTGTGGAGATTACTTGGTACTAAGCTTCTCTTTAGTACTTCTTGTCATCCACAAACCGATGGCCAAACGGAGGTAACAAACAGAACTTTGACTATGCTTTTGAGGGGTTTAATCAAGAAGAACTTGAAGGAATGGGATTTGAAGTTGGCTCAAGCTGAGTTTGCTTACAATAGATCAACGAGCTACACTACAAAACGGTCACCTTTTGAGGTAGTGTATGGCGTGAATCCTCTCTCTCCCAATTATCTAGTTCCTTTACCCTGCGGCTTTCAAGCAAACTATGAAGCGGCCCGAGAGAGTTAAGACAATGAAGAAAGCCGCACGAATATGTTCGAGCTGAGATTGAGAAGGCTGATGAGAAGTACAAAAACAAAGCCAACAAGCACCGACGAGTTAAGTCTTTTCAACCTGGTGATCTGGTTTGGTTGCACTTGACAAAGGAGAGGTTTCCAACTAAGCGCAAGTCAAAGCTCATGCCAAGAGCGAGATGGTCCATTCAAGGTACTTGAGAAGTATGGAGAGAATGCTTACAAACTTGAACTTCCAGGTGAATATGGAGTTTCAGCTACTTTCAACGTGGGGGATCTTTCTCCATATGTTGAGGATGAAGAGTTGCTTGGATTTGAGGTCAAATCCTTTTGAACCCGGAGAGAATGATGCGGGAGCAAATGTTATAAATGTTATAAATGAAGAGGGAGCAGATGTTATAAGGGTTATAACAAAAGAGGGGAGCATATGTTATAAGGGTTATAACAAAAGGCGAAAAGGAAAGTGGGCTTTTTCTCACTATGCTTGGTCCAAGTCCAATCAATTGCCTAAGATTAAATGAAGACTAAGGGAGCTGAATGGAGTCAAAGAGTCATTTTCGTCACATTTAAAGACTACAATTATCTAAGTGTTTTAATTACTCATTTTAGAAGTTTGAAAGTCTTTTAGGGATCCCAAAGGTCTTGTGTATACCTTTGGTTGCATTTATTTCAAGTTTCTATGTAATTCCTCTATATAAGGAGGCTCTCTTCCATTGAATAAATCAGATTATTGAGTATAAGAATTTGGAGAGTCTTTGTGACCCCTTGGATCTGTTTAGATCATATTACTTTATCCTTTGGTTTTGGGAGAGCCATTGGTGGTGTTCTTTGAGCGTCTTTATCACTTGTTGTGGTGCAAGTGTGGTGTTAGCTCAGCGGGTTTCTTTATCGATTCTGGTGCTTCGGCTTTACGAATCGTGGTGATCTATCCCGTTTCTTCCTTAGCCACTTCTATCCTGTTTCGTTTTATCATTCACTCCGTTCGCTTCCGAGTTTAACGCATCATTTCATAAGTTCGTCAAACTTGTACAAAGCCCATTGAGACACTTATAAGCACTCATGTTGTATGAAACTTGGTTTAGAGTCCTAGAAACCGCGGTTGTTAGATGTTTCATAAGTTCGTCAAACTAGTACAAAGCTCATTGAGACACTTATAAGCACTCATGTTGCATGAAACTTGGTTTAGAGTCCTAGAAACGCGTTGTTAGATGTTTCATAAGTTCGTCAAACTTGTACAAAGCTCATTGAGACACTTATAAGCACTCATGTTGCATGAAACTTGGTTTAGAATCTTAGAAACCGCGTTGTTAGATGTTTCATAAGTTCTTCAAACTAGTACAAAGCTCATTGAGACACTTATAAGCACTCATGTTGCATGAAACTTGGTTTAGAGTCCTAGAAACGCGTTGTTAGATGTTTCATAAGTTCATAAAACTTGTACAAAGCTCATTGAGACACTTATAAGTAATCATGTTGCATGAAACTTGGTTTAGAGTCCTAGAAACCGCGTTGTTAGATGTTTCATAAGTTCGTCAAACTTGTACAAAGATCATTGAGACACTTATAAGCACTCATGTTGCATGAAACTTGGTTTAGAGTCCTAGAAACGCGTTGTTAGATGTTTCATAAGTTCGTCAAACTAGTACAAATCTCATTGAGACACTTATAAGCACTCATGTTGCATGAAACTTGGTTTAGAATCTTAGAAACCGTGTTGTTAGATGTTTCATAAGTTCTTCAAACTAGTACAAAGCTCATTGCGACACTTATAAGCATTCATGTTGCATGAAACTTGGTTTAGAGTCCTAGAAACGCGTTGTTAGATGTTTCATAAGTTCATACAACTTGTACAAAGCTCATTGAGACACTTATAAGTACTCATGTTGCATGAAACTTGGTTTAGAGTCCTAGAAACGCGTTGTTAGATGTTTCATAAGTTTGTCAAACTAGTACAAAGCTCATTGAGACACTTATAAGCACTCATGTTGCATGAAACTTCGTTAAAGTCTTAGAAACCGCTTTCTTAGATGTTTCAAAAGTTCGTCAAACTAGTACAAAGCTCATTGAGACACATATAAGCACTCATGTTGAATGAAACTTGGTTTAGAGTCCTAGAAACGCGTTGTTAGATGTTTCATAAGTTCGACAAACTAGTACAAAGCTCATTGAGACACATATTAGCACACTTATGTTGCATGAAACTTGGTTTAGAGTCCTAGAAACCGCGTTGTTAGCTGCTGTTTCATATGTTCGTCAAACTTGTACAAAGCTCATTGAGACACTTATAAGCACTCATGTTTCATGAAACTTGGTTTAGAGTTCTAGAAACGAGATACGCGTTGTTAGACGTTTCATAAGTTCGTCAAACTAGTACAAAGCTCATTGAGACACTTATAAGCACTCATGTTTCATGAAACTTGGTTTAGAGTCCTAGAAACGCGTTGTTAGATGTTTCATAAGTTCGTCAAACTTGTACAAAGCCCATTGATACACTTATAAGCACTCATGTTGTATGAAACTTGGTATAGAGTCCTAGAAACCGCGTTGTTAGATGTTTCATAAGTTCGTCAAACTAGTACAAAGCTCATTGAGACACTTATAAGCACTCATGTTGCATCAAACTTGGTTTAGAGTCCTAGAAACGCGTTGTTAGATGTTTCATAAGTTCGTCAAACTTGTACAAAGCCCATTGAGACACTTATAATCACTCATGTTGTATGAAACTTGGTTTAGAGTCCTAGAAACCGCGTTGTTAGATGTTTCATAAGTTCGTAAAACTAGTACAAAGCTCATTGAGACACTTATAAGCACTCATGTTGAATGAAACTTGGTTTAGAGTCCTAGAAAACGCGTTGTTAGATGTTTCATAAGTTCTTCAAACTTGTACAAAGCTCATTGAGACACTTATAAGCACTCATGTTGCATAAAACTTGGTTTAGAGTCCTAGAAACGCGTTGTTAGATGTTTCATAAGTTTGGCAAACTAGTACAAAGCTCATTGAGACACTTATAAGCACTCATGTTGCATGAAACTTCGTTAGATTCTTAGAAACCGCGTTCTTAGATGTTTCATAAGTTCGTCAAACTAGTACAAAGCTCATTGAGACACATATAAGCACTCATGTTGCATGAAACTTGGTTTAGAGTCCTAGAAACGCGTTGTTAGATGTTTCATAAGTTCGAAAAACTAGTACAAAGCTCATTGAGACACTTATAAGCACTCATGTTGCATGAAACTTGGTTTAGAGTCCTACAAACGCGTTGTTGGACGTTTCATAAGTTCGTAAAACTAGTACAAAGCTCATTGAGACACTTATAAGCACTCATGTTGAATGAAACTTGGTTTAGAGTCCTAGAACTGCGTCGTTAGATGTTTCATAAGTTCGTAAAACTTGTACAAAGCTCATTGAGACACTTATAAGCACTCATCTTGTATGAAACTTGGTTTAGAGTCCTAGAAACGCCTTGTTAAAAGTTTCATAAATTCGTCAAAATAGTACAAAGCTAATTGAGACACTTATAAGCATTCATGTTGCATGAAACTTGGTTTAGAATCCTAGAAACGCGTTGGTAGACGTTTCATAAATTCGTCAAACTTGTACAAAGCTCATTGAGACACTTATAAGCACTCATGTTGCATGAAACTTGGTTTAGAGTCCTAGAAACGCGTTGTTAGATGTTTCATAAGTTCGTCAAACTTGTAAAAAGCGCATTGAGACACTTATAAGCACTCATGTTGCATGAAACTTGGTTTAGAATCTTAGAAACCGCGTTGTTAGATGTTTCATAAGTTCTTCAAACTAGTACAAAGCTCATTGAGACACTTATAAGCACTCATGTTGCATGAAACTTGGTTTAGAGTCCTAGAAACGCGTTGTTAGATGTTTCATAAGTTCATAAAACTTGTACAAAGCTCATTGAGACACTTATAAGTACTCATGTTGCATGAAACTTGGTTTAGAGTCCTAGAAACCGCGTTGTTAGATGTTTCATAAGTTCGTCAAACTTGTACAAAGATCATTGAGACACTTATAAGCACTCATGTTGCATGAAACTTGGTTTAGAGTCCTAGAAACGCATTGTTAGATGTTTCATAAGTTCGTCAAACTAGTACAAATTTCATTGAGACACTTATAAGCACTCATGTTGCATGAAACTTGGTTTAGAATCTTAGAAACCGTGTTGTTAGATGTTTCATAAGTTCTTCAAACTAGTACAAAGCTCATTGCGACACTTATAAGCATTCATGTTGCACGAAACTTGATTTAGAGTCCTAGAAACGCGTTGTTAGATGTTTCATAAGTTCATACAACTTGTACAAAGCTCATTGAGACACTTATAAGTACTCATGTTGCATGAAACTTGGTTTAGAGTCCTAGAAAACGCGTTGTTAGATGTTTCTTAAGTTCGTCAAACTTGTACAAAGATCATTGAGACACTTAGCACTCATGTTGCATGAAACTTGGTTTAGAGGCCTAGAAACGTGTTGTTAGATGTTTCATAAGTTCGTCAAACTTGTACAAAGCTCATTGAGACACTTATAAGCACTCATGTTGCATGAAACTTGGTTTAGAGTCCTAGAAACGCGTTGTTAGATGTTTCATAAGTTTGCCAAACTAGTACAAAGCTCATTGAGACACTTATAAGCAATCATGTTGTATGAAACTTGTTTTAGAGTCCTAGAAACGCGTTGTTAGATGTTTCATAAGTTCGTAAAACTTGTACAAAGCTCATTGAGACACTTATAAGCACTCATGTTGAATTAAACTTGGTTTAGAGTCCTAGAAACGTGTTGTTAGATGTTTCATAAGTTCGTCAAACTAGTACAAAGCTCATTGAGACACTTATAAGCACTCATGTTGCATGAAACTTGGTTTAGAGTCCTAGAAACGCGTTGTTAGATGTTTCATATGTTCTTCAAACTTGTACAAAGCTCATTGAGACACTTATAAGCACTCATGTTGCATGAAACTTGGTTTAGAATCCTAGAAACGCGTTGTTAGATGTTTCATAAGTTCGTCAAACTAGTAAAAATCTCATTGAGACACTTATAAGCACTCATGTTGCATGAAACTTGGTTTAGAGTCCTAGAAACGCGTTGTTAGATGTTTCATAAGTTTGTCAACCTTTTACAAAGCTCATTGAGACACTTATAAGCACTCATGTTGCATGAAACTTCGTTTAGAGTCCTAGAAAACGCGTTGTTAGATGTTTCATTAGTTCATCAAACTAGTAAAAAGCTCATTGAGACACTTATAAGCACTCATGTTGCATGAAACTTGGTTTAGAGTCCTAGAAACGCGTTGTTAGATGTTTCATAAGTTCTTCAAACTAGTACAAAGCTCATTGAGACACTTATAAGCACTCATGTTGCATGAAACTTGGTTTAGAGTCCTAGAAACGCGTTGTTGGACGTTTCATAAGTTCGTAAAACTAGTACAAAGCTCATTGAGACACTTATAAGCACTCATGTTGAATGAAACTTGGTTTAGAGTCCTAGAAAACGCGTTGTTAGATGTTTCATAAGTTCTTCAAACTTGTACAAAGCTCATTGAGACACTTATAAGCACTCATGTTGCATAAAACTTGGTTTAGAGTCCTAGAAAAGCGTTGTTAGATGTTTCATAAGTTTGTCAAACTAGTACAAAGCTCATTGAGACACTTATAAGCACTCATGTTGCATGAAACTTCGTTAGATTCTTAGAAACCGCGTTCTTAGATGTTTCATAAGTTCGTCAAACTAGTACAAATCTCATTGAGACACATATAAGCACTCATGTTGCATGAAACTTGGTTTAGAGTCCTAGAAACGCGTTGTTAGATGTTTCATAAGTTCGAAAAACTAGTACAAAGCTCATTGAGACACTTATAAGCACTCATGTTGCATGAAACTTGGTTTAGAGTCCTACAAACGCGTTGTTGGACGTTTCATAAGTTCGTAAAACTAGTACAAAGCTCATTGAGACACTTATAAGCACTCATGTTGAATGAAACTTGGTTTAGAGTCCTAGAACTGCGTCGTTAGATGTTTCATAAGTTCGTAAAACTTGTACAAAGCTCATTGAGACACTTATAAGCACTCATCTTGTATGAAACTTGGTTTAGAGTCCTAGAAACGCCTTGTTAAAAGTTTCATAAATTCGTCAAAATAGTACAAAGCTAATTGAGACACTTATAAGCATTCATGTTGCATGAAACTTGGTTTAGATTCCTAGAAACGCGTTGGTAGACGTTTCATAAATTCGTCAAACTTGTACAAAGCTCATTGAGACACTTATAAGCACTCATGTTGCATGAAACTTGGTTTAGAGTCCTAGAAACGCGTTGTTAGACGTTTCATAAGTTCGTCAAACTAGTGCAAAGCTCATTGGGACACTTATAAGAACTCATGTTGCATGAAACTTGGTTTAGAGTCCTAGAAACGCGTTGTTAGATGTTTCATAAGTTCGTCAAACTTGTACAAAGCCCATTGAGACACTTATAAGCACTCATGTTGCATGAAACTTGGTTTAGAGTCCTAGAAACGCGTTGTTAGATGTTTCATAAGTTCGTCAAACTTGTAGAAAGCTCATTGAGACACTTATAAGCACTCATGTTGCATGAAACTTGGTTTAGAGTCCAAGAAACGCGTTGTTAGATGTTTCATAAGTTCGTCAAACTAGTACAAAGCTCATTGAGACACTTATAAGCACTCATGTTGCATGAAACTTGGTTTAGAGTCTTAGAAACGCGTTGTTAGATGTTTCATAAGTTCGTCAAACTTGTACAAAGCTCATTGAGACACTTATAAGCACTAATGCTGCATGAAACTTGGTTTAGAGTCCTAGAAACGCGTTGTTGGACATTTCATAAGTTCGTAAAACTAGTACAAAGCTCATTGAGACACTTATAAGCACTCATGTTGAATGAAACTTGGTTTAGAGTCCTAGAAATGCGTTGTTAGATGTTTCATAAGTTCGTAAAACTTGTACAAAGCTCATTGAGACACTTATAAGCACTCATGTTGTATGAAACTAGGTTTAGAGTCCTAGAAACGCCTTGTTAAAAGTTTTATAAGTTCGTCAAAATAGTACAAAGCTAATTGAGACACACTTATAAGCATTCATGTTGCATGAAACTTGGTTTAGAATCCTAGAAACGCATTGGTACACGTTTCATAAATTCGTAAAACTAGTAAAAAGCTCATTGAGACACTTATAAGCACTCATGTTGCATGAAACATGGTTTAGAGTCCTAGAAACGCGTTGTTAGATGTTTCATAAGTTCGTCAAAACTAGTACAAATCTCATTGAGACACTTATAAGCACTCATGTTGCATGAAACTTGGTTTAGAGTCTTAGAAGCCGCGTTGTTAGATATTTCATAAGTTCTTCAAACTAGTACAAAGCTCATTGAGACACTTATAAGCACTCATGTTGCATGAAACTTGGTTTAGAGTCCTAGAAACGCGTTGTTAGATGTTTCATAAGTTCGTAATACTTGTACAAAGGCTGATTGAGACACTTATAAGTACTCATGTTGCATGAAACTCGGTTTAGAGTCCTAGAAACCGCGTTGTTAGATGTTTCATAAGTTCGTCAAACTAGTACAAAGCTCATTGAGACACTTATAAGCACTCATGTTGAATGAAACTTGGTTTAGAGTCCTAGAAACGCGTTGTTAAATGTTTCATAAGTTTGTCAAACTTGTACAAAGGTCATTGAGACACTTATAAGCACTCATGTTGCATGAAACTTCGTTTAGAGTCCTAGAAACGCGTTGTTAGATGTTTCATAAGTTCGTCAAACTAGTAAAAAGCTCATTGAGACACTTATAAGCACTCATGTTGCATGAAACTTGGTTTAGAGTCTTAGAAGCCGCGTTGTTAGATATTTCATAAGTTCTTCAAACTAGTACAAAGCTCATTGAGACACTTATAAGCACTCATGTTGCATGAAACTTGGTTTAGAGTCCTAAAAACGCGTTGTTAGATGTTTCATAAGTTCGTCAATCTTGTACAAAGCTCATTGAGACGCTTATAAGCACTCATGTTGCATGAAACTTGGTTTAGATTCCAAGAAACCGCGTTGTTAGATGTTTCATAAGGTCGTCAAACCATTACAAAGCTCATTGAGACAATTATAAGCACTCATGTTGCATGAAACTTCGTTTAAAGTCCTAGAAACCGCGTTGTTAAATGTTTCATAAGTTCGTCAAACTAGTACAAAGCTCATTAAGACACATATAAGCACTTATGTTGCATGAAACTTGGTTTAGAGTGCTAGAAACCGCGTTGTTAGTTGTTTCATATGTTCGTCAAACTTGTACAAAGCTCATTGAGACACTTATAAGCACTCATGTTGCATGAAACTTGGGTTAGAGTCCTAGAAACGCGTTGTTAGACGTTTCATAAGTTCGTCAAACTAGTACAAAGCTTATTGAGACACTTATAAGCACTCATGTTGCATGAAACTTGGTTTAGAGTCCTAGAAACGCGTTGTTAGATGTTTCATAAGTTCGTCAAACTTGTACAAAGCCCATTGAGACACTTATAAGCACTCATGTTGTATGAAACTTGGTTTAGAGTCCTAGAAACGCGTTGTTAGATGTTTCATAAGTTCGTCAAACTAGTACAAATCTCATTGAGACACTTATAAGCACTCATGTTGCATGAAACTTGGTTTAGAATCTTAGAAACCGCGTTGTTAGATGTTTCATAAGTTCTCAAACTAGTACAAAGCTCATTGAGACACTTATAAGCACTCATGTTGCAAGAAACTTGGTTTAGAGTCCTAGAAACGCGTTGTTAGATGTTTCATAAGTTCGTAAAACTTGTACAAAGCTCATTGAGACACTTATAAGTATTCATGATGCATGAAACTTGGTTTAGAGTCCTAGAAACCGCGTTGTTAGATGTTTCATAAGTTCGTCAAACTTGTACAAAGATCATTGAGACACTTATAAGCACTCATGTTGCATGAAACTTGGTTTAGAGTCCTAGAAACGCGTTGTTAGATGTTTCATAAGTTCGTCAAACTAGTACAAATCTCATTGAGACACTTATAAGCACTCATGTTGCATGAAACTTGGTTTAGAATCTTAGAAACCGCGTTGTTAGATGTTTCATAAGTTCTTCAAACTAGTACAAAGCTCATTGCGACACTTATAAGCATTCATGTTGCATGAAACTTGGTTTAGAGTCCTAGAAACGCGTTGTTAGATGTTTCATAAGTTCATACAACTTGTACAAAGCTCATTGAGACACTTATAAGTACTCATGTTGCATGAAACTTGGTTTAGAGTCCTAGAAAACGCGTTGTTAGATGTTTCTTAAGTTTGTCAAACTTGTACAAAGATCATTGAGACACTTATAAGCACTCATGTTGCATGAAACTTGGTTTAGAGTCCTAGAAACGTGTTGTTAGATGTTTCATAAGTTCGTCAAACTTGTACAAAGCTCATTGAGACACTTATAAGCACTCATGTTGCATGAAACTTGGTTTAGAGTCCTAGAAACGCGTTGTTAGATGTTTCATAAGTTCGTCAAACTAGTACAAATTTCATTGAGACACATATAAGCACTCATGTTGCATGAAACTTGGTTTAGAGTCCTAGAAACGCGTTGTTAGATGTTTCATAAGTTCGAAAAACTAGTACAAAGCTCATTGAGACACTTATAAGCACTCATGTTGCATGAAACTTGGTTTAGAGTCCTACAAACGCGTTGTTGGACGTTTCATAAGTTCGTAAAACTAGTACAAAGCTCATTGAGACACTTATAAGCACTCATGTTGAATGAAACTTGGTTTAGAGTCCTAGAACTGCGTCGTTAGATGTTTCATAAGTTCGTAAAACTTGTACAAAGCTCATTGAGACACTTATAAGCACTCATCTTGTATGAAACTTGGTTTAGAGTCCTAGAAACGCCTTGTTAAAAGTTTCATAAATTCGTCAAAATAGTACAAAGCTAATTGAGACACTTATAAGCATTCATGTTGCATGAAACTTGGTTTAGAATCCTAGAAACGCGTTGGTAGACGTTTCATAAATTCGTCAAACTTGTACAAAGCTCATTGAGACACTTATAAGCACTCATGTTGCATGAAACTTGGTTTAGAGTCCTAGAAACGCGTTGTTAGACGTTTCATAAGTTCGTCAAACTAGTGCAAAGCTCATTGGGACACTTATAAGAACTCATGTTGCATGAAACTTGGTTTAGAGTCCTAGAAACGCGTTGTTAGATGTTTCATAAGTTCGTCAAACTTGTACAAAGCCCATTGAGACACTTATAAGCACTCATGTTGTATGAAACTTGGTTTAGAGTCCTAGAAACCGCGTTGTTAGATGTTTCATAAGTTCGTCAAACTAGTACAAAGCTCATTGAGACACTTATAAGCACTCATGTTGCATGAAACTTGGTTTAGAGTCCTAGAAACGCGTTGTTAGATGTTTCATAAGTTCGTCAAACTTGTAGAAAGCTCATTGAGACACTTATAAGCACTCATGTTGCATGAAACTTGGTTTAGAGTCCAAGAAACGCGTTGTTAGATGTTTCATAAGTTCGTCAAACTAGTACAAAGCTCATTGAGACACTTATAAGCACTCATGTTGCATGAAACTTGGTTTAGAGTCTTAGAAACGCGTTGTTAGATGTTTCATAAGTTCGTCAAACTTGTACAAAGCTCATTGAGACACTTATAAGCACTAATGTTGCATGAAACTTGGTTTAGAGTCCTAGAAACGCGTTGTTGGACATTTCATAAGTTCGTAAAACTAGTACAAAGCTCATTGAGACACTTATAAGCACTCATGTTGAATGAAACTTGGTTTAGAGTCCTAGAAATGCGTTGTTAGATGTTTCATAAGTTCGTAAAACTTGTACAAAGCTCATTGAGACACTTATAAGCACTCATGTTGTATGAAACTAGGTTTAGAGTCCTAGAAACGCCTTGTTAAAAGTTTTATAAGTTCGTCAAAATAGTACAAAGCTAATTGAGACACACTTATAAGCATTCATGTTGCATGAAACTTGGTTTAGAATCCTAGAAACGCATTGGTACACGTTTCATAAATTCGTAAAACTAGTAAAAAGCTCATTGAGACACTTATAAGCACTCATGTTGCATGAAACATGGTTTAGAGTCCTAGAAACGCGTTGTTAGATGTTTCATAAGTTCGTCAAAACTAGTACAAATCTCATTGAGACACTTATAAGCACTCATGTTGCATGAAACTTGGTTTAGAGTCTTAGAAGCCGCGTTGTTAGATATTTCATAAGTTCTTCAAACTAGTACAAAGCTCATTGAGACACTTATAAGCACTCATGTTGCATGAAACTTGGTTTAGAGTCCTAGAAACGCGTTGTTAGATGTTTCATAAGTTCGTAATACTTGTACAAAGCTGATTGAGACACTTATAAGTACTCATGTTGCATGAAACTCGGTTTAGAGTCCTAGAAACCGCGTTGTTAGATGTTTCATAAGTTCGTCAAACTAGTACAAAGCTCATTGAGACACTTATAAGCACTCATGTTGAATGAAACTTGGTTTAGAGTCCTAGAAACGCGTTGTTAAATGTTTCATAAGTTTGTCAAACTTGTACAAAGGTCATTGAGACACTTATAAGCACTCATGTTGCATGAAACTTCGTTTAGAGTCCTAGAAACGCGTTGTTAGATGTTTCATAAGTTCGTCAAACTAGTAAAAAGCTCATTGAGACACTTATAAGCACTCATGTTGCATGAAACTTGGTTTAGAGTCTTAGAAGCCGCGTTGTTAGATATTTCATAAGTTCTTCAAACTAGTACAAAGCTCATTGAGACACTTATAAGCACTCATGTTGCACGAAACTTGGTTTAGAGTCCTAAAAACGCGTTGTTAGATGTTTCATAAGTTCGTCAATCTTGTACAAAGCTCATTGAGACGCTTATAAGCACTCATGTTGCATGAAACTTGGTTTAGATTCCAAGAAACCGCGTTGTTAGATGTTTCATAAGGTCGTCAAACCATTACAAAGCTCATTGAGACAATTATAAGCACTCATGTTGCATGAAACTTCGTTTAAAGTCCTAGAAACCGCGTTGTTAAATGTTTCATAAGTTCGTCAAACTAGTACAAAGCTCATTAAGACACATATAAGCACTTATGTTGCATGAAACTTGGTTTAGAGTGCTAGAAACCGCGTTGTTAGTTGTTTCATATGTTCGTCAAACTTGTACAAAGCTCATTGAGACACTTATAAGCACTCATGTTGCATGAAACTTGGGTTAGAGTCCTAGAAACGCGTTGTTAGACGTTTCATAAGTTCGTCAAACTAGTACAAAGCTCATTGAGACACTTATAAGCACTCATGTTGCATGAAACTTGGTTTAGAGTCCTAGAAACCGCGTTGTTAGATGTTTCATAAGTTCGTCAAACTTGTACAAAGCCCATTGAGACACTTATAAGCACTCATGTTGTATGAAACTTGGTTTAGAGTCCTAGAAACGCGTTGTTAGATGTTTCATAAGTTCGTCAAACTAGTACAAATCTCATTGAGACACTTATAAGCACTCATGTTGCATGAAACTTGGTTTAGAATCTTAGAAACCGCGTTGTTAGATGTTTCATAAGTTCTCAAACTAGTACAAAGCTCATTGAGACACTTATAAGCACTCATGTTGCAAGAAACTTGGTTTAGAGTCCTAGAAACGCGTTGTTAGATGTTTCATAAGTTCGTAAAACTTGTACAAAGCTCATTGAGACACTTATAAGTATTCATGTTGCATGAAACTTGGTTTAGAGTCCTAGAAACCGCGTTGTTAGATGTTTCATAAGTTCGTCAAACTTGTACAAAGATCATTGAGACACTTATAAGCACTCATGTTGCATGAAACTTGGTTTAGAGTCCTAGAAACGCGTTGTTAGATGTTTCATAAGTTCGTCAAACTTGTACAAAGCTCATTGAGACACTTATAAGCACTCATGTTGCATGAAACTTGGTTTAGAGTCCTAGAAACGCGTTGTTAGATGTTTCATAAGTTTGCCAAACTAGTACAAAGCTCATTGAGACACTTATAAGCAATCATGTTGTATGAAACTTGTTTTAGAGTCCTAGAAACGCGTTGTTAGATGTTTTATAAGTTCGTAAAACTTGTATAAAGCTCATTGAGACACTTATAAGCACTCATGTTGCATGAAACTTGGTTTAGAGTCTTAGAAGCCGCGTTGTTAGATATTTCATAAGTTCTTCAAACTAGTACAAAGCTCATTGAGACACTTATAAGCACTCATGTTGCATGAAACTTGGTTTAGAGTCCTAGAAACGCGTTGTTAGATGTTTCATAAGTTCGTAATACTTGTACAAAGCTGATTGAGACACTTATAAGTACTCATGTTGCATGAAACTCGGTTTAGAGTCCTAGAAACCGCGTTGTTAGATGTTTCATAAGTTCGTCAAACTAGTACAAAGCTCATTGAGACACTTATAAGCACTCATGTTGAATAAAACTTGGTTTAGAGTCCTAGAAACGCGTTGTTAAATGTTTCATAAGTTTGTCAAACTTGTACAAAGGTCATTGAGACACTTATAAGCACTCATGTTGCATGAAACTTCGTTTAGAGTCCTAGAAACGCGTTGTTAGATGTTTCATAAGTTCGTCAAACTAGTAAAAAGCTCATTGAGACACTTATAAGCACTCATGTTGCATGAAACTTGGTTTAGAGTCTTAGAAGCCGCGTTGTTAGATATTTCATAAGTTCTTCAAACTAGTACAAAGCTCATTGAGACACTTATAAGCACTCATGTTGCATGAAACTTGGTTTAGAGTCCTAAAAACGCGTTGTTAGATGTTTCATAAGTTCGTCAATCTTGTACAAAGCTCATTGAGACGCTTATAAGCACTCATGTTGCATGAAACTTGGTTTAGATTCCAAGAAACCGCGTTGTTAGATGTTTCATAAGGTCGTCAAACCATTACAAAGCTCATTGAGACAATTATAAGCACTCATGTTGCATGAAACTTCGTTTAAAGTCCTAGAAACCGCGTTGTTAAATGTTTCATAAGTTCGTCAAACTAGTACAAAGCTCATTAAGACACATATAAGCACTTATGTTGCATGAAACTTGGTTTAGAGTGCTAGAAACCGCGTTGTTAGTTGTTTCATATGTTCGTCAAACTTGTACAAAGCTCATTGAGACACTTATAAGCACTCATGTTGCATGAAACTTGGTTTAGAGTCCTAGAAACGCGTTGTTAGATGTTTCATAAGTTCGTCAAACTTGTACAAAGCCCATTGAGACACTTATAAGCACTCATGTTGTATGAAACTTGGTTTAGAGTCCTAGAAACGCGTTGTTAGATGTTTCATAAGTTCGTCAAACTAGTACAAATCTCATTGAGACACTTATAAGCACTCATGTTGCATGAAACTTGGTTTAGAATCTTAGAAACCGCGTTGTTAGATGTTTCATAAGTTCTCAAACTAGTACAAAGCTCATTGAGACACTTATAAGCACTCATGTTGCAAGAAACTTGGTTTAGAGTCCTAGAAACGCGTTGTTAGATGTTTCATAAGTTCGTAAAACTTGTACAAAGCTCATTGAGACACTTATAAGTATTCACGTTGCATGAAACTTGGTTTAGAGTCCTAGAAACCGCGTTGTTAGATGTTTCATAAGTTCGTCAAACTTGTACAAAGATCATTGAGACACTTATAAGCACTCATGTTGCATGAAACTTGGTTTAGAGTCCTAGAAACGCGTTGTTAGATGTTTCATAAGTTCGTCAAACTAGTACAAATCTCATTGAGACACTTATAAGCACTCATGTTGCATGAAACTTGGTTTAGAATCTTAGAAACCGCGTTGTTAGATGTTTCATAAGTTCTTCAAACTAGTACAAAGCTCATTGCGACACTTATAAGCATTCATGTAGCATGAAACTTGGTTTAGAGTCCTAGAAACGCGTTGTTAGATGTTTCATAAGTTTGTCAAACTAGTACAAAGCTCATTGAGACACTTATAAGCACTCATGTTGCATGAAACTTCGTTAGAGTCTTAGAAACCGCGTTCTTAGATGTTTCATAAGTTCGTCAAACTAGTACAAAGCTCATTGAGACACATATAAGCACTCATGTTGCATGAAACTTGGTTTAGAGTCCTAGAAACGCGTTGTTAGATGTTTCATAAGTTCGAAAAACTAGTACAAAGCTCATTGAGACACTTATAAGCACTCATGTTGCATGAAACTTGGTTTAGAGTCCTACAAACGCGTTGTTGGACGTTTCATAAGTTCGTAAAACTAGTACAAAGCTCATTGAGACACTTATAAGCACTCTTGTTGAATGAAACTTTGTTTAAAGTCCTAGAAATGCGTTGTTAGATGTTTCATAAGTTCGTAAAACTTGTACAAAGCTCATTGAGACACTTATAAGCACTCATCTTGTATGAAACTTGGTTTAGAGTCCTAGAAACGCCTTGTTAAAAGTTTCATAAGTTCGCCAAAATAGTACAAAGCTAATTGAGACACTTATAAGCATTCATGTTGCATGAAACTTGGTTTCATAAGTTCGCCAAAATAGTACAAAGCTAATTCATAAATTCGTCAAACTTGTACAAAGCTCATTGAGACACTTATAAGCACTCATGTTGCATGAAACTTGGTTTAGAGTCATAAATTCTAGAAACGCGTTGTTAGACGTTTCACGCGTTGTTAAGTTCGTCAAACTAGTACAAAGCTCATTGAGACACTTATAAGCACTCATGTTGCATGAAACTTGGTTTAGAGTCCTAGAAACGCGTTGTTAGATGTTTCATAAGTTCGTCAAACTTGTACAAAGCCCATTGAGACACTTATAAGCACTCATGTTGTATGAAACTTGGTTTAGAGTCCTAGAAACCGCGTTGTTAGATGTTTCATAAGTTCGTCAAACTAGTACAAAGCTCATTGAGACACTTATAAGCACTCATGTTGCATGAAACTTGGTTTAGAGTCCTACAAACGTGTTGTTAGATGTTTCATAAGTTCGTCAAACTTGTACAAAGCTCATTGAGACACTTATAAGCACTCATGTTGCATGAAACTTGGTTTAGAGTCCAAGAAACGCGTTGTTAGATGTTTCATAAGTTCGTCAAACTAGTACAAAGCTCATTGAGACACTTATAAGCACTCATGTTTCATGAAACTTGGTTTAGAGTCCTAGAAACGCGTTGTTAGATGTTTCATAAGTTCGTCAAACTTGTACAAAGCTCATTGATACACTTATAAGCACTCATGTTGCATGAAACTTGGTTTAGAGTCCTAGAAACGCGTTGTTAGATGTTTCATAAATTTGCCAAACTAGTACAAAGCTCATTGACACACTTATAAGCAATCATGTTGTATGAAACTTGGTTTAGAGTCCTAGAAACGCGTTGTTAGATGTTTCATAAGTTCGTAAAACTTGTACAAAGCTCATTGAGACACTTATAAGCACTCATGTTGAATTAAACTTGGTTTAGAGTCCTAGAAACGCGTTGTTAGATGTTTCATAAGTTCGTCAAACTAGTAAAAAGCTCATTGAGACACTTATAAGCACTCATGTTGCATGAAACTTGGTTTCGAATCTTAGAAACCGCGTTGTTAGATGTTTCATAAGTTCTTCAAAGTAGTACAAAGCTCATTGAGACACTAATAAGCACTCATGTTGCATGAAACTTGGTTTAGAGTCCTAGAAACGCGTTGTTAGATGTTTCATAAGTTCATAAAACTTGTACAAAGCTCATTGAGACACTTATAAGTACTCATGTTGCATGAAACTTGGTTTAGAGTCCTAGAAACCGCGTTGTTAGATGTTTCATAAGTTCTTCGAACTAGTACAAAGCTCATTGACTTATAAGTACTCATGTTGCATGAAACTTGGTTTAGAGTCCTAGAAACGCGTTGTTAGATGTTTCATAAGTTTGTCAAACTAATACAAAGCTCATTGAGACACTTATAAGCACTCATGTTGTATGAAACTTCGTTAGAGTCTTAGAAACCGCGTTCTTAGATGTTTCATAAGTTCGTCAAACTAGTACAAAGCTCATTGAGACACATATAAGAACTCATGTTGCATGAAACTTGGTTTAGAGTCCTAGAAACGCGTTGTTAGATGTTTCATAAGTTCGTCAAACTAGTACAAAGCTCATTGAGACACTTATAAGCACTCATGTTGCATGAAACTTGGTTTAGAGTCCTAGAAACGCGTTGTTGGACATTTCATAAGTTCGTAAAACTAGTACAAAGCTCATTGAGACACTTATAAGCACTCATGTTGAATGAAACTTGGTTTAGAGTCCTAGAAATGCGTTGTTAGATGTTTCATAAGCTCGTAAAACTTGTACAAAGCTCATTGAGACACTTATAAGCACTCATGTTGTATGAAACTTGGTTTAGAGTCCTAGAAACGCCTTGTTAAAAGTTTTATAAGTTCGTCAAAATAGTACAAAGCTAATTGAGACACACTTATAAGCATTCATGTTGCATGAAACTTGGTTTAGAATCCTAGAAACGCGTTGGTAGACGTTTCATAAATTCGTAAAACTAGTAAAAAGCTCATTGAGACACTTATAAGCACTCATGTTGCATGAAACATGGTTTAGAGTCCTAGAAACGCGTTGTTAGATGTTTCATAAGTTCGTTAAAACTAGTACAAAGCTCATTGAGACACTTATAAGCACTCATGTTGCATGAAACTTAGTTTAGAGTCCTAAAAACGCGTTGTTAGATGTTTCATAAGGTCGTCAAACCATTACAAAGCTCATTGAGACAGTTATAAGCACTCATATTGCATGAAACTTCGTTTAAAGTCCTAGAAACCGCGTTGTTAAATGTTTCATAAGTTCGTCAAACTAGTACAAAGCTCATTAAGACACATATAAGCACTTATGTTGCATGAAACTTGGTTTAGAGTGCTAGAAACCGCGTTGTTAGTTGTTTCATATGTTTGTCAAACTTGTACAAAGCTCATTGAGACACTTATAAGCACTCATGTTGCATGAAACTTGGGTTAGAGTCCTAGAAACGCGTTGTTAGACGTTTCATAAGTTCGTCAAACTAGTACAAAGCTCATTAAGACACATATAAGCACTTATGTTGCATGAAACTTGGTTTAGAGTCCTAGAAACCGCGTTGTTAGTTGTTTCATATGTTCGTCAAACTTGTACAAAGCTCATTGAGACACTTATAAGCACTCATGTTGCATGAAACTTGGTTTAGAGTCTTAGAAGCCGCGTTGTTAGATATTTCATAAGTTCTTCAAACTAGTACAAAGCTCATTGAGACACTTATAAGCACTCATGTTGCATGAAACTTGGTTTAGAGTCCTAGAAACGCGTTGTTAGATGTTTCATAAGTTCGTAAAACTTGTACAAAGCTGATTGAGACACTTATAAGCACGATGTTGCATGAAACTTGGTTTAGAGTCCTAGAAACCGCGTTGTTAGATGTTTCATAAGTTCGTCAAACTAGTACAAAGCTCATTGAGACACTTATAAGCACTCATGTTGAATGAAACTTGGTTTAGAGTCCTAGAAACGCGTTGTTAAATATTTCATAAGTTTGTCAAACTTGTACAAAGGTCATTGAGACACTTATAAGCACTCATGTTGCATGAAACTTTGTTTAGAGTCCTAGAAACGCGTTGTTAGATGTTTCATAAGTTCGTCAAACTAGTAAAAAGCTCATTGAGACACTTATAAGCACTCATGTTGCATGAAACTTGGTTTAGAGTCCTAAAAACGCGTTGTTAGATGTTTCATAAATTCGTCAATCTTGTACAAAGCTCATTGAGACGCTTATAAGCACTGATGTTGCATGAAACTTGGTTTAGATTCCTAGAAACTGCGTTGTTAGATGTTTCATAAGGTCGTCAAACCATTACAAAGCTCATTGAGACAGTTATAAGCACTCATGTTGCATGAAACTTCGTTTAAAGTCCTAGAAACCGCGTTGTTAAATGTTTCATAAGTTCGTCAAACTAGTACAAAGCTCATTAAGACACATATAAGCACTTATGTTGCATGAAACTTGGTTTAGAGTGCTAGAAACCGCGTTGTTAGTTGTTTCATATGTTCGTCAAACTTGTACAAAGCTCATTGAGACACTTATAAGCACTCATGTTGCATGAAACTTGGGTTAGAGTCCTAGAAACGCGTTGTTAGACGTTTCATAAGGTCGTCAAACTAGTACAAAGCTCATTGAGACACTTATAAGCACTCATGTTGCATGAAACTTGGTTTAGAGTCCTAGAAACGCGTTGTTAGATGTTTCATAAGTTCGTCAAACTTGTACAAAGCCCATTGAGACACTTATAAGCACTCATGTTGTATGAAACTTGATTTAGAGTCCTAGAAACGCGTTGTTAGATGTTTCATAAGTTCGTCAAACTAGTACAAATCTCATTGAGACACTTATAAGCACTCATGTTGCATGAAACTTGGTTTAGAATCTTAGAAACCGCGTTGTTAGATGTTTCATAAGTTCGTCAAACTTGTACAAAGCCCATTGAGACACTTATAAGCACTCATGTTGTATGAAACTTGGTTTAGAGTCCTAGAAACGCGTTGTTAGATGTTTCATAAGTTCGTCAAACTAGTACAAAGCTCATTGAGACACTTATAAGCACTCATGTTGAATGAAACTTGGTTTAGAGTCCTAGAAACGCGTTGTTAAATATTTCATAAGCACTCATTTGTCAAACTTGTAGTCCTAGAAAGGTCATTGAGACACTTATAAGCACTCATGTTGCATGAAACTTCGTTTAGAGTCCTAGAAACGCGTTGTTAGATGTTTCAAATAAGTTCGTCAAACTAGTAAAAAGCTCATTGCACTCATGACACTTATAAGCACTCATGTTGCATGAAACTTGGTTTAGAGTCCTAGAAACGCGTTGTTAGATGTTTCATAAGTTCGTAAAACTTGTACAAAGCTGATTGAGACACTTATAAGCACTGATGTTGCATGAAACTTGGTTTAGAGTCCTAGAAACCGCGTTGTTAGATGTTTCATAAGTTCGTCAAACTAGTACAAAGCTCATTGAGACACTTATAAGCACTCATGTTGAATGAAACTTGGTTTAGAGTCCTAGAAACGCGTTGTTAAATATTTCATAAGTTTGTCAAACTTGTACAAAGGTCATTGAGACACTTATAAGCACTCATGTTGCATGAAACTTCGTTTAGAGTCCTAGAAACGCGTTGTTAGATGTTTCATAAGTTCGTCAAACTAGTAAAAAGCTCATTGAGACACTTATAAGCACTCATGTTGCATGAAACTTGGTTTAGAGTCCTAAAAACGCGTTGTTAGATGTTTCATAAATTCGTCAATCTTGTACAAAGCTCATTGAGACGCTTATAAGCACTGATGTTGCATGAAACTTGGTTTAGATTCCTAGAAACTGCGTTGTTAGATGTTTCATAAGGTCGTCAAACCATTACAAAGCTCATTGAGACAGTTATAAGCACTCATGTTGCATGAAACTTCGTTTAAAGTCCTAGAAACCGCGTTGTTAAATGTTTCATAAGTTCGTCAAACTAGTACAAAGCTCATTAAGACACATATAAGCACTTATGTTGCATGAAACTTGGTTTAGAGTGCTAGAAACCGCGTTGTTAGTTGTTTCATATGTTCGTCAAACTTGTACAAAGCTCATTGAGACACTTATAAGCACTCATGTTGCATGAAACTTGGGTTAGAGTCCTAGAAACGCGTTGTTAGACGTTTCATAAGGTCGTCAAACTAGTACAAAGCTCATTGAGACACTTATAAGCACTCATGTTGCATGAAACTTGGTTTAGAGTCCTAGAAACGCGTTGTTAGATGTTTCATAAGTTCGTCAAACTTGTACAAAGCCCATTGAGACACTTATAAGCACTCATGTTGTATGAAACTTGGTTTAGAGTCCTAGAAACGCGTTGTTAGATGTTTCATAAGTTCGTCAAACTAGTACAAATCTCATTGAGACACTTATAAGCACTCATGTTGCATGAAACTTGGTTTAGAATCTTAGAAACCGCGTTGTTAGATGTTTCATAAGTTCGTCAAACTTGTACAAAGCCCATTGAGACACTTATAAGCACTCATGTTGTATGAAACTTGGTTTAGAGTCCTAGAAACGCGTTGTTAGATGTTTCATAAGTTCGTCAAACTAGTACAAAGCTCATTGAGACACTTATAAGCACTCATGTTGAATGAAACTTGGTTTAGAGTCCTAGAAACGCGTTGTTAAATATTTCATAAGTTTGTCAAACTTGTACAAAGGTCATTGAGACACTTATAAGCACTCATGTTGCATGAAACTTCGTTTAGAGTCCTAGAAACGCGTTGTTAGATGTTTCATAAGTTCGTCAAACTAGTAAAAAGCTCATTGAGACACTTATAAGCACTCATGTTGCATGAAACTTGGTTTAGAGTCCTAAAAACGCGTTGTTAGATGTTTCATAAGTTCGTCAATCTTGTACAAAGCTCATTGAGACGCTTATAAGCACTGATGTTGCATGAAACTTGGTTTAGATTCCTGGAAACCGCGTTGTTAGATGTTTCATAAGGTCGTCAAACCATTACAAAACTCATTGAGACAGTTATAAGCACTCATGTTGCATGAAACTTCGTTTAAAGTCCTAGAAACCGCGTTGTTAAATGTTTCATAAGTTCGTCAAACTAGTACAAAGCTCATTAAGACACATATAAGCACTTATGTTGCATAAAACTTGGTTTAGAGTGCTAGAAACCGCGTTGTTAGTTGTTTCATATGTTCGTCAAACTTGTACAAAGCTCATTAAGACACTTATAAGCACTCATGTTGCATGAAACTTGGGTTAGAGTCCTAGAAACGCGTTGTTAGACGTTTCATAAGTTCGTCAAACTAGTACAAAGCTCATTGAGACACTTATAAGCACTCATGTTGCATGAAACATGGTTTAGAGTCCTAGAAACGCGTTGTTAGATGTTTTATAAGTTCGTCAAACTTGTACAAAGCCCATTGAGACACTTATAAGCACTCATGTTGTATGAAACTTGGTTTAGAGTCCTAGAAACGCGTTGTTAGATGTTTCATAAGTTCGTCAAACTAGTACAAATCTCATTGAGACACTTATAAGCACTCATGCTGCATGAAACTTGGTTTAGAATCTTAGAAACCGCGTTGTTAGATGTTTCATAAGTTCGTCAAAGTTGTACAAAGCCCATTGAGACACTTATAAGCACTCATGTTGTATGAAACTTGGTTTAGAGTCCTAGAAACGCGTTGTTAGATGTTTCATAAGTTCGTCAAACTAGTACAAATCTCATTGAGACACTTATAAGCACTCATGTTGCATGAAACTTGGTTTAGAATCTTAGAAATCGCGTTGTTAGATGTTTCATAAGTTCTTCAAACTAGTACAAAGCTCATTGAGACACTTATAAGCACTCATGTTGCAAGAAACTTGGTTTAGAGTCCTAGAAACGCGTTGTTAGATGTTTCATAAGTTCGTAAAACTTGTACAAAGATCATTGAGACACTTATAAGTACTCATGTTGCATGAAACTTGGTTTAGAGTCCTAGAAACCGCGTTGTTAGATGTTTCATAAGTTCGTCAAACTTGTACAAAGATCATTGACTTATAAGTACTCATGTTGCATGAAACTTGGTTTAGAGTCCTAGAAACGCGTTGTTAGATGTTTCATAAGTTTGTAAAACTAGTACAAAGCTCATTGAGACACTTATAAGCACTCATGTTGCATGAAACTTCGTTAGAGTCTTAGAAACCGCGTTCTTAGATGTTTCATAAGTTCGTCAAACTAGTACAAAGCTCATTGAGACACATATAAGCACTCATGTTGCATGAAACTTGGTTTAGAGTCCTAGAAACACGTTGTTAGATGTTTCATAAGTTCTTCAAACTAGTACAAAGCTCATTGAGACACTTATAAGCACTCATGTTGCATGAAACTTGGTTTAGAGTCCTAGAAACGCGTTGTTGGACGTTTCATAAGTTCGTAAAACTAGTACAACGCTCATTGAGACACTTATAAGTACTCATGTTGAATAAAACTTGGTTTAGAGTCCTAGAAATGCGTTCTTAGATGTATCATAAGTTCGTAAGACGTGTACAAAGCTCATTGAGACACTTATAAGCACTCATGTTGTATGAAACTTGGTTTAGAGTCCTAGAAACGCCTTGTTAAAAGTTTCATAAGTTCGTCAAAATAGTACAAAGCTAATTGAGACACTTATAAGCATTCATGTTGCATGAAACTTGGTTTAGAATCCTAGAAACGCATTGGTAGACGTTTATAAATTCGTAAAACTAGTAAAAAGCTCATTGAGACACTTATAAGCACTCATGTTGCATGAAACTTGGTTTAGAGTCCTAGAAACGCGTTGTTAGATGTTTCATAACTTCTTAAAACTTGTACAAAGCTCATTGAGACACTTATAAGTACTCATGTTGCATGAAACTTGGTTTAGAATCCTAGAAACCGCGTTGTTAGATGTTTCATAAGTTCGTCAAACTAGTACAAAGCTCATTGACTTATAAGTACTCATGTTGCATGAAACTTGGTTTAGAGTCCTAGAAACGCGTTGTTAGATGTTTCATAAGTTCGTCAAACTAGTACAAAGCTCATTGACTTATAAGTACTCATGTTGCATGAAACTTGGTTTAGAGTCCTAGAAACGCGTTGTTAGATGTTTCATAAGTTTGTCAAACTAGTACAAAGCTCATTGTGACACTTATAAGCACTCATGTTGCATGAAAATTGGTTTAGAGTCCTAGAAACGCCTTGTTAGATGTTTCATAAGTTCGTCAAACTAGTACAAAGCTCATTGAGACACATATAAGCACTCATGTTGCATGAAACTTGGTTTAGAGTCCTAGAAACGCGTTGTTAGATGTTTCATAAGTTCGTCAAACTAGTAAAAAGCTCATTGAGACACTTATAAGCACTCATGTTGCATGAAACTTCGTTTAGAGTCCTAGAAACGCGTTGTTAGATGTTTCATAAGTTCGTCAATCTTGTACAAAGCTCATTGAGACGCTTATAAGCACGATGTTGCATGAAACTTGGTTTAGATTCCTAGAAACCGCGTTGTTAGATGTTTCATAAGGTCGTCAAACCATTACAAAGCTCATTGAGACACTTATAATCACTCATGTTGCATGAAACTTCGTTTAAAGTCCTAGAAACCGCGTTGTTAGATGTTTCATAAGTTCGTCAAACTAATACAAAGCTCATTGAGACACATATAAGCACTTATGTTGCATGAAACTTGGTTTAGAGTCCTAGAAACCGCGTTGTTAGTTGTTTCATATGTTCGTCAAACTTGTACAAAGCTCATTGAGACACTTATAAGCACTCATGTTGCATGAAACTTGGGTTAGAGTCCTAGAAACGCGTTGTTAGACGTTTCATAAGTTCGTCAAACTAGTACAAAGCTCATTGAGACACTTATAAGCACTCATGTTGCATGAAACTTGGTTTAGAGTCCTAGAAACGCGTTGTTAGATGTTTCATAAGTTCGTCAAACTTGTACAAAGCCCATTGAGACACTTATAAGCACTCATGTTGTATGAAACTTGGTTTAGAGTCCTAGAAACCGCGTTGTTAGATGTTTCATAAGTTCGTCAAACTAGTACAAAGCACATTGAGACACTTATAAGCACTCATGTTGCATGAAACTTGGTTTAGAGTCTTAGAAATGCGTTGTTAGATTTTTCATAAGTTCGTAAAACTTGTACAAAGCTCATTGAGACACTTATAAGCACTCATGTTGTATGAAACTTGGTTTAGAGTCCTAGAAACGCCTTGTTAAAAGTTTCATAAGTTCGTCAAAATAGTACAATGCTAATTGAGACACTTATAAGCATTCATGTTGCATGAAACTTGGTTTAGAATCCTAGAAACGCGTTGGTAGACGTTTCATAAATTCGTAAAACTAGTAAAAAGCTCATTCAGACACTTATAAGCACTCATGTTGCATGAAACTTGGTTTAGAGTCCTAGAAATGCGTTGTTAGATTTTTCATAAGTTCGTTAAACTTGTACAAAGCTCATTGAGACACTTATAAGCACTCATGTTGTATGAAACTTGGTTTAGAGTCCTAGAAACGCCTTGTTAAAAGTTTCATAAGTTCGTCAAAATAGTACAATGCTAATTGAGACACTTATAAGCATTCATGTTGCATGAAACTTGGTTTAGAATCCTAGAAACGCGTTGGTAGACGTTTCATAAATTCGTAAAACTAGTAAAAAGCTCATTGAGACACTTATAAGCACTCATGTTGCATGAAACATGGTTTAGAGTCCTAGAAACGCGTTGTTAGATGTTTCATAAGTTTGTAGAACTTGTACAAAGCTGATTGAGACACTTATTGTTGGATTTTGGAGAGATTGGAGTATAGATTCGAGTTGGTTAAGCTCGAATCTTGAGAGAATAGAAGCAAAGCTAGTGAGGCTTTGTTCTTGAGTGTATGGAGAGAGTATTTGAGAATAGAAATAGAGAGAGTATGTGAGAGAAAGTGTATTTTAGTATATTGAAAGAGTAACCAACTCCTTGAAGGTTTTACAAGAGTTTATCACACTTATATAAAGAAAAGATACAACAAGAGAAGTCTCCAACGGCTAGAATTCAAATTTGAATTCTCTAACGGCTCTTTAGTCTTGCGATGTAGTCGACTACATGACTCAACTACATTAGTCGACTACACGCCTCAACTATATTTTCCCTCTCTTGATTCCATTGGTCCATAGCTCTAACGGCTCTTTAGTCTTGCGATGTAGTCGACTACATGACTCAACTACATTAGCCGACTACACGCCTCAACTATACTTTTCCCTTCTTTGATGTATATTGATCTAATGCCTTTGTAGGTTATCATTAGTCTTAATACTCCCCCTCAAGCTTAGCCTAATGAAATGGCTAAGATTGGACATTGCTAAACAAACCTCATTAAAACCCTTAGTAAGCAAAACCACTTGGGATAAAAGCATTACTAAGGGGAAAAAGAGTGTAAGTCTTTGCAATAGGGGTCTTCTTAATCTTGGCCTTTATCTTCTTGACTTGGCCGAAACTCCCCCTTAAGATAGAACCGGTTTGATCTTCTTGACTTTGTCGTGTTCTTCAGTGAGGGTTCTTTGGATACTTGATTTGGTCTTCACGGTTTGTTCTTCACAAACTTTGGTGTGAGACTTTGATTTGATTCCTATCCACGGCTTTGTTCTTCACAAGCTTGGGTGTGGATGGACTTGAACGAAGCTTTTGACTGCTTCCTTTCTTCTCTTTACTTCTCCTTGGTGGCTTTCTTCTTGTCAATCAAGTCACCGAGAATGATCACTTGTCTTTTACCTCCTTTATCCTTCAAAACAAAAGATTCAAGAGAGATATAGAGCTTAGTGAAAGGGTTTACTTGATATGTTTAGATAGACAAGCACACAAGAGTCCCAATTCTAGATGCAACTAATAAATCAATGAGTAATTTTGTTATTTAAACCTAAGTTCTTTAACAAATTTCAAATGATTTTATTTAGGCCTAATAGACTAAACAACTTTTACCAAGGGCGATGACTAGTTTTTAACAAGAACTAAACAAGAATATATGATGCGGCTCTAGTTCTTATGAGAATACTAATCATAATAAAGAGAGTAAGGTTAAGGGACAGCCTTTTGTTCGTAGTGGTATGATAGATTGATGATCTCTTGTAGTTGCACTTTGATTGAGCTCTTTGACTTCTTCATGAGGTCTTGTGGCTTCGTCCTTTGTGCAATTGGAACAAGGTTGATGAAGTGCTTCGGCTTAGCTCATTGTGGATACTTTGGCCGAGACTTTATGGGAGATTGGTTTGGTCTTTGCTTCTTTGAAAAGAGCTTGACCAAATGAATGTGATGGTGACTTAACTCGGCTTTACTCCTTGATAGATGTTTGGCCGAGTATAGATGGTGGATGGAGTGGTTCGTTCTTGTCATTGCTAGAGACATAGACGAGCCACACAATAATGATGATGATGATGGTCTTGCTTCTTGTAGAGGCTTGACCGAATGATTGATGAGAGCTCTTTACATCTTGGGACACTTTAGCTTTCTCCAAGTGTATTTAGCCAAAAGATGGTTCTTCTTTGCTCCAAAGTGACTTTGGCCTTGTATCTTGTTGGTACTTAAGCCGGGATGGATTTGTTGATTGTGGAGGCTTCGTCCTTCTTGGTACTTTAGCCGAATGGTAGTTGTTGGCTTCGGATAAAACCGATTTAAAAGCATGACAAAGAAAGGAACTAGAGGTGTTTTCTTCAAGAACATAGAGATCGCCTCTTGTGACCCCTTTCCCGATGATCTCCTTACTCTTAATATCCTGAAAATCACATCATTAGGACCGAAGATAACATTGCAATTCAAATCACAAGCAATGCGTTTCACGGATATAAGGTTTGAGGTAAAACTAGGCATGTAAAGCGCTTGGGAGTCTCTATCAAATAACTTAAGGTTCCCTAATCCTTCTATAGGAATTTCACTTCCATTTGCAATAATGACATTTCCTAAAGCCGGTTGAATATTACTAATCAAGTCCAAGTTACTAATCATATGATGAGAAGCACCCGAATCAATAATAATAGGCTTAAACGATTTATTGTCTATATTTTGAGCACTAAGTGAGTAGAAGGTTGAAATACCGGAGCCCTTAAGGGCTTTGATGAGAGCGTCAAGGTCGGACTTCCTCACATACTCATCCATGTAGGGAACAATAGCCGAAGACTCCTCTTCCTTGCCATGGTTCGGTCCACTTGAGCTTGAGTTCGGCACACTTGCCGAGTCATCATGAGAGTAGTTGGCCTTGGCGTCCTTGAACTTGGCCGGCTTGAGGTTCGGATGTAGAATCCAACACTTCTCTTTGAGGTGACCCTTCTTCTTGCAATGATCACACGTTAAGGCCCTTCTTTCTTCATATGTCTTGGACGTTGGTTTAAAAGCCACCTTGTTGGCGGTTACAAGTTCCCTCTTGCCTTCAAAGAGCTCAATGGAGCCTTGTTCCCTTTGAAGTTGAGAACACACCTCTTCAAGGTTTGGTAGGGTATCGGCTCGGAGAAGATGTTTGGTAATCTCCTTATAGCTGTCGTTGAGTGTTAAGAGCAAACCGAACACCTTGTCTTGTTCTCTTCGTTCATTTAGCACCTTCGGGCCGATAGTGCTTGGACGGAGCATTTCCAGTTCGGCCCATAGGGACCTAAACTTTCCGAAGTGCTTTGTGAACTCGGTGTCTTCTTGGTTCAAATCATTGATAGCCTTCTTGACTTCATAGACCCGGCTTAGGTTCGATGTGTTGCCGTAGACGGTTTGGAGAGTGTCCCATAATTCCTTGGCATTCTCACAATAGGAATAGGCTTCCAAGATAGACGGCTCAAGGGATCCTTGGATGATTCCAAGAACCTTTTGGTCTAGTTGGAACCATTTCTCATCGTCACTTGTGAGCTCATTGTTAAACTCAATAGGAGCATCTTGCCGAGTGAGGATGTGGTTCCAATAGCCGCGGCCACAAAGAGCAATCTTCATGGTTCTCGCCCATAGGAGGTAGTTGATACCTTTCAAGGTAACCGAACAAGGGATCTTCTTGTGTTCCTTGTCTTCCATGATAGTGGTTTCGTGAGTTTTCGAAGTATCTTGACTTGACTTGAGAGTTCAGATCTGGAAAAATTTGAATCGAAGGAAACCGAGGAACCGTTACCGAGACTAGTTATCGAGAGTGCTCGGTATCGAGAGTGCTCGGTATCGAGAGTGCTCGGTATCGAGAAATTTGTAACCGAGAGATTTGTGGCCGAGAGTGGCCGAGAGTTTTGTGCGGAAGCGAAATAGGTTCAGGAGCAAGGTTGCTCTGATACCATGTTAGATTTAGGAGAGTATAGACGAGATTGGAGAGTTTATGTTCTTGATGTTCTTCATGAACTCAAGAACATGATAGAGAGAATAGAGAGAGTTTAATCGGAAAGAGTATATTAGATTCAAAAGTGTTAATTTGTTTCATTACAAAGGGTAAGCTATAAATAGGCAACAACAAAGGATCCCAAAATAGCATAAAGGAATATGCTAAAAACGTCCTAGTCTTGCTCGGTTAGCCGCGCCACACGTCGCTATCCCTTGTGTAGCCGCGCCTTCCTTAAGGCAACCCGTGACAAGTCAGGACAAGTTGGATACACGGGCCCTTAAGGCATACATGTGACTGCGCAACGGCTCTCTTGGCAACGGTCTTCTTGCGTTTCCCTTTGCAACGGTAACTAAGAGAGCTAGTGACTTCGGCAGCTTGCCTTCGGCCTTCGTCACATGATAGGTCATCGACTTGATGGACAAGGCTTGTCCGGAGGATGCCTTGGTCTCTTTTACACTTGTGACTTCGGTTTTGCCTTAGTCGAACTCGGCTTTGGTTTTGTCTTAGCCGAACTTGAGTTTTGACTTCGGCTTTGCCTTAGTCGAACTCGGCTTTGGTTTTGTCTTAGTCGAACTTGAGTTTTGACTTCGGCTTTGCCTTAGTCGAACTCGGCTTTGGTTTTGTCTTAGCCGAACTTAAGTTTTGACTTCGACCTTGCCTTGATGGACGGAACTCGTCCGGGCAATGCCTTAGTCTCGTTTACAGTTAGATGTTTCATAAGTTCGTCAAACTAGTACAAAGCTCATTGACTTATAAGTACTCATGTTGCATGAAACTTGGTTTAGAGTCCTAGAAACGCGTTGTTAGATGTTTCATAAGTTTGTCAAACTAGTACAAAGCTCATTGAGACACTTATAAGCAATCATGTTGTATGAAACTTCGTTAGAGTCTTAGAAACCGCGTTCTTAGATGTTTCATAAGTTCGTCAAACTAGTACAAAGCTCATTGAGACACATATAAGAACTCATGTTGCATGAAACTTGGTTTAGAGTCCTAGAAACGCGTTGTTAGATGTTTCATAAGTTCGTCAAACTAGTACAAAGCTCATTGAGACACTTATAAGCACTCATGTTGCATGAAACTTGGTTTAGAGTCCTAGAAACGCGTTGTTGGACATTTCATAAGTTCGTAAAACTAGTACAAAGCTCATTGAGACACTTATAAGCACTCATGTTGAATGAAACTTGGTTTAGAGTCCTAGAAATGCGTTGTTAGATGTTTCATAAGTTCGTAAAACTTGTACAAAGCTCATTGAGACACTTATAAGAACTCATGTTGTATGAAACTTGGTTTAGAGTCCTAGAAACGCCTTGTTAAAAGTTTTATAAGTTCGTCAAAATAGTACAAAGCTAATTGAGACACTTATAAGGATTCATGTTGCATGAAACTTGGTTTAGAATCCTAGAAACGCGTTGGTAGACGTTTCATAAATTCTTAAAACTAGTAAAAAGCTCATTGAGACACTTATAAGCACTCATGTTGCATGAAACATTGTTTAGAGTCCTAGAAACGCGTTGTTAGATGTTTCATAAGTTCGTCAAAACTAGTACAAATCTCATTGAGACACTTATAAGCACTCATGTTGCATGAAACTTGGTTTAGAGTCTTAGAAGCCGCGTTGTTAGATATTTCATAAGTTCTTCAAACTAGTACAAAGCTCATTAGGACACTTATAAGCACTCATGTTGCATGAAACTTGGTTTAGAGTCCTAGAAACGCGTTGTTAGATGTTTCATAAGTTCGTAAAACTTGTACAAAGCTGATTGAGACAATTATAAGCAACGATGTTGCATGAAACTTGGTTTAGAGTCCTAGAAACCGCGTTGTTAGATGTTTCATAAGTTCGTCAAACTAGTACAAAGCTCATTGAGACACTTATAAGCACTCATGTTGAATGAAACTTGGTTTAGAGTCCTAGAAACGCGTTGTTAAATATTTCATAAGTTTGTCAAACTTGTACAAAGGTCATTGAGACACTTATAAGCACTCATGTTGCATGAAACTTCGTTTAGAGTCCTAGAAACGCGTTGTTAGATGTTTCATAAGTTCGTCAAACTAGTAAAAAGCTCATTGAGACACTTATAAGCACTCATGTTGCATGTAACTTGGTTTAGAGTCCTAAAAACGCGTTGTTATAGATGTTTCATAAGTTCGTCAATCTTGTACAAAGCTCATTGAGACGCTTATAAGCACTAATGTTGCATGAAACTTGGTTTAGATTCCTAGAAACCGCGTTGTTAGATGTTTCATAAGGTCGTCAAACCATTACAAAGCTCATTGAGACAGTTATAAGCACTCATGTTGCATGAAACTTCGTTTAAAGTCCTAGAAACCGCGTTGTTAAATGTTTCATAAGTTCGTCAAACTAGTACAAAGCTCATTAAGACACATATAAGCACTTATGTTGCATGAAACTTGGTTTAGAGTGCTAGAAACCGCGTTGTTAGTTGTTTCATATGTTCGTCAAACTTGTACAAAGCTCATTGAGACACTTATTATAAGCACTCATGTTGCATGAAACTTGGGTTAGAGTCCTAGAAACGCGTTGTTAAACGTTTCATAAGTTCGTCAAACTAGTACAAAGCTCATTGAGACACTTATAAGCACTCATGTTGCATGAAACTTGGTTTAGAGTCCTAGAAACGCGTTGTTAGATGTTTCATAAGTTCGTCAAACTTGTACAAAGCCCATTGAGACACTTATAAGCACTCATGTTGTATGAAACTTGGTTTAGAGTCCTAGAAACGCGTTGTTAGATGTTTCATAAGTTCGTCAAACTAGTACAAATCTCATTGAGACACTTATAATAAGCACTCATGTTGCATGAAACTTGGTTTAGAATCTTAGAAACCGCGTTGTTAGATGTTTCATAAGTTCTTCAAACTAGTACAAAGCTCATTGAGACACTTATAAGCACTCATGTTGCAAGAAACTTGGTTTAGAGTAATAGAAACGCGTTGTTAGATGTTTCATAAGTTCGTAAAACTTGTACAAAGATCATTGAGACACATATAAGCACTCATGTTGCATGAAACTTGGTTTAGAGTCCTAGAATTACGTTGTTAGATGTTTCATAAGTTCTTCAAACTAGTACAAAGCTCATTGAGACACTTATAAGCACTCATGTTGCATGAAACTTGGTTTAGAGTCCTAGAAACGCGTTGTTGGACGTTTCATAAGTTCGTAAAACTAGTACAACGCTCATTGAGACACTTATAAGCACTCATGTTGAATGAAACTTGGTTTAGAGTCCTAGAAATGCGTTGTTAGATGTATCATAAGTTCGTAAGACGTGTACAAAGCTCATTGAGACACTTATAAGCACTCATGTTGTATGAAACTTGGTTTAGAGTCCTAGAAACGCCTTGTTAAAAGTTTCATAAGTTCGTCAAAATAGTACAAAGCTAATTGAGACACTTATAAGCATTCATGTTGCATGAAACTTGGTTTAGAATCCTAGAAACGCATTGGTAGACGTTTCATAAATTCGTAAAACTAGTAAAAAGCTCATTGAGACACTTATAAGCACTCATGTTGCATGAAACTTGGTTTAGAGTCCTAGAAACGCGTTGTTAGATGTTTCATACGTTCGTCAAACTAGTACAAATCTCATTGAGACACTTATAAGCACTCATGTTGCATGAAACTTGGTTTAGAGTCTTAGAAACCGCGTTGTTAGATATTTCATAAGTTCTTCAAACTAGTACAAAGCTCATTGAGACACTTATAAGCACTCATGTTGCATGAAACTTGGTTTAGAGTCCTAGAAACGCGTTGTTAGATGTTTCATAATTTCTTAAAACTTGTACAAAGCTCATTGAGACACTTATAAGTACTCATGTTGCATGAAACTTGGTTTAGAATCCTAGAAACCGCGTTGTTAGATGTTTCATAAGTTCGTCAAACTAGTACAAAGCTCATTGACTTATAAGTACTCATGTTGCATGAAACTTGGTTTAGAGTCCTAGAAACGCGTTGTTAGATGTTTCATAAGTTCGTCAAACTAGTACAAAGCTCATTGACTTATAAGTACTCATGTTGCATGAAACTTGGTTTAGAGTCCTAGAAACGCGTTGTTAGATGTTTTATAAGTTCGTCAAACTTGTACAAAGCCCATTGAAACACTTATAAGCACTCATGTTGCATGAAACTTGGTTTAGAGTCCTAGAAACGCGTTGTTAGATGTTTCATAAGTTCGTCAAACTAGTACAAAGCTCATTGAGACACATATAAGCACTCATGTTGCATGAAACTTGGTTTAGAGTCCTAGAAACGCGTTGTTAGATGTTTCATAAGTTTGTCAAACTAGTACAAAGCTCATTGAGACACTTATAAGCACTCATGTTGCATGAAACTTGGTTTAGAGTCCTAGAAACGCCTTGTTAGATGTTTCATAAGTTCGTCAAACTAGTACAAAGCTCATTGAGACACATATAAGCACTCATGTTGCATGAAACTTGGTTTAGAGTCCTAGAAACGCGTTGTTAGATGTTTCATAAGTTCGTCAAACTAGTAAAAAGCTCATTGAGACACTTATAAGCACTCATGTTGCATGAAACTTCGTTTAGAGTCCTAGAAACGCGTTGTTAGATGTTTCATAAGTTCGTCAATCTTGTACAAAGCTCATTGAGACGCTTATAAGCAACGATGTTGCATGAAACTTGGTTTAGATTCCTAGAAACCGCGTTGTTAGATGTTTCATAAGGTCGTCAAACCATTACAAAGCTCATTGAGACACTTATAAGCACTCATGTTGCATGAAACTTCGTTTAAAGTCCTAGAAACCGCGTTGTTAGATGTTTCATAAGTTCGTCAAACTAATACAAAGCTCATTGAGACACATATAAGCACTTATGTTGCATGAAACTTGGTTTAGAGTCCTAGAAACCGCGTTGTTAGTTGTTTCATATGTTCGTCAAACTTGTACAAAGCTCTTTGAGACACTTATAAGCACTCATGTTGCATGAAACTTGGGTTAGAGTCCTAGAAACGCGTTGTTAGACGTTTCATAAGTTCGTCAAACTAGTACAAAGCTCATTGAGACACTTATAAGCACTCATGTTGCATGAAACTTGGTTTAGAGTCCTAGAAACGCGTTGTTAGATGTTTCATAAGTTCGTCAAACTTGTACAAAGCCCATTGAGACACTTATAAGCACTCATGTTGTATGAAACTTGGTTTAGAGTCCTAGAAACCGCGTTGTTAGATGTTTCATAAGTTCGTCAAACTAGTACAAAGCTCATTGAGACACTTATAAGCACTCATGTTGCATGAAACTTGGTTTAGAGTCTTAGAAATGCGTTGTTAGATTTTTCATAAGTTCGTAAAACTTGTACAAAGCTCATTGAGACACTTATAAGCACTCATGTTGTATGAAACTTGTTTTAGAGCCTAGAAACGCCTTGTTAAAAGTTTCATAAGTTCGTCAAAATAGTACAATTCTAATTGAGACACTTATAAGCATTCATGTCGCATGAAACTTGGTTTAGAATCCTAGAAACGCGTTGGTAGACGTTTCATAAATTCGTAAAACTAGTAAAAAGCTCATTGAGACACTTATAAGCACACATGTTGCATGAAACTTGGTTTAGAGTCCTAGAAATGCGTTGTTAGATTTTTCATAAGTTCGTAAAACTTGTACAAAGCTCATTGAGACACTTATAAGCACTCATGTTGTATGAAACTTGGTTTAGAGTCCTAGAAACGCCTTGTTAAGAGTTTCATAAGTTCGTCAAAATAGTACAATGCTAATTTAGACACTTATAAGCATTCATGTTGCATGAAACTTGGTTTAGAATCCTAGAAACGCGTTGGTAGCCGTTTCATAAATTCGTAAAACTAGTAAAAAGCTCATTGAGACACTTATAAGCACTCATGTTGCATGAAACTTGGTTTAGAGTCCTAGAAACGCGTTGTTAGATGTTTCATAAGTTTGTAAAACTTGTACAAAGCTGATTGAGACACTTATAAGTACTCATGTTGCATGAAACTTGGTTTAGAGTCCTAGAAACCGCGTTGTTAGATGTTTCATAAGTTCGTCAAACTAGTACAAAGCTCATTGACTTATAAGTACTCATGTTGCATGAAACTTGGTTTAGAGTCCTACAAACGCGTTGTTAGATGTTTCATAAGTTCGTCAAACTAGTACAAAGCTCATTGAGACACTTATAAGCACTCATGTTGCATGAAACTTGGTTTAGAGTCCTAGAAACGCGTTGTTGGACATTTCATAAGTTCGTAAAACTAGTACAAAGCTCATTGAGACACTTATAAGCACTCATGTTGAATGAAACTTGGTTTAGAGTCCTAGAAATGCGTTGTTAGATGTTTCATAAATTCGTAAAACTTGTACAAAGCTCATTGAGACACTTATAAGCACTCATGTTGTATGAAACTTGGTTTAGAGTCCTAGAAACGCCTTGTTAAAAGTTTTATAAGTTCGTCAAAATAGTACAAAGCTAATTGAGACACACTTATAAGCATTCATGTTGCATGAAACTTGGTTTAGAATCCTAGAAACGCGTTGGTAGACGTTTCATAAATTCTTAAAACTAGTAAAAAGCTCATTGAGACACTTATAAGCACTCATGTTGCATGAAACATGGTTTAGAGTCCTAGAAAAGCGTTGTTAGATGTTTCATAAGTTCGTCAAAACTAGTACAAATCTCATTGAGACACTTATAAGCACTCATGTTGCATGAAACTTGGTTTAGAGTCTTAGAAGCCGCGTTGTTAGATATTTCATAAGTTCTTCAAACTAGTACAAAGCTCATTAGGACACGTATAAGCACTCATGTTGCATGAAACTTGGTTTAGAGTCCTAGAAACGCGTTGTTAGATGTTTCATAAGTTCGTAAAACTTGTACAAAGCTGATTGAGACAATTATAAGCACTGATGTTGCATGAAACTTGGTTTAGAGTCTTAGAAACCGCGTTGTTAGATGTTTCATAAGTTCGTCAAACTAGTACAAAGGTCATTGAGACACTTATAAGCACTCATGTTGAATGAAACTTGGTTTAGAGTCCTAGAAACGCGTTGTTAAATATTTCATAAGTTTGTCAAACTTGTACAAAGGTCATTGAGACACTTATAAGCACTCATGTTGCATGAAACTTCGATTAGAGTCCTAGAAACGCGTTGTTAGATGTTTCATAAGTTCGTCAAACTAGTAAAAAGCTCATTGAGACACTTATAAGCACTCATGTTGCATGAAACTTGGTTTAGAGTCCTAAAAACGCGTTGTTAGATGTTTCATAAGTTCGTCAATCTTGTAAAAAGCTCATTGAGACGCTTATAAGCAACGATGTTGCATGAAACTTGGTTTAGATTCCTAGAAACCGCGTTGTTAGATGTTTCATAAGGTCGTCAAACCATTACAAAGCTCATTGAGACAGTTATAAGCACTCATGTTGCATGAAACTTCGTTCAAAGTCCTAGAAACCGCGTTGTTAAATGTTTCATAAGTTCGTCAAACTAGTACAAAGCTCATTAAGACACATATAAGCACTTATGTTGCATGAAACTTGGTTTAGAGTGCTAGAAACCGCGTTGTTAGTTGTTTCATATGTTCGTCAAACTTGTACAAAGCTCATTGAGACACTTATAAGCACTCATGTTGCATGAAACTTGGGTTAGAGTCCTAGAAACGCGTTGTTAGACGTTTCATAAGTTCGTCAAACTAGTACAAAGCTCATTGAGACACTTATAAGCACTCATGTTGCATGAAACTTGGTTTAGAGTCCTAGAAACGCGTTGTTAGATGTTTCATAAGTTCGTCAAACTTGTACAAAGCCCATTGAGACACTTATAAGCACTCATGTTGTATGAAACTTGGTTTAGAGTCCTAGAAACGCGTTGTTAGATGTTTCATAAGTTCGTCAAACTAGTACAAATCTCATTGAGACACTTATAAGCACTCATGTTGCATGAAACTTGGTTTAGAATCTTAGAAACCGCGTTGTTAGATGTTTCATAAGTTCTTCAAACTAGTACAAAGCTCATTGAGACACTTATAAGCACTCATGTTGCAAGAAACTTGGTTTAGAGTCCTAGAAACGCGTTGTTAGATGTTTCATAAGTTCGTAAAACTTTTACAAAGATCATTGAGACACTTATAAGTACTTATGTTGCATGAAACTTGGTTTAGAGTCCTAGAAACCGCGTTGTTAGATGTTTCATAAGTTCGTCAAACTTGTACAAAGATCATTGACTTATAAGTACTCATGTTGCATGAAACTTGGTTTAGAGTCCTAGAAACGCGTTGTTAGATGTTTCATAAGTTTGTAAAACTAGTACAAAGCTCATTGAGACACTTATAAGCACTCATGTTGCATGAAACTTCGTTAGAGTCTTAGAAACCGCGTTCTTAGATGTTTCATAAGTTCGTCAAACTAGTACAAAGCTCATTGAGACACATATAAGCACTCATGTTGCATGAAACTTGGTTTAGAGTCCTAGAAACGCGTTGTTAGATGTTTCATAAGTTCTTCAAACTAGTACAAAGCTCATTGAGACACTTATAAGTACTCATGTTGCATGAAACTTGGTTTAGAGTCCTAGAAACCGCGTTGTTAGATGTTTCATAAGTTCGTCAAACTAGTACAAAGCTCATTGACTTATAAGTACTCATGTTGCATGAAACTTGGTTTAGAGTCCTACAAACGCGTTGTTAGATGTTTCATAAGTTCGTCAAACTAGTACAAAGCTCATTGAGACACTTATAAGCACTCATGTTGCATGAAACTTGGTTTAGAGTCCTAGAAACGCGTTGTTGGACATTTCATAAGTTCGTAAAACTAGTACAAAGCTCATTGAGACACTTATAAGCACTCATGTTGAATGAAACTTGGTTTAGAGTCCTAGAAATGCGTTGTTAGATGTTTCATAAATTCGTAAAACTTGTACAAAGCTCATTGAGACACTTATAAGCACTCATGTTGTATGAAACTTGGTTTAGAGTCCTAGAAACGCCTTGTTAAAAGTTTTATAAGTTCGTCAAAATAGTACAAAGCTAATTGAGACACACTTATAAGCATTCATGTTGCATGAAACTTGGTTTAGAATCCTAGAAACGCGTTGGTAGACGTTTCATAAATTCTTAAAACTAGTAAAAAGCTCATTGAGACACTTATAAGCACTCATGTTGCATGAAACATGGTTTAGAGTCCTAGAAAAGCGTTGTTAGATGTTTCATAAGTTCGTCAAAACTAGTACAAATCTCATTGAGACACTTATAAGCACTCATGTTGCATGAAACTTGGTTTAGAGTCTTAGAAGCCGCGTTGTTAGATATTTCATAAGTTCTTCAAACTAGTACAAAGCTCATTAGGACACTTATAAGCACTCATGTTGCATGAAACTTGGTTTAGAGTCCTAGAAACGCGTTGTTAGATGTTTCATAAGTTCGTAAAACTTGTACAAAGCTGATTGAGACAATTATAAGCACGATGTTGCATGAAACTTGGTTTAGAGTCCTAGAAACCGCGTTGTTAGATGTTTCATAAGTTCGTCAAACTAGTACAAAGCTCATTGAGACACTTATAAGCACTCATGTTGAATGAAACTTGGTTTAGAGTCCTAGAAACGCGTTGTTAAATATTTCATAAGTTTGTCAAACTTGTACAAAGGTCATTGAGACACTTATAAGCACTCATGTTGCATGAAACTTCGTTTAGAGTCCTAGAAACGCGTTGTTAGATGTTTCATAAGTTCGTCAAACTAGTAAAAAGCTCATTGAGACACTTATAAGCACTCATGTTGCATGAAACTTGGTTTAGAGTCCTAAAAACGCGTTGTTAGATGTTTCATAAGTTCGTCAATCTTGTAAAAAGCTCATTGAGACGCTTATAAGCACTGATGTTGCATGAAACTTGGTTTAGATTCCTAGAAACCGCGTTGTTAGATGTTTCATAAGGTCGTCAAACCATTACAAAGCTCATTGAGACAGTTATAAGCACTCATGTTGCATGAAACTTCGTTCAAAGTCCTAGAAACCGCGTTGTTAAATGTTTCATAAGTTCGTCAAACTAGTACAAAGCTCATTAAGACACATATAAGCACTTATGTTGCATGAAACTTGGTTTAGAGTGCTAGAAACCGCGTTGTTAGTTGTTTCATATGTTCGTCAAACTTGTACAAAGCTCATTGAGACACTTATAAGCACTCATGTTGCATGAAACTTGGGTTAGAGTCCTAGAAACGCGTTGTTAGACGTTTCATAAGTTCGTCAAACTAGTACAAAGCTCATTGAGACACTTATAAGCACTCATGTTGCATGAAACTTGGTTTAGAGTCCTAGAAACGCGTTGTTAGATGTTTCATAAGTTCGTCAAACTTGTACAAAGCCCATTGAGACACTTATAAGCACTCATGTTGTATGAAACTTGGTTTAGAGTCCTAGAAACGCGTTGTTAGATGTTTCATAAGTTCGTCAAACTAGTACAAATCTCATTGAGACACTTATAAGCACTCATGTTGCATGAAACTTGGTTTAGAATCTTAGAAACCGCGTTGTTAGATGTTTCATAAGTTCTTCAAACTAGTACAAAGCTCATTGAGACACTTATAAGCACTCATGTTGCAAGAAACTTGGTTTAGAGTCCTAGAAACGCGTTGTTAGATGTTTCATAAGTTCGTAAAACTTGTACAAAGATCATTGAGACACTTATAAGTACTTATGTTGCATGAAACTTGGTTTAGAGTCCTAGAAACCGCGTTGTTAGATGTTTCATAAGTTCGTCAAACTTGTACAAAGATCATTGACTTATAAGTACTCATGTTGCATGAAACTTGGTTTAGAGTCCTAGAAACGCGTTGTTAGATGTTTCATAAGTTTGTAAAACTAGTACAAAGCTCATTGAGACACTTATAAGCACTCATGTTGCATGAAACTTCGTTAGAGTCTTAGAAACCGCGTTCTTAGATGTTTCATAAGTTCGTCAAACTAGTACAAAGCTCATTGAGACACATATAAGCACTCATGTTGCATGAAACTTGGTTTAGAGTCCTAGAAACGCGTTGTTAGATGTTTCATAAGTTCTTCAAACTAGTACAAAGCTCATTGAGACACTTATAAGCACTCATGTTGCATGAAACTTGGTTTAGAGTCTTAGAAATGCGTTGTTAGATGTATCATAAGTTCGTAAGACTTGTACAAAGCTCATTGAGACACTTATAAGCACTCATGTTGTATGAAACTTGGTTTAGAGTCCTAGAAACGCCTTGTTAAAAGTTTCATAAATTCGTCAAAATAGTACAAAGCTAATTGAGACACTTATAAGCATTCATGTTGCATGAAACTTGGTTTAGAATCCTAGAAACGCATTGGTAGACGTTTCATAAATTCGTAAAACTAGTAAAAAGCTCATTAAGACACTTATAAGCACTCATGTTGCATGAAACTTGGTTTAGAGTCCTAGAAACGCGTTGTTAGATGTTTCATAAGTTCGTCAAACTAGTACAAATCTCATTGAGACACTTATAAGCACTCATGTTGCATGAAACTTGGTTTAGAGTCTTAGAAACCGCGTTGTTAGATATTTCATAAGTTCTTCAAACTAGTACAAAGCTCATTGAGACACTTATAAGCACTCATGTTGCATGAAACTTGGTTTAGAGTCCTAGAAACGCGTTGTTAGATGTTTCATAATTTCTTAAAACTTGTACAAAGCTCATTGAGACACTTATAAGTACTCATGTTGCATGAAACTTGGTTTAGAGTCCTAGAAACCGCGTTGTTAGATGTTTCATAAGTTCGTCAAACTAGTACAAAGCTCATTGACTTATAAGTACTCATGTTGCATGAAACTTGGTTTAGAGTCCTAGAAACGCGTTGTTAGATGTTTCATAAGTTTGTCAAACTAGTACAAAGCTCATTGAGACACTTATAAGCACTCATGTTTCATGAAACTTGGTTTATAGTCCTAGAAACGCCTTGTTAGATGTTTCATAAGTTCGTCAAACTAGTACAAAGCTCATTGAGACACATATAAGCACTCATGTTGCATGAAACTTGGTTTAGAGTCCTAGAAACGCGTTCTTAGATGTTTCATAAGTTCGTAAAACTTGTACAAAGCTCATTGAGACACTTATAAGTACTCATGTTGCATGAAACTTGGTTTAGAGTCCTAGAAACTGCGTTGTTAGATGTTTCATAAGTTCGTCAAACTAGTACAAAGCTCATTGACTTATAAGTACTCATGTTGCATGAAACTTGGTTTAGAGTCCTAGAAACGCGTTGTTAGATGTTTCATAAGTTTGTCAAACTAGTGCAAAGCTCATTGAGACACTTATAAGCACTCATGTTGCATGAAACTTGTTTTAGAGTCCTAGAAACGCCTTGGTAGATGTTTCATAAGTTCGTCAAACAAGTACAAAGCTCATTGAGACACATATAAGCACTCATGTTGCATGAAACTTGGTTTAGAGTCCTAGAAACGTGTTGTTAGATGTTTTATAAGTTCGTCAAACTAGTACAAAGCTCATTGAGACACTTATAAGCACTCATGTTGAATGAAACTTGGTTTAGAGTCCTAGAAACGCATTGTTAAATGTTTCATAAGTTTGTCAAACTTGTACAAAGCTCATTGAGACACTTATAAGCACTCATGTTGCATGAAACTTTGTTTAGATTCCTAGAAACGCGTTGTTAGATGTTTCATAAGTTCATAAGACTTGTACAAAGCTCATTGAGACACTTATAAGTACTCATGTTGCATGAAACTTGGTTTAGAGTCCTAGAAACCGCGTTGTTAGATGTTTCATAAGTTCGTCAAACTTGTACAAAGATCATTGAGACACTTATAAGCACTCATGTTGCATGAAACTTGGTTTAGAGTCCTAGAAACGCGTTGTTAGATGTTTCATAAGTTCGTCAAACTAGTACAAATCTCATTGAAACACTTATAAGCACTCATGTTGCATGAAACTTGGTTTAGAATCTTAGAAACCGCGTTGTTAGATGTTTCATAAGTTCTTCAAACTAGTACAAAGCTCATTGAGACACTTATAAGCACTCATGTTGCATGAAACTTGGTTTAGAGTCCTAGAAACGCGTTGTTAGATGTTTCATAAGTTCATAAAACTTGTACAAAGCTCATTGAGACACTTATAAGCACTCATGTTGCATGAAACTTGGTTTAGAGTCCTAGAAACACGTTGTTAGATGTTTCATAAGTTTGTCAAACTAGTACAAAGGTCATTGAGACACTTATAAGCAATCATGTTGTATGAAACTTGGTCTAGAGTCCTAGAAACGCGTTGTTAGATGTTTCATAAGTTCGTAAACTAGTAAAAAGCTCATTGAGACACTTATAAGCACTCATGTTGAATTAAACTTGGTTTAGAGTCCTAGAAACGCGTTGTTAGATGTTTCATATATTCATCAAACTTGTACAAAGCTCATTGAGACACTTATAAGCACTCATGTTGCATGAAACTTGGTTTAGAGTCCTAGAAACGCGTTGTTAGATGTTTCATAAGTTCATCAAACTAGTACAAATCTCATTAAGACACTTATAAGCACTCATGTTGCATGAAACTTGGTTTAGAATCTTAGAAACCGCGTTGTTAGATGTTTCATAAGTTCTTCAAACTAGTACAAAGCTCAATGAGACACCTATAAGCACTCATGTTCCATGAAACTTGGTTTAGAGTCCTAGAAATGCGTTGTTAGATGTTTCATAAGTTCGTCAAAATAGTACAAAGCTAATTGAGACACTTATAAGCATTCATGTTGCATGAAACTTGGTTTAGAATCATAGAAACGCGTTGGTAAACATTTCATAAATTCGTCAAACTTGTACAAAGCTCATTGAGACACTTATAAGCACTCATGTTGCATGAAACTTGGTTTAGAGTCCTAGAAACGCGTTGTTAGATGTTTCATAAGTTTGTCAAACTAGTACAAAGCTCATTGAGACACTTATAAGCACTCATGTTGCATGAAACTTCGTTAGAGTCTTAGAAACCGCGTTCTTAGATGTTTCATAAGTTCGTCAAACTAGTACAAAGCTCATTGAGACACATATAAGCACTCATGTTGCATGAAACTTGGTGTAGAGTCCTAGAAACGCGTTGTTAGATGTTTCATACGTTCGAAAAACTAGTACAAAGCTCATTGAGACACTTATAAGCACTCATGTTGCATGAAACTTGGTTTAGAGTCCTACAAACGCGTTGTTAGACGTTTCATAAGTTCGTAAAACTAGTACAAAGCTCATTGAGACACTTATAAGCACTCATGTTGCATGAAACTTGGCTTAGAGTCCTAGAAATGCGTTGTTAGATGTTTCATAAGTTCGTAAAACTTGTACAAAGCTCATTGAGACACTTGTAAGTACTCATGTTGCATGAAACTTTGGTTTAGATTCCCAGAAACGCGTTGTTAGACGTTTTATAAGTTCGTCAAACTAGTACAAAGCTCATTGAGACACTTATAAGCACTCATGTTGCATGAAACTTGGTTTAGAGTCCTAGAAACGCGTTGTTAGATGTTTCATAAGTTCGTCAAACTTGTACAAAGCCCATTGAGACACTTATAAGCACTCATGTTGTATGAAACTTGGTTTAGAGTCCTAGAAACCGCGTTGTTAGATGTTTCATAAGTTCGTAAAACTAGTACAAAGCTCATTGATACACTTATAAGCACTCATGATGCATGAAACTTGGTTTAGAGTCCTAGAAACGCGTTGTTAGATGTTTCATAAGTTCGTCAAACTTGTACAAAGCTCATTGAGATACTTCTAAGCACTCATGTTGCATGAAACTTGGTTTAGAGTCCTAGAAACGCGTTGTTAGATGTTTCATAAGTTCTTCAAACTTGTACAAAGCTCATTGAGACACTTATAAGTACTCATGTTGCATGAAACTTGGTTTAGAGTCCTAGAAACGCCTTGTTAAAAGTTTCATAAGTTCGTCAAAATAGTACAAAGCTAATTGAGACACTTATAAGCATTCATGTTGCATGAAACTTGGTTTAGAATCCTAGAAACGCGTTGGTAGACGTTTCATAAATTTGTCAAACTTGTACAAAGCTCATTGAGACACTTATAAGCATTCATGTTGCATGAAACTTGGTTTAGAGTCCTAGAAACGCGTTGTTAGACGTTTCATAAGTTCGTCAAATTAGTACAATGCTCATTGAGACACTTATAAGCACTCATGTTGCATGAAACTTGGTTTAGAGTCCTAGAAACTCGTTGTTAGATGTTTCATAAGTTCGTAAAACTTGTACAAAGCCCATTGAGACACTTATAAGCACTCATGTTGTATGAAACTTGGTTTAGAGTCCTAGAAACCGCGTTGTTAGATGTTTCATAAGTTCGTCAAACTAGTACAAAGCTCATTGAGACACTTATAAGCACTCATGTTGCATGAAACTTGGTTTAGAGTCCTAGAAACGCGTTGTTAGATGTTTCATAAGTTCGTCAAACTTGTACAAAGCTCATTGAGATACTTCTAAGCACTCATGTTGCATGAAACTTGGTTTAGAGTCCTAGAAACGCGTTGTTAGATGTTTCATAAGTTCGTCAAACTAGTACAAAGCTCATTGAGACACTTATAAGCACTCATGTTGCATGAAACTTGGTTATCAGTCCTAGAAACGCGTTGTTAGATGTTTCATAAGTTCGTCAAACTTGTACAAAGCTCATTGAGATACTTCTAAGCACTCATGTTGCATGAAGCTTGGTTTAGAGTCCTAGAAACGCGTTGTTAGATGTTTCATAAGTCCGTCAAACTAGTAAAAAGCTCATTGAGACACTTATAAGCACTCATGTTGCATGAAACTTGGTTTAGAATCTTAGAAACCGCGTTGTTAGATGTTTCATAAGTTCTTCAAACTAGTACAAAGCTCATTGAGACACTTATAAGCACTCATGTTGCTTGAAACTTGGTTTAGAGTCCTGGAAACGCGTTGTTAGATGTTTCATAAGTTCATAAAACTTGTACAAAGCTCAATGAGACACTTATAAGCACTCATGTTGCATGAAACTTGGTTTAGAGTCCTAGAAACGCGTTGTTAGACGTTTCATAAGTTCGTCAAACTAGTACAAAGCTCATTGAGACACTTATAAGCACTCATGATGCATGAAACTTGGTTTAGAGTCCTAGAAACGCGTTGTTAGATGTTTCATAAGTTCGTCAAACTTGCATGTACAAAGCTCATTGAGATACTTCTAAGCACTCATGTTGCATGAAACTTGGTTTAGAGTCCTAGAAACGCGTTGTTAGATGTTTCATAAGTTCTTCAAACTTGTACAAAGCTCATTGAGACACTTATAAGCACTCATCTTGCATGAAACTTGGTTTAGAGTCCTAGAAACGCGTTGTTAGATGTTTCATAAGTTCATAAAACTTGTACAAAGCTCATTGAGACACTTATAAGCACTCATGTTGCATGAAACTTGGTTTAGACTCCTAGAAACGCGTTGTTAGATGTTTCATAACTTCGTCAAACTAGTACAAAGCTCATTGAGACACTTATAAGCACTCATGTTGCATGAAACTTCGTTAGAGTCTTAGAACCCGCGTTCTTAGATGTTTCATAAGTTCTTCAAACTAGTACAAAGCTCATTGAGACACATATAAGGACTCATGTTGCATGAAACTTGGTTTAGAGTCCTAGAAACGCCTTGTTAAAAGTTTCATAAGTTCGTCAAAATAGTACAAAGCTAATTGAGACACTTATAAGCATTCATGTTGCATGAAACTTGGTTTAGAATCCTAGAAACGCGTTGGTAGACGTTTCATAAATTTGTCAAACTTGTACAAAGCTCATTGAGACACTTATAAGCACTCATGTTGCATGAAACTTGGTTTAGAGTCCTAGAAACGCGTTGTTAGACGTTTCATAAGTTCGTCAAACTAGTACAAACCTCATTGAGACACTTATAAGCACTCATGTTGCATGAAATTTGGTTTAGAGTCCTAGAAACGCGTTGTTAGATGTTTCATAAGTTCGTCAAACTTGTACAAAGCCCATTGAGACACTTATAAGCACTCATGTTGTATGAAACTTGGTTTAGAGTCTTAGAAACCGCGTTGTTAGATGTTTCATAAGTTCGTCAAACTAGTACAAAGCTCATTGAGACACTTATAAGCACTCATGTTGCATGAAACTTGGTTATCGAGTCCTAGAAACGCGTTGTTAGATGTTTCATAAGTTCGTCAAACTTGTACAAAGCTCATTGAGATACTTCTAAGCACTCATGTTGCATGAAACTTGGTTTAGAGTCCTAGAAACGCGTTGTTAGATGTTTCATAAGTTCGTCAAACTAGTAAAAAGCTCATTGAGACACTTATAAGCACTCATGTTGCATGAAACTTTGTTTAGAATCTTAGAAACCGCGTTGTTAGATGTTTCATAAGTTCTTCAAACTAGTACAAAGCTCATTGAGACACTTATAAGCACTCATGTTGCTTGAAACTTGGTTTAGAGTCCTGGAAACGCGTTGTTAGATGTTTCATAAGTTCATAAAACTTGTACAAAGCTCATTGAGACACTTATAAGCACTCATGTTGCATGAAACTTGGTTTAGAGTCCTAGAAACTCGTTGTTAGACGTTTCATAAGTTCGTCAAACTAGTACAAAGCTCATTGAGACACTTATAAGCACTCATGTTGCATGAAACTTGGTTTAGAGTCTTAGAAACGCGTTGTTAGATGTTTCATAAGTTCGTCAAACTTGTACAAAGCCCATTGAGACACTTATAAGCACTCATGTTGTATGAAACTTGGTTTAGAGTCCTAGAAACCGCGTTGTTAGATGTTTCATAAGTTCGTCAAACTAGTACAAAGCTCATTGAGACACTTATAAGCACTCATGATGCATGAAACTTGGTTTAGAGTCCTAGAAACGCGTTGTTAGATGTTTCATAAGTTCGTCAAACTTGTACAAAGCTCATTGAGATACTTCTAAGCACTCATGTTGCATGAAACTTGGTTTAGAGTCCTAGAAACGCGTTGTTAGATGTTTCATAAGTTCTTCAAACTTGTACAAAGCTCATTGAGACACTTATAAGCACTCATGTTGCATGAAACTTGGTTTAGAGTCCTAGAAACGCGTTGTTAGATGTTTCATAAGTTCATAAAACTTGTACAAAGCTCATTGAGACACTTATAAGCACTCATGTTGCATGAAACTTGGTTTAGAGTCGTAGAAACGCGTTGTTAGATGTTTCATAAGTTTGTCAAACTAGTACAAAGCTCATTGAGACACTTATAAGCACTCATGTTGCATGAAACTTCGTTAGAGTCTTAGAAACCGCGTTCTTAGATGTTTCATAAGTTCGTCAAACTAGTACAAAGATCATTGAGACACATATAAGGACTCATGTTGCATGAAACTTGGTTTAGAGTCCTAGAAACGCCTTGTTAAAAGTTTCATAAGTTCGTCAAAATAGTACAAAGCTAATTGAGACACTTATAAGCATTCATGTTGCATGAAACTTGGTTTAGAATCCTAGAAACGCGTTGGTAGACGTTTCATAAATTTGTCAAACTTGTACAAAGCTCATTGAGACACTTATAAGCACTCATGTTGCATGAAACTTGGTTTAGAGTCCTAGAAACGCGTTGTTAGACGCTTCATAAGTTCGTCAAACTAGTACAAAGCTCATTGAGACACTTATAAGCACTCATGTTGCATGAAACTTGGTTTAGAGTCCTAGAAACGCATTGTTAGATGTTTCATAAGTTCGTCAAACTTGTACAAAGCCCATTGAGACACTTATAAGCACTCATGTTGCATGAAACTTGGTTTAGAGTCCTAGAAACGCGTTGTTAGATGTTTCATAAGTTCGTCAAACTTGTACAAAGCCCATTGAGACACTTATAAGCACTCATGTTGTATGAAACTTGGTTTAGAGTCCTAGAAACCGCGTTGTTAGATGTTTCATAAGTTCGTCAAACTAGTACAAAGCTCATTGAGACACTTATAAGCACTCATGTTGCATGAAACTTGGTTATCGGTCCTAGAAACGCGTTGTTAGATGTTTCATAAGTTCGTCAAACTTGTACAAAGCTCATTGAGATACTTCTAAGCACTCATGTTGCATGAAACTTGGTTTAGAGTCCTAGAAACGCGTTGTTAGATGTTTCATAAGTTCGTCAAACTAGTAAAAAGCTCATTGAGACACTTATAAGCACTCATGTTGCATAAAACTTGGTTTAGAATCTTAGAAACCGCGTTGTTAGATGTTTCATAAGTTCTTCAAACTAGTACAAAGCTCATTGAGACACTTATAAGCACTCATGTTGCTTGAAACTTGGTTTAGAGTCCTGGAAACGCGTTGTTAGATGTTTCATAAGTTCATAAAACTTGTACAAAGCTCATTGAGACACTTATAAGCACTCATGTTGCATGAAACTTGGTTTAGAGTCCTAGAAACTAGTTGTTAGACGTTTCATAAGTTCGTCAAACTAGTACAAAGCTCATTGAGACACTTATAAGCACTCATGTTGCATGAAACTTGGTTTAGAGTCTTAGAAACGCGTTGTTAGATGTTTCATAAGTTCGTCAAACATGTACAAAGCCCATTGAGACACTTATAAGCACTCATGTTGTATGAAACTTGGTTTAGAGTCCTAGAAACCGCGTTGTTAGATGTTTCATAAGTTCGTCAAACTAGTACAAAGCTCATTGAGACACTTATAAGCACTCATGATGCATGAAACTTGGTTTAGAGTCCTAGAAACGCGTTGTTAGATGTTTCATAAGTTCGTCAAACTTGTACAAAGCTCATTGAGATACTTCTAAGCACTCATGTTGCATGAAACTTGGTTTAGAGTCCTAGAAACGCGTTGTTAGATGTTTCATAAGTTCTTCAAACTTGTACAAAGCTCATTGAGACACTTATAAGCACTCATGTTGCATGAAACTTGGTTTAGAGTCCTAGAAACGCGTTGTTAGATGTTTCATAAGTTCATAAAACTTGTACAAAGCTCATTGAGACACTTATAAGCACTCATGTTGCATGAAACTTGGTTTAGAGTCGTAGAAACGCGTTGTTAGATGTTTCATAAGTTTGTCAAACTAGTACAAAGCTCATTGAGACACTTATAAGCACTCATGTTGCATGAAACTTCGTTAGAGTCTTAGAAACCGCGTTCTTAGATGTTTCATAAGTTCGTCAAACTAGTACAAAGATCATTGAGACACATATAAGGACTCATGTTGCATGAAACTTGGTTTAGAGTCCTAGAAACGCCTTGTTAAAAGTTTCATAAGTTCGTCAAAATAGTACAAAGCTAATTGAGACACTTATAAGCATTCATGTTGCATGAAACTTGGTTTAGAATCCTAGAAACGCGTTGGTAGACGTTTCATAAATTTGTCAAACTTGTACAAAGCTCATTGAGACACTTATAAGCACTCATGTTGCATGAAACTTGGTTTAGAGTCCTAGAAACGCGTTGTTAGACGCTTCATAAGTTCGTCAAACTAGTACAAAGCTCATTGAGACACTTATAAGCACTCATGTTGCATGAAACTTGGTTTAGAGTCCTAGAAACGCATTGTTAGATGTTTCATAAGTTCGTCAAACTTGTACAAAGCCCATTGAGACACTTATAAGCACTCATGTTGCATGAAACTTGGTTTAGAGTCCTAGAAACGCGTTGTTAGATGTTTCATAAGTTCGTCAAACTTGTACAAAGCCCATTGAGACACTTATAAGCACTCATGTTGTATGAAACTTGGTTTAGAGTCCTAGAAACCGCGTTGTTAAATGTTTCATAAGTTCGTCAAACTAGTACAAAGCTCATTGAGACACTTATAAGCACTCATGTTGCATGAAACTTGGTTATCGAGTCCTAGAAACGCGTTGTTAGATGTTTCATAAGTTCGTCAAACTTGTACAAAGCTCATTGAGATACTTCTAAGCACTCATGTTGCATGAAACTTGGTTTAGAGTCCTAGAAACGCGTTGTTAGATGTTTCATAAGTTCGTCAAACTAGTAAAAAGCTCATTGAGACACTTATAAGCACTCATGTTGCATAAAACTTGGTTTAGAATCTTAGAAACCGCGTTGTTAGATGTTTCATAAGTTCTTCAAACTAGTACAAAGCTCATTGAGACACTTATAAGCACTCATGTTGCTTGAAACTTGGTTTAGAGTCCTGGAAACGCGTTGTTAGATGTTTCATAAGTTCATAAAACTTGTACAAAGCTCAATGAGACACTTATAAGCACTAATGTTGCATGAAACTTGGTTTAGAGTCCTAGAAACGCGTTGTTAGACGTTTCATAAGTTCGTCAAACTAGTACAAAGCTCATTGAGACACTTATAAGCACTCATGTTGCATGAAACTTGGTTTAGAGTCCTAGAAACGCGTTGTTAGATGTTTCATAAGTTCGTCAAACATGTACAAAGCCCATTGAGACACTTATAAGCACTCATGTTGTATGAAACTTGGTTTAGAGTCCTAGAAACCGCGTTGTTAGATGTTTCATAAGTTCGTCAAACTAGTACAAAGCTCATTGAGACACTTATAAGCACTCATGATGCATGAAACTTGGTTTAGAGTCCTAGAAACGCGTTGTTAGATGTTTCATAAGTTCGTCAAACTTGTACAAAGCTCATTGAGATACTTCTAAGCACTCATGTTGCATGAAACTTGGTTTAGAGTCCTAGAAACGCGTTGTTAGATGTTTCATAAGTTCTTCAAACTTGGACAAAGCTCATTGAGACACTTATAAGCACTCATCTTGCATGAAACTTGGTTTAGAGTCCTAGAAACGCGTTGTTAGATGTTTCATAAGTTCATAAAACTTGTACAAAGCTCATTGAGACACTTATAAGAACTCATGTTGCATGAAACTTGGTTTAGAGTCCTAGAAACGCGTTGTTAGATATTTCATAAGTTTGTCAAACTAGTACAAAGCTCATTGAGACACTTATAAGCACTCATGTTGCATGAAACTTTGTTAGAGTCTTAGAAACCGCGTTCTTAGATGTTTCATAAGTTCGTCAAACTAGTACAAAGCTCATTGAGACACATATAAGGACTCATGTTGCATGAAACTTGGTTTAGAGTCCTAGAAACGCCTTGTTAAAAGTTTCATAAGTTCGTCAAAATAGTACAAAGCTAATTGAGACACTTATAAGCATTCATGTTGCATGAAACTTGGTTTAGAATCCTAGAAACGCGTTGGTAGACGTTTCATAAATTTGTCAAACTTGTACAAAGCTCATTGAGACACTTATAAGCACTCATGTTGCATGAAACTTGGTTTAGAGTCCTAGAAACGCGTTGTTAGACGCTTCATAAGTTCGTCAAACTAGTACAAAGCTCATTGAGACACTTATAAGCACTCCTGTTGCATGAAATTTGGTTTAGAGTCCTAGAAACGCGTTGTTAGATGTTTCATAAGTTCGTCAAACTTGTACAAAGCCCATTGAGACACTTATAAGCACTCATGTTGTATGAAACTTGGTTTAGAGTCCTAGAAACCGCGTTGTTAGATGTTTCATAAGTTCGTCACACTAGTACAAAGCTCATTGAGACACTTATAAGCACTCATGTTGCATGAAACTTGGTTATCGAGTCCTAGAAACGCGTTGTTAGATGTTTCATAAGTTCGTCAAACTTGTACAAAGCTCATTGAGATACTTCTAAGCACTCATGTTGCATGAAACTTGGTTTAGAGTCCTAGAAACGCGTTGTTAGATGTTTCATAAGTTCGTCAAACTAGTAAAAAAGCTCATTGAGACACTTATAAGCACTCATGTTGCATGAAACTTTGTTTAGAATCTTAGAAACCGCGTTGTTAGATGTTTCATAAGTTCTTCAAACTAGTACAAAGCTCATTGAGACACTTATAAGCACTCATGTTGCTTGAAACTTGGTTTAGAGTCCTGGAAACGCGTTGTTAGATGTTTCATAAGTTCATAAAACTTGTACAAAGCTCATTGAGACACTTATAAGCACTCATATTGCATGAAACTTGGTTTAGAGTCCTAGAAACTCGTTGTTAGACGTTTCATAAGTTCGTCAAACTTGTACAAAGCCCATTGAGACACTTATAAGCACTCATGTTGTATGAAACTTGGTTTAGAGTCCTAGAAACCGCGTTGTTAGATGTTTCATAAGTTCGTCAAACTAGTACAAAGCTCATTGAGACACTTATAAGCACTCATGATGCATGAAACTTGGTTTAGAGTCCTAGAAACGCGTTGTTAGATGTTTCATAAGTTCGTCAAACTTGTACAAAGCTCATTGAGATACTTCTAAGCACTCATGTTGCATGAAACTTGGTTTAGAGTCCTAGAAAAGCGTTGTTAGATGTTTCATAAGTTCTTCAAACTTGTACAAAGCTCATTGAGACACTTATAAGCACTCATGTTGCATGAACCTTGGTTTAGAGTCCTAGAAACGCGTTGTTAGATGTTTCATAAGTTCATAAAACTTGTACAAAGCTCATTGAGACACTTATAAGCACTCATGTTGCATGAAACTTGGTTTAGAGTCCTAGAAACGCGTTGTTAGATGTTTCATAAGTTTGTCAAACTAGTAAAAAGCTCATTGAGACACTTATAAGCACTCATGTTGCATGAAACTTCGTTAGAGTCTTAGAAACCGCGTTCTTAGATGTTTCATAAGTTCGTTAAACTAGTACAAAGCTCATTGAGACACATATAAGGACTCATGTTGCATGAAACTTGGTTTAGAGTCCTAGAAACACCTTGTTAAAAGTTTCATAAGTTCGTCAAAATAGTACAAAGCTAATTGAGACACTTATAAGCATTCATGTTGCATGAAACTTGGTTTAGAATCCTAGAAACGCGTTGGTAGACGTTTCATAAATTTGTCAAACTTGTACAAAGCTCATTGAGACACTTATAAGCACTCATGTTGCATGAAACTTGGTTTAGAGTCCTAGAAACGCGTTGTTAGACGCTTCATAAGTTCGTCAAACTAGTACAAAGCTCATTGAGACACTTATAAGCACTCATGTTGCATGAAACTTGGTTTAGAGTCCTAGAAACGCGTTGTTAGATGTTTCATAAGTTCGTCAAACTTGTACAAAGCCCATTGAGACACTTATAAGCACTCATGTTGTATGAAACTTGGTTTAGAGTCCTAGAAACCGCGTTGTTAGATGTTTCATAAGTTCGTCAAACTTGTACAAAGCTCATTGAGACACTTATAAGCACTCATGTTGCATGAAACTTGGTTTAGAGTCCTAGAAACGCGTTGTTAGATGTTTCATAAGTTCGTCAAACTAGTAAAAAGCTCATTGAGACACTTATAAGCACTCATGTTGCATGAAACTTGGTTTAGAATCTTAGAAACCGCGTTGTTAGATGTTTCATAAGTTCTTCAAACTAGTATAAAGCTCATTGAGACACTTATAAGCACTCATGTTGCATGAAACTTGGTTATCAGTCCTAGAAACGCGTTGTTAGATATTTCATAAGTTCGTCAAACTTGTACAAAGCTCATTGAGACACTTATAAGCACTCATGTTGCATGAAACTTGGTTTAGAGTCCTAGAAACGCGTTGTTAGATGTTTCATAAGTTCGTCAAATTTGTACAAAGCCCATTGAGACACTTATAAGCACTCATGTTGCATGAAACTTGGTTTAGAGTCCTAGAAACCGCGTTGTTAGATGTTTCATAAGTTCTTCAAACTAGTACAAAGCTCATTGAGACACTTATAAGCACTCATGTTGCATGAAACTTGGTTTAGAGTCCTAGAAACGCGTTGTTAGATGTTTCATAAGTTCGTCAAACTAGTAAAAAGCTCATTGAGACACTTATAAGCACTCATGTTGCATGAAACTTGGTTTAGAATCTTAGAAAACGCGTAGTTAGATGTTTCATAAGTTCTTCAAACTAGTACAAAGCTCATTGAGACACTTATAAGCACTCATGTTGCATGAAACTTGGTTATCAGTCCTATAAACGCGTTGTTAGATGTTTCATAAGTTCGTCAAACTTGTACAAAGCTCATTGAGATACTTCTAAGCACTCATGTTGCATGAAACTTGGTCTAGAGTCCTAGAAACGCGTTGTTAGATGTTTCATAAGTTCGTCAAACTAGTAAAAAGCTCATTGAGACACTTATAAGCACTCATGTTGCATGAAACTTGGTTTAGAATCTTAGAAACCGCGTTGTTAGATGTTTCATAAGTTCTTCAAACTAGTACAAAGCTCATTGAGACACTTATAAGCACTCATGTTGCTTGAAACTTGGTTTAGAGTCCTGGAAACGCGTTGTTAGATGTTTCATTAGTTCATAAAACTTGTACAAAGCTCATTGAGACACTTATAAGCACTCATGTTGCATGAAACTTGGTTTAGAGTCCTAGAAACGCGTTGTTAGACGTTTTATAAGTTCGTCAAACTAGTACAAAGCTCATTGAGACACTTATAAGCACTCATGTTGCATGAAACTTGGTTTAGAGTCCTAGAAACGCGTTGTTAGATGTTTCATAAGTTCGTCAAACTAGTACAAAGCTCATTGAGACACTTATAAGCACTCATGTTGCATGAAACTTTGTTAGAGTCTTAGAAACCGCGTTCTTAGATGTTTCATAAGTTCGTCAAACTAGTACAAAGCTCATTGAGACACATATAAGGACTCATGTTGCATGAAACTTGGTTTAGAGTCCTAGAAACGCCTTGTTAAAAGTTTCATAAGTTCGTCAAAATAGTACAAAGCTAATTGAGACACTTATAAGCATTCATGTTGCATGAAACTTGGTTTAGAATCCTAGAAACGCGTTGGTAGACGTTTCATAAATTTTTCAAACTTGTACAAAGCTCATTGAGACACTTATAAGCACTCATGTTGCATGAAACTTGGTTTAGAGTCCTAGAAACGCGTTGTTAGACGCTTCATAAGTTCGTCAAACTAGTACAAAGCTCATTGAGACACTTATAAGCACTCCTGTTGCATGAAATTTGGTTTAGAGTCCTAGAAACGCGTTGTTAGATGTTTCATAAGTTCGTCAAACTTGTACAAAGCCCATTGAGACACTTATAAGCACTCATGTTGTATGAAACTTGGTTTAGAGTCCTAGAAACCGCGTTGTTAGATGTTTCATAAGTTCGTCACACTAGTACAAAGCTCATTGAGACACTTATAAGCACTCATGTTGCATGAAACTTGGTTATCGATCCTAGAAACGCGTTGTTAGATGTTTCATAAGTTCGTCAAACTTGTACAAAGCTCATTGAGATACTTCTAAGCACTCATGTTGCATGAAACTTGGTTTAGAGTCCTAGAAACGCGTTGTTAGATGTTTCATAAGTTCGTCAAACTAGTAAAAAGCTCATTGAGACACTTATAAGCACTCATGTTGCATGAAACTTTGTTTAGAATCTTAGAAACCGCGTTGTTAGATGTTTCATAAGTTCTTCAAACTAGTACAAAGCTCATTGAGACACTTATAAGCACTCATGTTGCATGAAACTTGGTTTAGAGTCCTGGAAACGCGTTGTTAGACGTTTTATAAGTTCGTCAAACTAGTACAAAGCTCATTGAGACACTTATAAGCACTCATGTTGCATGAAACTTGGTTTAGAGTCCTAGAAACGCGTTGTTAGATGTTTCATAAGTTCGTCAAACTTGTACAAAGCCCATTGAGACACTTATAAGCACTCATGTTGTATGAAACTTGGTTTAGAGTCCTAGAAACCGCGTTGTTAGATTTTTCATAAGTTCGTCAAACTAGTACAAAGCTCATTGAGACACTTATAAGCACTCATGATGCATGAAACTTGGTTTAGAGTCCTAGAAACGCGTTGTTAGATGTTTCATAAGTTCGTCAAACTTGTACAAAGCTCATTGAGATACTTCTAAGCACTCATGTTGCATGAAACTTGGTTTAGAGTCCTAGAAACGCGTTGTTAGATGTTTCATAAGTTCTTCAAACTTGTACAAAGCTCATTGAGACACTTATAAGCACTCATGTTGCATGAAACTTGGTTTAGAGTCCTAGAAACGCGTTGTTAGATGTTTCATAAGTTCATAAAACTTGTACAAAGCTCATTGAGACACTTATAAGCACTCATGTTGCATGAAACTTGGTTTAGAGTCCTAGAAACGCGTTGTTAGATGTTTCATAAGTTTGTCAAACTAGTACAAAGCTCATTGAGACACTTATAAGCACTCATGTTGCATGAAACTTCGTTAGAGTCTTAGAAACCGCGTTCTTAGATGTTTCATAAGTTCGTTAAACTAGTAAAAAGCTCATTGAGACACATATAAGGACTCATGTTGCATGAAACTTGGTTTAGAGTCCTAGAAACGCCTTGTTAAAAGTTTCATAAGTTCGTCAAAATAGTACAAAGCTAATTGAGACACTTATAAGCATTCATGTTGCATGAAACTTGGTTTAGAATCCTAGAAACGCGTTGGTAGACGTTTCATAAATTTGTCAAACTTGTAGAAAGCTCATTGAGACACTTATAAGCACTCATGTTGCATGAAACATGGTTTAGAGTCCTAGAAACGCGTTGTTAGACGCTTCATAAGTTCGTCAAACTAGTACAAAGCTCATTGAGACACTTATAAGCACTCATGTTGCATGAAACTTGGTTTAGAGTCCTAGAAACGCGTTGTTAGATGTTTCATAAGTTCGTCAAACTTGTACAAAGCCCATTGAGACACTTATAAGCACTCATGTTGTATGAAACTTGGTTTAGAGTCCTAGAAACCGCGTTGTTAGATGTTTCATAAGTTCGTCAAACTTGTACAAAGCTCATTGAGACACTTATAAGCACTCATGTTGCATGAAACTTGGGTTTAGAGTCCTAGAAACGCGTTGTTAGATGTTTCATAAGTTCGTCAAACTAGTAAAAAGCTCATTGAGACACTTATAAGCACTCATGTTGCATGAAACTTGGTTTAGAATCTTAGAAACCGTGTTGTTAGATGTTTCATAAGTTCTTCAAACTAGTATAAAGCTCATTGAGACACTTATAAGCACTCATGTTGCATGAAACTTGGTTATCAGTCCTAGAAACGCGTTGTTAGATATTTCATAAGTTCGTCAAACTTGTACAAAGCTCATTGAGACACTTATAAGCACTCATGTTGCATGAAACTTGGTTTAGAGTCCTAGAAACGCGTTGTTAGATGTTTCATAAGTTCGTCAAATTTGTACAAAGCCCATTGAGACACTTATAAGCACTCATGTTGCATGAAACTTGGTTTAGAGTCCTAGAAACCGCGTTGTTAGATGTTTCATAAGTTCTTCAAACTAGTACAAAGCTCATTGAGACACTTATAAGCACTCATGTTGCATGAAACTTGGTTTAGAGTCCTAGAAACGCGTTGTTAGATGTTTCATAAGTTCGTCAAACTAGTAAAAAGCTCATTGAGACACTTATAAGCACTCATGTTGCATGAAACTTGGTTTAGAATCTTAGAAACCGCGTTGTTAGATGTTTCATAAGTTCTTCAAACTAGTACAAAGCTCATTGAGACACTTATAAGCACTCATGTTGCATGAAACTTGGTTATCGAGTCCTAGAAACGCGTTGTTAGATGTTTCATAAGTTCGTCAAACTTGTACAAAGCTCATTGAGACACTTATAAGCACTCATGTTGCATGAAACTTGGTTTAGAGTCCTAGAAACGCGTTGTTAGATGTTTCATAAGTTCGTCAAACTTGTACAAAGCCCCTTGAGACACTTATAAGCACTCATGTTGTATGAAACTTGGTTTAGAGTCCTAGAAACCGCGTTGTTAGATGTTTCATAAGTTCGTCACACTAGTACAAAGCTCATTGAGACACTTATAAGCACTCATGTTGCATGAAACTTGGTTATCGAGAGTCCTAGAAACGCGTTGTTAGATGTTTCATAAGTTCGTCAAACTTGTACAAAGCTCATTGAGATACTTCTAAGCACTCATGTTGCATGAAACTTGGTCTAGAGTCCTAGAAACGCGTTGTTAGATGTTTCATAAGTTCGTCAAACTAGTAAAAAGCTCATTGAGACACTTATAAGCACTCATGTTGCATGAAACTTGGTTTAGAATCTTAGAAACCGCGTTGTTAGATGTTTCATAAGTTCTTCAAACTAGTACAAAGCTCATTGAGACACTTATAAGCACTCATGTTGCTTGAAACTTGGTTTAGAGTCCTGGGAAACGCGTTGTTAGATGTTTCATAAGTTCATAAAACTTGTACAAAGCTCATTGAGACACTTATAAGCACTCATGTTGCATGAAACTTGGTTTAGAGTCCTAGAAACGCGTTGTTAGACGTTTTATAAGTTCGTCAAACTAGTACAAAGCTCATTGAGACACTTATAAGCACTCATGTTGCATGAAACTTGGTTTAGAGTCCTAGAAACGCGTTGTTAGATGTTTCATAAGTTCGTCAAACTTGTACAAAGCCCATTGAGACACTTATAAGCACTCATGTTGTATGAAACTTGGTTTAGAGTCCTAGAAACCGCGTTGTTAGATGTTTCATAAGTTCGTCAAACTAGTACAAAGCTCATTGAGACACTTATAAGCACTCATGATGCATGAAACTTGGTTTAGAGTCCTAGAAACGCGTTGTTAGATGTTTCATAAGTTCGTCAAACTTGTATAAAGCTCATTGAGATACTTCTAAGCACTCATGTTGCATGAAACTTGGTTTAGAGTCCTAGAAACGCGTTGTTAGATGTTTCATAAGTTCTTCAAACTTGTACAAAGCTCATTGAGACACTTATAAGCACTCATGTTGCATGAAACTTGGTTTAGAGTCCTAGAAACGCGTTGTTAGATGTTTCATAAGTTCATAAAACTTGTACAAAGCTCATTGAGACACTTATAAGCACTCATGTTGCATGAAACTTGGTTATCAGTCCTAGAAACGCGTTGTTAGATGTTTCATATTAAGACTAATGTTAAACTACAAAGGCATTAGATCAAGATACATCAAAGAAGGGAAAAGTGTAGTTGAGGCGTGTAGTCGGCTAATATAGTTGAGTCATGTAGTCGACTACATCACAAGACTAAAGAGCCGTTAGGGCTATGGACCAATGGAATCAAGAGAGGGAAAATATAGTTGAGGCGTGTAGTCGACTAATGTAGTTGAGTCATGTAGTCGACTACATCGCAAGACTAAAGAGCCGTTAGAGAATTCAAATTTCAATTCTAGCCGTTGGAGACTTCTCTTGTTGTATCTTTTCTTTATATAAGTGTGATAAACTCTTGTAAAACCTTCAAGGAGGTGGTTCCTCTCTTCTCAATACACAAAATATTCTCTCTATTCTCTCTAATCTTAATCTCTAATCTAAACACAATACACTCTCTTTATACACTCAAGAACCAAGCAACCTTGCTTCGCTTCTATACACTCAAGATCCGAGCCTAACCAACTCGGATCTATACACTAATCTCTCCGAAATCCAACATGGTATCAGAGCATAAGCTCTTGATGACCTAGGTAAGTTGCTTCCGCTAATCTTCAACCTCTTTCTTTCTTATTTCTTGCTTATAAACACAAAGATCTAGAGGAGGAAAAAAATGACCAAGATCCGAGTGGTTAAAACCCTTAAGATCTTGGTGAATCAATGCTCCTCTTAGGAAGAGAACCATGATTCTTTGTCTCTTAATGAGTGAAGATACATGTTGAATCCAAGTTCCTTTCAAGAACAATCCAATCAAAACCGAATCATAGTGAGCATAGATTGAAAATCTAGCTACATGATGTTTTTGGTTGAGTTGTTCTTTAAGATCTTTGTTTAGGCCGAAAGTTGTGGATGAGAACCATTGTTTCCTTACTCTTATGAGTTTAAAAGGAACCTTGATGAATCCAAAATCCATCTAACTTAGGCATTAGGCAATGACCAAGTATTCAAAGCATAAAGCTTGAAACTTGTGAGCTAAAGAGTGAGAGAACCATGCTCATTGATTCTTTAAGAACAATGCCTTGTTGAATCCGAAACTCTATGCTTTTCTTAAGATACAAAGATAAAAGGATGAGATCCATGATTCGCCATGAGCGGTAAGTGTTGTATCCAAATCCGAAGGTAATTACTTCATCTTTGTAAGGCCGAAAGCAAGAGGATGAGAACCATGGTCTCCCCACTCTTATGAGTCCAAGGGAACCTTGATGAATCCAAATCCGACTATGCTAAGGCATTAAGCGATGAACAAGAACCTCAAAGCTCAAAGCTTGAGACTTGTGAGCTAAAGGTATGAGAACCTTTCTTGTGTATCTTATGAGAATACAAGATAGTTGAATCCATAACCCCCTGTTTATTTTGAAAAGTTCATGAGCATGTAATTTCAAATGTTTTAGTATGTGCTCATGTGTGTCCGAATTTTAAACACTCCAAGACTCAGTCGTCATGTAGTCATGTGACATAGTCGACTACATGACTCAACTATTAAGTCTTGAAAGATCTAGGATACTGTAGAAATGTAAAGAGTATTGCGGATTAACATGAGATTAGTAGAGAGTTAGAAGATTAATCATGTTTCGGTGTAATGTGTGTTTAGAGAATAGAGAGAGTGAATAAGTTTTCTTAATGTCATTAGAGAGATTACAAAGCGTATATATAGAGAGGATACAAGGTAAGGAGCTAGGTTTAATAGCCGTTATCCACACATGTGAAGTCAAGGGCGTCTTCTCCTCACACGCGTGTCCGTACGTCTAGCTGGCCTTGTACGGTTCTTTTGACCCGACTCCTTTTTGACCGGGCGCCTTTAGACCACGTCTCGGCAATTCATGGTGCCACGTCTCGAGCCAGTCTTGGAGCCACGTCTACTAGCCGTTGCACACCTTATCCTTACCTTCTTAAGTTCTTATCTCATCATGAGACCCTCCATTACACATAGAGTCTCCCAAACTCCATCTCGGTCACCAATAGTCCACATAGTCTCGGATACTTATTCATAGTCTTGACACAATATCCTCAACACTCCCCCTCAAGACTAGCCGGATGGAATGGCTAGACTTGGAACCTCGTGGCTAGCCTCATTAAAACCTTGCAAGTAAAACCACTTGGGATAAAAACTTGCTAAGGGAAAAGAGTACTAGCCGCTTCGGTTAGGGTCTTCTTATTGCTTGATGAGATTTGTGAGTCCCATCTTTGAGTGGATGAACTCACAAACCTTGGTACTTGCTGCTTTGGTAAAGATGTCCGCTAACTGATCTTCACTCTTGGTAAAGCATGGAAGGATAATCTTCTTGACCATTGCTTCTCGGACTTTGTGGCGATCTACTTCAATGTGCTTGGTTCTCTCGTGAAATACGAGTTGGATGCTAGGTTGATTGCTGATTTGTTGTCGGCATGCATGGTGATTGGGTTCTTGACTTCAATACCGAGATCCATGACCAAAGCCTTGAGCCAAATCAGTTCTGAGTCGGCTTCCTCATGGCTCTATACTCGGACTCGGTTGTTGAACATGAAACCACCTTTTGCTTCTTGCTCTTCCACGTAACTAGATTACCTCCTATGAACGTGCGTAGCCTGTTGTGGAGCGTCTATCTCCCTCTATCACCTGCCCAATCAGCATCACAATAACCCACTATCTCTGTATTCTTGTTGCATCCCATCCAAATGCCTTGGCCGGGTGATCCTTTGAGATATCTAAGCACTCTATCTACCAAGTTCCAATGATGATTCTTTGGAGCTTGCATGTGTTGTGAGACCTGATTCACAGCAAAACAGATATCAGGTCTAGTTATGGTCAAGTAGATAAGCTTACCAACAAGTCTTCTATATTGTTTAGGGTCTTTGTATGGCTTGTCTTCAAGCTCTCCCTTGCGGATATCTTTGTAGTTTTCTTCCAAGGGCGTACTCGCAGGTTTAGCTCCAAGTTTTCCTGTTTCAACAAGCAAATCAAGGACGTATTTCCTTTGGGATAGGAATAGACCCTCATTGGATCTACAAACCTCAATGCCAAGGAAATACTTTAGTTCTCCAAGATCTTTAATGTCAAATACAGATTTGAGATGAGCTTTAGTAGCCTCAATTCTTACCTTGTCATCCCCAGTTATGATGATATCATCAACATATACGAGGATGACTACTATACTTGTTTTACGCTTGCTTGTAAAGAGAGTATGGTCGGATTCAGATTTCTTGAATCCCTTATCAAGAAGAGTGTTGCTCGGCTTGTGGTACCATGCTCTAGGGGATTGTTTCAAACCGTAGATGGCCTTCTTAAGTCTCGGCACTTTTCCGGAGTTATCTTGTCCCTTATGCCGGAGGCGGAGTCATGTATACCTCATCCTCTAGTTCTCCTTGTAAGAACGCATTCTTAACATCCATTTGCCAAAGATCCCACTCTTGGTTAGTGGCAATGGAGAAGATTACTCTTATGGTGTGAAGTTTGGCAACAGGGGCAAAGGTTTCAAGGTAGTCTTCCCCATATGTTTGAGTGAAGCCCCTCGCAACTAGACGAGCCTTGTACCTTTCTATCTCCCCATTACTTTTGTACTTGATGGTGAAGACATATCGTGAGCTAACCGTTCTCTTGCCTTGAGGTAAATTCGCCTCTTCCCAAGTCTCGTTTAGCTCCATGGCCTTGTCTTCTTCTTCCACGGCTTTTATCCACACATCATGTTCCATAGCTTCCTCGTATGTCTTTGGAATCCAATTCCCATCAATGCAAGCCATGAAGACTTGGTGTTCTCGTGGAAATGACACTAGATTGCATACGGCTTGTATAGGATGTGCCACCGCGTTGTTGTTGAAATACACTCTTGTATTGACCCAATTGGATGGAGGATTCTTGGTTCTAGTACTCCTTCTCAGTGGTTGTACTACTTCTTCACCATTACCATCCTCTTCTTGGGTTTGAACCGGAACATCATCTTGATTGTGATCCGGATCGGCTTGAGTTTGTGTTGGAGATGGGGTTGAATCTTCTCCTCCATGTTGAGTAGCCGATTCTTGTCCATTCTCCCCCTCACCATCAAGGTGGGGTTCTTGGTTCACTTGTGGTTCTTCACCACCCGTGTCACCCCTAAGATCTAGACCAAGGTCCTCCATGAGTTTCTTGAGTAGGTTGGCTCTATCTTGAGGGGAGTGGATAGACTCTTGATACTATCCCAATTCTTCTCTTGATAATAGCCTTGTCCTTCAAGAAACCTCACATCCCTTGACACCATGACCCTTCTTCTTTCCGGGTATATAGCATTTGTATCCCTTTTGGCTAGATGAGTACCCAATAAACATCCCCTTAATACTTTTGGCGTCTAGCTTACTTCTCTGTTCACCCGGAATCAAGACAAAACAGACACACCCAAACACACGTAAGTAAGAGATAGATGGCTTAGCTTTATTTAAAACTTCAAATGGAGAAAGATCATTAAGGATTTGTGTTGGTGTCCTATTGATCAAATAGCAAGCCGATGTAACCGCATCCCCCCAAAATCTCTTAGGGACATTAGTGTGGAACATCATCGATCTTGCCACCTCCATTAAGTGCCTATTCTTTCTCTCGGCAACGCCGTTTTGTTGTGGCGTGTATGGACAACTCGTTTGGTGCAAGATTCCATGTGTAGCCAAGTAGTCTTTGAATGCATAGCTTGTGTATTCTCCTCCATTATCGTCCTAAAAAAACATTTTTGATCTTGGCATTGTAATGGTAGAAACATAGCTTGAAAATTTTTGAATGCATAAGCTTGAAAATTTTTGAATGCATCTAAGACCCTATCTTTTGATGAAATCAACGTTATCCATGTGAATTTGGACTTCTCATCTATGAAAGTAACGAAATACTTGTGGTTTTCTCTAGAAACGCACGAAGAAGTCCATACATCCGAATGGATAAGTTCAAAACAAGCATCATAAGTTTTATTAGATTTTGAGAAAACAGTTTTGCAATGCTTTCCAAGGATGCATGATTCACAAAGTTTATTATCAAAAGACACAAGAGGCAACATTATTTTAAGGGCTCTAGAGTTAGGATGGCCTAATCTAGCATGCCAAATCACATTATTGGCCTCGGCTAAAACGAGTTAAACGCAGAATATAAGAGTGGACTAGTAGGTTTCTCATCAAGCACATATAGATCTCCCTTAGTGCTTCCTCTACCAATGATCTTCCTTGAGTTAATATCCTGAAATATAACAACGTTAGGACCAAATGTAACGTTGCAATTCAAATCATTAGCAATTCGTTTCACCGATAAAAGATTAGAAGTAAAATTAGGCATGTATAGGGCTTTCATATCTCTATCAAACAACCTAAGATTTCCTAAGCCTTTTATCGGAACTTTACCACCATTTGCAACCATAACATTCCCTATAGCCGGTTTGATATTACTCATAAGGTTCTTATCACTAATCATATGGTGGGAAGCACCCGAATCTACCACTATTGGCTTATCTATCCTAATAGCATTTAGGGATAAGAAATCAATACCGGACCCCTTTAGGGCCTTTATGAGAGCTTCAAGGTCGGATTTGCGGACATATTCATCGGTGAAAGGAACCACCGCCAACGCCTCTTCATCCTTTCCTTGGCTTGAAGAACTTCCTCCTTGAACCGGTTCATCTTGGGAGAGGTTTGCCTTTGGATCCATGAACTTGCTTGGTTTGAGATGGGGATGAAGGATCCAACATTTGTCCTTCACGTGTCCCTTCTTCTTGCAATGATCACATGCCATAGACTTTCTCTCCTCTCGCGGCTTGAACGTTGCTTTGTTGGCTAGGACTATCTCCTTCTTACTAAATAGTTCATCACCACCTTGTTCCCTTTGTAGTTGAGAAACCACCGAGTCAAGAGATGGGAGAGTGTCGGCTCTTAGAAGATGCTTGATAAGGTCCTTATAACTTGAGTTAAGAGTCAATAGAAGTCCAAAGACTTTGTCTTGCTCTTTTCTCTCATTAATCACCTTAGCATCTATTGAGCTTGGTCTCAACATCTCTAGCTCAGCCCATAAGGCTCTAAACTTCCCATAGTGAGCGGTGAACTCGGTTTCTTCTTGTGAGAGGTTATTGAGAGCTTTCTTTACCTCATACACACGGCTTAGATTAGAAACGTTGCCATAAATGTTCTTGAGGGTATCCCAAAGATCTTTGGCCGTCTCACAGTAAGAGTATGCTTCAAGTATCGCCGGATCTAGAGTGTGTTGAATGATGCCTAAAACACGTTGGTCTCCTTGGAACCACTTCTCTTCCTCCTCGGTTAAACCTTCATCACCGAGAGATCTCTCCGTGTTGATTGAATCAGGAGCCTTAGAGATGTGTTTCCATAGACCCCGGCTTCCAAGAGCAGTTTTGATAGTTCTAGTCCAAAGGAGATAGTTTATCCCCTTTAGAATCACCGATGGTCTATCGAGCTTAGAGCTATGAAGATCTTGAGTATCTTCCATGGTTGAGAGTGAACGATGATGACTTTATGACTTGGATCTGTCTAGTATCCAGAAAGGAGGTAACTTTATGAGGAAACAACAGAGATTTACGAGAAAAGCAGAGTGTTTTATGAAGAAACAGAGTAAAAACAGAGTATATGATGAACACCGAAACAGATTTTGATGAGTTTAGGTGAAAAGATTGTGTCTTTAAGCTTTGTGATGCTTAAGAACACACGATAAGAAGCGGAATAGAGAGATTAGGAGCTATTACGCTCTGATACCATGTAGAAATGTAAAGAGTATTGCGGATTAACATGAGATTAGTAGAGAGTTAGAAGATTAATCATGTTTCGGTGTAATGTGTGTTTAGAGAATAGAGAGAGTGAATAAGTTTTCTTAATGTCATTAGAGAGATTACAAAGCGTATATATAGAGAGGATACAAGGTAAGGAGCTAGGTTTAATAGCCGTTATCCACACATGTGAAGTCAAGGGCGTCTTCTCCTCACACGCGTGTCCGTACGTCTAGCTGGCCTTGTACGGTTCTTTTGACCCGACTCCTTTTTGACCAGGCGCCTTTAGACCACGTCTCGGCAATTCATGGTGCCACGTCTCGAGCCAGTCTTGGAGCCACGTCTACTAGCCGTTGCACACCTTATCCTTACCTTCTTAAGTTCTTATCTCATCATGAGACCCTCCATTACACATAGAGTCTCCCAAACTCCATCTCGGTCACCAATAGTCCACATAGTCTCGGATACTTATTCATAGTCTTGACACAATATCCTCAACAGATACAAGGTCCACTTATGTCTTTGTCTAAGACCAAATCACTAGTCCTTGTTTGGTGAAGTGATTTGAATCTTGGTGAAAGACAAAGTGATTTTAAAACCTTGGTTAATCCCAAAAGATCTTCGGTTTTTATCAAAAGAGTAGGAACCAAAGACCCGCTTGTGACTAAGCAATTAAGGTCTTATGGAATCCGAAACTCTCTTAGAGGGAAGAGAACCAAGCCTCCAAAAGTGTTAATAAAACACCGAGAGCTTGATGAATCCTTCATAACCTCGGCTAACATGAATCTATAAAGAGATCCATGACCACTTAAAAGGTGATACTTTAAAGGGTCATGATGAATCCATCTTTAGACTTATGGGGAAATGATTCACTACATTAACATCTATATAAGGTGAAGGTGGAATGATGATCTATGCTTGTTGTCATAAACCGCCTATGTGCACTTAAGTTTATGATACAAGATGAGTAACTAAGCTATGAAAGCTATCAAGTTACAATGAATCTTGTTGGTGTGTTTTAAGATCATGGTCCGCCATTGTGCACTAAAGACCATGGTCCCTTGTTGCTAACTTGAATCTATGTGTAGGTAAAGAAGCAAACAAGAGAATTTCTCATAAGGGAAGTCATAAACTCAATCATAGACTAACCAAATAAAGGTGCTCTAAGAGTGTAATGACTCTCCCATATGAACATCTACTCAAGGACTTAACCGAAAAAGGCCATTTCTAAACCCTCTTTACTCCCTTATTTATATTATTAGATACTTGTCTAAGTGTTCATGTGTGCTTGAAATTGTTATATGCCTTAGATCACTTAGAAATTTGTTTGTCAATTTCAAAACTATAAGACCGAAACTTGAACTTGTTAAGGTGCATACTATACTCGGGTTTAATCAAAAGACATAGGAAACATCTTGAACTATTGTCTTAAACTCTTCCTTGCATTCTTGCTTGTACTTGTGAATGGTTAATCAATAGTTTGTAAATTGTTAAAGGTTATTATCTTGTGCCGGTTAGTCATGAAATTTAAATCAATTTTTGTCTTTGGTATGATGTAGGATCATCATGTCTAAGGATTGAAAGAGATCATCATGAAAACCCCTAAGCATAAAGAAGTAACAAAGAAGTGCTAAAGAGAAAAGAAGTAAAGAGAAGAATGAAAGAAGCCATGAATGGTGTCCGAAGGAAAAGATGAGAAACCTTTCTCATGAAGCTTGTGAAGAACAAAGCCGAGAAAGGGAAATAGTTCATACCTTCCATCTTAATCATGAAGGGGGGAGATGAAGTGTTAAATCATACAACTCTTCATGATCACATGGAAGCCAATCACCGCAGCCACCAAACTTAGGCAAAGCATGTCAACCATGAATGCAAAAGCCTCCTCATTCACTCTCGGCCAAATCTTCTACAAGAGCAAGCCGATCCATCTTATCATCAATATTTGGTCAAGATCTAGCAAGTCAAAGACCTCCACTCAACCACCAACTAACTCGGCCAAAGTATCAAGAAGGACTAAGCCGCCACTACCACCAATCCGGCTAAGTATTGACTAAAGTACCAAGAAGGACGAAGTCAATACAAAGCTCTCACTCTCGGCTAAAGTACCAAGAAGGACGAAGCCTCCACAATCAACCAATCCATCTCGGCTTAAGTACCAACAAGATACAAGGCCAAAGTCTCATTGAAGCAAAGAAGAACCGCAACTAGCTAAAGACACTTGAAGGAAGATCATAACTTGCTCAAGGAGTCTAAGAGTCTCCATCAATCACTCGGTCAAGCCTCTACAAAGAAGCAAGACAAATCCTTCCATACCATCAACACTAGGCTCGGTCAAGTTCCTAGCAACGACAAAACCGAGCCATCCATGTTCTAGAAAGAGACCGATAATCAACCATGATCAATCGGCTCTCACCATTCTCGGCCTAGCAACTATCAAGTGCAAAGCCAAATACTTGTTACTCGGCCTAAGCATCTACCAAGAGCTAAGCCAAAAGACTCCAAACCAACCTTGTTCCAATTGCACAAAGGACAAAGCCGCAAGACCTCATGAAGAAGTCAAAGGGCCCAAGCCAAATGCAACTACAAGGGATCATCAATCTATCATACCCCTACGAACTAAAGGCTGTCCCTAAACCCTCTCTTTAACATACTTAATAGGAATCATTAGACTAAAGCTAAACCTCATTATCTTGTTTAAGTCTATGGTCAATCACTTGCTAAAAGGAATTGCTTAAATCAATGTTCTAAATTGACTTTAGATTAAGCTTATCCTTTATGTATCCAATTGTCTTTACTAAGTCTAAATTTCCTTGGATCTTTGAAGGTTCAAAGGAGTGATAGACCAAAGGCAAGAAGGAAGTCTCAAAGAAGAAACAAAGAGAAGGAAAGGGAGTCATCATGTTCGGCTCAAGTCTCACATTGAAGCTTGTGAAGAACAAAGCCGTGAAGACCAAGTCAGAGAAATGAAGACCAAGAAGGTCTCATGTCAACAAGGGAGAAGCGTCACTTCCCAAATCAAAGAACGCATCCAAGATCCTAACAACAAACCGAGAAGATCAAAGAAGCTTGTTGAAAGGAGATCATAGAACCCTTTAAGAAGAAACGACAAAGTCAAGAAGATCAAACCGGTTCTATCTTAAGGGGGAGTTTCGGCCAAGTCAAGAAGATCAAGGCCAAGATTAAGAAGACCCCTATTGCAAAGACTTACACTCTTTTTCCCTTAGTAATGCTTTTATCCCAAGTGGTTTTGCTTACTAAGGGTTTTAATGAGGTTTGTTTAGCAATGTCCAATCTTAGCCATTTCATTGGGCTAAGCTTGAGGGGGAGTATTAAGACTAATGTTAACCTACAAAGGCATTAGATCAAGATACATCAAAGAAGGGAAAAGTGTAGTTGAGGCGTGTAGTCGGCTAATATAGTTGAGTCATGTAGTCGACTACATCACAAGACTAAAGAGCCGTTAGAGCTATGGACCAATGGAATCAAGAGAGGGAAAATATAGTTGAGGCGTGTAGTCGACTAATGTAGTTGAGTCATGTAGTCGACTACATCGCAAGACTAAAGAGCCGTTAGAGAATTCAAATTTGAATTCTAGCCGTTGGAGACTTCTCTTGTTGTATCTTTTCTTTATATAAGTGTGATAAACTCTTGTAAAACCTTCAAGGAGGTGGTTCCTCTCTTCTCAATACACAAAATATTCTCTCTATTCTCTCTAATCTTAATCTCTAATCTAAACACAATACACTCTCTTTATACACTCAAGAACCAAGCAACCTTGCTTCGCTTCTATACACTCAAGATCCGAGCCTAACCAACTCGGATCTATACACTAATCTCTCCGAAATCCAACATTTCATAAGTTCGTCAAACTTGTACAAAGCTCATTGAGACACTTATAAGCACTCATGTTGCATGAAACTTGGTTTAGAGTCCTAGAAACGCGTTGTTAGATGTTTCATAAGTTCGTCAAACTTGTACAAAGCCCATTGAGACACTTATAAGCACTCATGTTGTATGAAACTTGGTTTAGAGTCCTAGAAACCGCGTTGTTAGATGTTTCATAAGTTCGTCAAACTAGTACAAAGCTCATTGAGACACTTATAAGCACTCATGATGCATGAAACTTGGTTTAGAGTCCTAGAAACGCGTTGTTAGATGTTTCATAAGTTCGTCAAACTTGTACAAAGCTCATTGAGATACTTCTAAGCACTCATGTTGCATGAAACTTGGTTTAGAGTCCTAGAAACGCGTTGTTAGATGTTTCATAAGTTCTTCAAACTTGTACAAAGCTCATTGAGACACTTATAAGCACTCATGTTGCATGAAACTTGGTTTAGAGTCCTAGAAACGCGTTGTTAGATGTTTCATAAGTTCATAAAACTTGTACAAAGCTCATTGAGACACTTATAAGCACTCATGTTGCATGAAACTTGGTTTAGAGTCCTAGAAACGCGTTGTTAGATGTTTCATAAGTTTGTCAAACTAGTACAAAGCTCATTGAGACACTTATAAGCACTCATGTTGCATGAAATTTCGTTAGAGTCTTAGAAACCGCGTTCTTAGATGTTTCATAAGTTCGTTAAACTAGTACAAAGCTCATTGAGACACATATAAGGACTCATGTTGCATGAAACTTGGTTTAGAGTCCTAGAAACGCCTTGTTAAAAGTTTCATAAGTTCGTCAAAATAGTACAAAGCTAATTGAGACACTTATAAGCATTCATGTTACATGAAACTTGGTTTAGAATCCTAGAAACGCGTTGGTAGACGTTTCATAAATTTATCAAACTTGTACAAAGCTCATTGAGACACTTATAAGCACTCATGTTGCATGAAACTTGGTTTAGAGTCCTAGAAACGCGTTGTTAGACGCTTCATAAGTTCGTCAAACTAGTACAAAGCTCATTGAGACACTTATAAGCACTCATGTTGCATGAAACTTTGTTTAGAGTCCTAGAAACGCGTTGTTAGATGTTTCATAAGTTCGTCAAACTTGTACAAATCCCATTGAGACACTTATAAGCACTCATGTTGTATGAAACTTGGTTTAGAGTCCTAGAAACGCGTTGTTAGATGTTTCATAAGTTCGTCAAACTTGTACAAAGCTCATTGAGACACTTATAAGCATTCATGTTGCATGAAACTTGGTTTGGAGTCCTAGAAACGCGTTGTTAGATGTTTCATAAGTTCGTCAAACTAGTAAAAAGCTCATTGAGACACTTATAAGCACTCATGTTGCATGAAACTTGGTTTAGAATCTTAGAAACCGCGTTGTTAGATGTTTCATAAGTTCTTCAAACTAGTACAAAGCTCATTGAGACACTTATAAGCACTCATGTTGCATGAAACTTGGTTATCAGTCCTAGAAACGCGTTGTTAGATGTTTCATAAGTTCGTCAAACTTGTACAAAGCTCATTGAGATACTTCTAAGCACTCATGTTGCATGAAACTTGGTTTAGAGTCCTAGAAACGCGTTGTTAGATGTTTCATAAGTTCGTCAAACTAGTAAAAAGCTCATTGAGACACTTATAAGCACTCATGTTGCATGAAACTTGGTTTAGAATCTTATAAACCGCGTTGTTAGATGTTTCATAAGTTCTTCAAACTAGTACAAAGCTCATTGAGACACTTATAAGCACTCATGTTGCATGAAACTTGGTTTAGAGTCCTAGAAACGCGTTGTTAGATGTTTCATAAGTTCGTCAAACTAGTAAAAAGCTCATTGAGACACTTATAAGCACTCATGTTGCATGAAACTTGGTTTAGAATCTTAGAAACCGCGTTGTTAGATGTTTCATAAGTTCTTCAAACTAGTACAAAGCTCATTGAGACACTTATAAGCACTCATGTTGCATGAAACTTGGTTTAGAGTCCTAGAAACGCGTTGTTAGACGCTTCATAAGTTCGTCAAACTAGTACAAAGCTCATTGAGACACTTATAAGCACTCATGTTGCATGAAACTTGGTTTAGAGTCCTAGAAACGCGTTGTTAGATGTTTCATAAGTTCGTCAAACTTGTACAAATCCCATTGAGACACTTATAAGCACTCATGTTGTATGAAACTTGGTTTAGAGTCCTAGAAACCGCGTTGTTAGATGTTTCATAAGTTCGTCAAACTTGTACAAAGATCATTGAGACACTTATAAGCACTCATGTTGCATGAAACTTGGTTTGGAGTCCTAGAAACGCGTTGTTAGATGTTTCATAAGTTCGTCAAACTAGTAAAAAGCTCATTGAGACACTTATAAGCACTCATGTTGCATGAAACTTGGTTTAGAATATTAGAAACCGCGTTGTTAGATGTTTCATAAGTTCTTCAAACTAGTACAAAGCTCATTGAGACACTTATAAGCACTCATGTTGCATGAAACTTGGTTATCAGTCCTAGAAACGCGTTGTTAGATGTTTCATAAGTTCGTCAAACTTGTACAAAGCTCATTGAGATACTTCTAAGCACTCATGTTGCATGAAACTTGGTTTAGAGTCCTAGAAACGCGTTGTTAGATGTTTCATAAGTTCGTCAAACTAGTAAAAAGCTCATTGAGACACTTATAAGCACTCATGTTGCATGAAACTTGGTTTAGAATCTTAGAAACCGCGTTGTTAGATGTTTCATAAGTTCTTCAAACTAGTACAAAGCTCATTGAGACACTTATAAGCACTCATGTTGCATGAAACTTGGTTTAGAGTCCTAGAAACGCGTTGTTAGACGCTTCATAAGTTCGTCAAACTAGTACAAAGCTCATTGAGACACTTATAAGCACTCATGTTGCATGAAACTTGGTTTAGAGTCCTAGAAACGCGTTGTTAGATGTTTCATAAGTTCGTCAAACTTGTACAAAGCCCATTGAGACACTTATAAGCACTCATGTTGTATGAAACTTGGTTTAGAGTCCTAGAAACCGCGTTGTTAGATGTTTCATAAGTTCGTCAAACTAGTACAAAGCTCATTGAGACACTTATAAGCACTCATGTTGCATGAAACTTGGTTATCGAGTCCTAGAAACGCGTTGTTAGATGTTTCATAAGTTCGTCAAACTTGTACAAAGCTCATTGAGATACTTCTAAGCACTCATGTTGCATGAAACTTGGTTTAGAGTCCTAGAAACGCGTTGTTAGATGTTTCATAAGTTCGTCAAACTAGTAAAAAGCTGATTGAGACACTTATAAGCACTCATGTTGCATGAAACTTGGTTTAGAATCTTAGAAACCGCGTTGTTAGATGTTTCATAAGTTCTTCAAACTAGTACAAAGCTCATTGAGACACTTATAAGCACTCATGTTGCTTGAAACTTGGTTTAGAGTCCTGGAAACGCGTTGTTAGATGTTTCATAAGTTCATAAAACTTGTACAAAGCTCATTGAGACATTTATAAGCACTCATGTTGCATGAAACTTGGTTTAGAGTCCTAGAAACGCGTTGGTAGACGTTTCATAAGTTCGTCAAACTAGTACAAAGCTCATTGAGACACTTATAAGCACTCATGTTGCATGAAACTTGGTTTAGAGTCCTAGAAACGCGTTGTTAGATGTTTCATAAGTTCGTCAAACTTGTACAAAGCCCATTGAGACACTTATAAGCACTCATGTTGTATGAAACTTGGTTTAGATTCCTAGAAACCGCGTTGTTAGATGTTTCATAAGTTCGTCAAATTAGTACAAAGCTCATTGAGACACTTATAAGCACTCATGATGCATGAAACTTGGTTTAGAGTCCTAGAAACGCGTTGTTAGATGTTTCATAAGTTCGTCAAACTTGTACAAAGCTCATTGAGATACTTCTAAGCACTCATGTTGCATGAAACTTGGTTTAGAGTCCTAGAAACGCGTTGTTAGATGTTTCATAAGTTCGACAAACTAGTACAAAGCTCATTGAGACACATATAAGCACACTTATGTTGCATAAAATTTGGTTTAGAGTCCTAGAAACCGCGTTGTTAGCTGTTTCATATGTTCGTCAAACTTGTACAAAGCTCATTGAGACACTTATAAGCACTCATGTTTCATGAAACTTGGTTTAGAGTTCTAGAAACGAGATACGCGTTGTTAGACGTTTCATAAGTTCGTCAAACTAGTACAAAGCTCATTGAGACACTTATAAGCACTCATGTTGAATGAAACTTGGTTTAGAGTCCTAGAAATGCGTTGTTAGATGTTTCATAAGTTCGTAAAACTTGTACAAAGCTCATTGAGACACTTATAAGCATTCATGTTGTATGAAACTTGGTTTAGAGTCCTAGAAACGCCTTGTTAAAAGTTTCATAATTTTGTCAAAATAGTACAAAGCTAATTGAGACACTTATAAGCATTCATGTTGCATGAAACTTGGTTTAGAATCCTAGAAACGCGTTGGTAGACGTTTCATAAATTCGTCAAACTTGTACAAAGCTCATTGAGACACTTATAAGCACTCATGTTGCATGAAACTTGGTTTAGAGTCCTAGAAACGCGTTGTTAGATGTTTCATAAGTTCGTCAAACTAGTACAAAGCTCATTGAGACAATTATAAGCACTCATGTTGCATGAAACTTGGTTTATAGTCCTAGAAACGCGTTGTTAGATGTTTCATAAGTTCGTCAAACTTGTACAAAGCCCATTGAGACACTTATAAGCACTCATGTTGTATGAAACTTGGTTTAGAGTCCTAGAAACCGCGGTTGTTAGATGTTTCATAAGTTCGTCAAACTAGTACAAAGCTCATTGAGACACTTATAAGCACTCATGTTGCATGAAACTTGGTTTAGAGTCTTAGAAACGCGTTGTTAGATGTTTCATAAGTTCGTCAAACTTGTACAAAGCTCATTGAGACACTTATAAGCACTCATGTTGCATGAAACTTGGTTTAGAATCTTAGAAACCGCGTTGTTAGATGTTTCATAAGTTCTTCAAACTAGTACAAAGCTCATTGAGACACTTATAAGCACTCATGTTGCATGAAACTTGGTTTAGAGTCCTAGAAACGCGTTGTTAGATGTTTCATAAGTTCATAAAACTTGTACAAAGCTCATTGAGACACTTATAAGTACTCATGTTGCATGAAACTTGGTTTAGAGTCCTAGAAACCGCGTTGTTAGATGTTTCATAAGTTCGTCAAACTTGTACAAAGATCATTGAGACACTTATAAGCACTCATGTTGCATGAAACTTGGTTTAGAGTCCTAGAAACGCGTTGTTAGATGTTTCATAAGTTCGTCAAACTAGTACAAATCTCATTGAGACACTTATAAGCACTCATGTTGCATGAAACTTGGTTTAGAATCTTAGAAACCGTGTTGTTAGATGTTTCATAAGTTCTTCAAACTAGTACAAAGCTCATTGCGACACTTATAAGCATTCATGTTGCATGAAACTTGGTTTAGAGTCCTAGAAACGCGTTGTTAGATGTTTCATAAGTTCATACAACTTGTACAAAGCTCATTGAGACACTTATAAGTACTCATGTTGCATGAAACTTGGTTTAGAGTCCTAGAAAACGCGTTGTTAGATGTTTCTTAAGTTCGTCAAACTTGTACAAATATCATTGAGACACTTAGCACTCATGTTGCATGAAACTTGGTTTAGAGTCCTAGAAACGTGTTGTTAGATGTTTCATAAGTTCGTCAAACTTGTACAAAGCTCATTGAGACACTTATAAGCACTCATGTTGCATGAAACTTGGTTTAGAGTCCTAGAAACGCGTTGTTAGATGTTTCATAAGTTTGCCAAACTAGTACAAAGCTCATTGAGACACTTATAAGCAATCATGTTGTATGAAACTTGTTTTAGAGTCCTAGAAACGCGTTGTTAGATGTTTCATAAGTTCGTAAAACTTGTACAAAGCTCATTGAGACACTTATATGCACTCATGTTGAATTAAACTTGGTTTAGAGTCCTAGAAACGTGTTGTTAGATGTTTCATAAGTTCTTCAAACTAGTACAAAGCTCATTGAGACACTTATAAGCACTCATGTTGCATGAAACTTGGTTTAGAGTCCTAGAAACGCGTTGTTAGATGTTTCATAAGTTCATAAAACTTGTACAAAACTCATTGAGACACTTATAAGTACTCATGTTGCATGAAACTTGGTTTAAAGTCCTAGAAACCGCGTTGTTAGATGTTTCATAAGTTCGTCAAACTTGTACAAAGATCATTGAGACACTTATAAGCACTCATGTTGCATGAAACTTGGTTTAGAGTCCTAGAAACGCGTTGTTAGATGTTTCATAAGTTCTTCAAACTAGTACAAAGCTCATTGAGACACTTATAAGCACTCATGTTGCATGAAACTTGGTTTAGAGTCCTAGAAACGCGTTGTTAGATGTTTCATAAGTTCATAAAACTTGTACAAAGCTCATTGAGACACTTATAAGTACTCATGTTGCATGAAACTTGGTTTAAAGTCCTAGAAACCGCGTTGTTAGATGTTTCATAAGTTCGTCAAACTTGTACAAAGATCATTGAGACACTTATAAGCACTCATGTTGCATGAAACTTGGTTTAGAGTCCTAGAAACGCGTTGTTAGATGTTTCATAAGTTTGTCAAACTAGTACAAAGCTCATTGAGACACTTATAAGCACTCATGTTGCATGAAACTTCGTTAAAGTCTTAGAAACCGCTTTCTTAGATGTTTCAAAAGTTCGTCAAACTAGTACAAAGCTCATTGAGACACATATAAGCACTCATGTTGAATGAAACTTGGTTTAGAGTCCTAGAAACGCGTTGTTAGATGTTTCATAAGTTCGACAAACTAGTACAAAGCTCATTGAGACACATATAAGCACACTTATGTTGCATGAAACTTGGTTTAGAGTCCTAGAAACCGCGTTGTTAGCTGTTTCATATGTTCGTCAAACTTGTACAAAGCTCATTGAGACACTTATAAGCACTCATGTTTCATGAAACTTGGTTTAGAGTCCTAGAAACGCGTTGTTAGATGTTTCATAAGTTCGTCAAACTTGTACAAAGCCCATTGATACACTTATAAGCACTCATGTTGTATGAAACTTGGTTTAGAGTCCTAGAAACCGCGTTGTTAGATGTTTCATAAGTTCGTCAAACTAGTACAATGCTCATTGAGACACTTATAAGCACTCATGTTGCATGAAACTTGGTTTAGAGTCCTAGAAACGCGTTGTTAGATGTTTCATAAGTTCGTCAAACTTGTACAAAGCCCATTGAGACACTTATAATCACTCATGTTGTATGAAACTTGGTTTAGAGTCCTAGAAACCGCGTTGTTAGATGTTTCATAAGTTCGTAAAACTAGTACAAAGCTCATTGAGACACTTATAAGCACTCATGTTGAATGAAACTTGGTTTAGAGTCCTAGAAAACGCGTTGTTAGATGTTTCATAAGTTCTTCAAACTTGTACAAAGCTCATTGAGACACTTATAAGCACTCATGTTGCATAAAACTTGGTTTAGAGTCCTAGAAACGCGTTGTTAGATGTTTCATAAGTTTGTCAAACTAGTACAAAGCTCATTGAGACACTTATAAGCACTCATGTTGCATGAAACTTCGTTAGATTCTTAGAAACCGCGTTCTTAGATGTTTCATAAGTTCGTCAAACTAGTACAAAGCTCATTGAGACACATATAAGCACTCATGTTGCATGAAACTTGGTTTAGAGTCCTAGAAACGCGTTGTTAGATGTTTCATAAGTTCGAAAAACTAGTACAAAGCTCATTGAGACACTTATAAGCACTCATGTTGCATGAAACTTGGTTTAGAGTCCTACAAACGCGTTGTTGGACGTTTCATAAGTTCGTAAAACTAGTACAAAGCTCATTGAGACACTTATAAGCACTCATGTTGAATGAAACTTGGTTTAGAGTCCTAGAACTGCGTCGTTAGATGTTTCATAAGTTCGTTAAACTTGTACAAAGCTCATTGAGACACTTATAAGCACTCATCTTGTATGAAACTTGGTTTAGAGTCCTAGAAACGCCTTGTTAAAAGTTTCATAAATTCGTCAAAATAGTACAAAGCTAATTGAGACACTTATAAGCATTCATGTTGCATGAAACTTGGTTTAGAATCCTAGAAAGCGTTGGTAGACGTTTCATAAATTCGTCAAACTTGTACAAAGCTCATTGAGACACTTATAAGCACTCATGTTGCATGAAACTTGGTTTAGAGTCCTAGAAACGCCTTGTTAAAAGTTTCATAAATTCGTCAAAATAGTACAAAGCTAATTGAGACACTTATAAGCATTCATGTTGCATGAAACTTGGTTTAGAATCCTAGAAACGCGTTGTTAGATGTTTCATAAGTTCGACAAACTAGTACAAAGCTCATTGAGACACATATAAGCACACTTATGTTGCATAAAATTTGGTTTAGAGTCCTAGAAACCGCGTTGTTAGCTGTTTCATATGTTCGTCAAACTTGTACAAAGCTCATTGAGACACTTATAAGCACTCATGTTTCATGAAACTTGGTTTAGAGTTCTAGAAACGAGATACGCGTTGTTAGACGTTTCATAAGTTCGTCAAACTAGTACAAAGCTCATTGAGACACTTATAAGCACTCATGTTGAATGAAACTTGGTTTAGAGTCCTAGAAATGCGTTGTTAGATGTTTCATAAGTTCGTAAAACTTGTACAAAGCTCATTGAGACACTTATAAGCATTCATGTTGTATGAAACTTGGTTTAGAGTCCTAGAAACGCCTTGTTAAAAGTTTCATAATTTTGTCAAAATAGTACAAAGCTAATTGAGACACTTATAAGCATTCATGTTGCATGAAACTTGGTTTAGAATCCTAGAAACGCGTTGGTAGACGTTTCATAAATTCGTCAAACTTGTACAAAGCTCATTGAGACACTTATAAGCACTCATGTTGCATGAAACTTGGTTTAGAGTCCTAGAAACGCGTTGTTAGATGTTTCATAAGTTCGTCAAACTAGTACAAAGCTCATTGAGACAATTATAAGCACTCATGTTGCATGAAACTTGGTTTATAGTCCTAGAAACGCGTTGTTAGATGTTTCATAAGTTCGTCAAACTTGTACAAAGCCCATTGAGACACTTATAAGCACTCATGTTGTATGAAACTTGGTTTAGAGTCCTAGAAACCGCGGTTGTTAGATGTTTCATAAGTTCGTCAAACTAGTACAAAGCTCATTGAGACACTTATAAGCACTCATGTTGCATGAAACTTGGTTTAGAGTCTTAGAAACGCGTTGTTAGATGTTTCATAAGTTCGTCAAACTTGTACAAAGCTCATTGAGACACTTATAAGCACTCATGTTGCATGAAACTTGGTTTAGAATCTTAGAAACCGCGTTGTTAGATGTTTCATAAGTTCTTCAAACTAGTACAAAGCTCATTGAGACACTTATAAGCACTCATGTTGCATGAAACTTGGTTTAGAGTCCTAGAAACGCGTTGTTAGATGTTTCATAAGTTCATAAAACTTGTACAAAGCTCATTGAGACACTTATAAGTACTCATGTTGCATGAAACTTGGTTTAGAGTCCTAGAAACCGCGTTGTTAGATGTTTCATAAGTTCGTCAAACTTGTACAAAGATCATTGAGACACTTATAAGCACTCATGTTGCATGAAACTTGGTTTAGAGTCCTAGAAACGCGTTGTTAGATGTTTCATAAGTTCGTCAAACTAGTACAAATCTCATTGAGACACTTATAAGCACTCATGTTGCATGAAACTTGGTTTAGAATCTTAGAAACCGTGTTGTTAGATGTTTCATAAGTTCTTCAAACTAGTACAAAGCTCATTGCGACACTTATAAGCATTCATGTTGCATGAAACTTGGTTTAGAGTCCTAGAAACGCGTTGTTAGATGTTTCATAAGTTCATACAACTTGTACAAAGCTCATTGAGACACTTATAAGTACTCATGTTGCATGAAACTTGGTTTAGAGTCCTAGAAAACGCGTTGTTAGATGTTTCTTAAGTTCGTCAAACTTGTACAAATATCATTGAGACACTTAGCACTCATGTTGCATGAAACTTGGTTTAGAGTCCTAGAAACGTGTTGTTAGATGTTTCATAAGTTCGTCAAACTTGTACAAAGCTCATTGAGACACTTATAAGCACTCATGTTGCATGAAACTTGGTTTAGAGTCCTAGAAACGCGTTGTTAGATGTTTCATAAGTTTGCCAAACTAGTACAAAGCTCATTGAGACACTTATAAGCAATCATGTTGTATGAAACTTGTTTTAGAGTCCTAGAAACGCGTTGTTAGATGTTTCATAAGTTCGTAAAACTTGTACAAAGCTCATTGAGACACTTATATGCACTCATGTTGAATTAAACTTGGTTTAGAGTCCTAGAAACGTGTTGTTAGATGTTTCATAAGTTCTTCAAACTAGTACAAAGCTCATTGAGACACTTATAAGCACTCATGTTGCATGAAACTTGGTTTAGAGTCCTAGAAACGCGTTGTTAGATGTTTCATAAGTTCATAAAACTTGTACAAAACTCATTGAGACACTTATAAGTACTCATGTTGCATGAAACTTGGTTTAAAGTCCTAGAAACCGCGTTGTTAGATGTTTCATAAGTTCGTCAAACTTGTACAAAGATCATTGAGACACTTATAAGCACTCATGTTGCATGAAACTTGGTTTAGAGTCCTAGAAACGCGTTGTTAGATGTTTCATAAGTTCTTCAAACTAGTACAAAGCTCATTGAGACACTTATAAGCACTCATGTTGCATGAAACTTGGTTTAGAGTCCTAGAAACGCGTTGTTAGATGTTTCATAAGTTCATAAAACTTGTACAAAGCTCATTGAGACACTTATAAGTACTCATGTTGCATGAAACTTGGTTTAAAGTCCTAGAAACCGCGTTGTTAGATGTTTCATAAGTTCGTCAAACTTGTACAAAGATCATTGAGACACTTATAAGCACTCATGTTGCATGAAACTTGGTTTAGAGTCCTAGAAACGCGTTGTTAGATGTTTCATAAGTTTGTCAAACTAGTACAAAGCTCATTGAGACACTTATAAGCACTCATGTTGCATGAAACTTCGTTAAAGTCTTAGAAACCGCTTTCTTAGATGTTTCAAAAGTTCGTCAAACTAGTACAAAGCTCATTGAGACACATATAAGCACTCATGTTGAATGAAACTTGGTTTAGAGTCCTAGAAACGCGTTGTTAGATGTTTCATAAGTTCGACAAACTAGTACAAAGCTCATTGAGACACATATAAGCACACTTATGTTGCATGAAACTTGGTTTAGAGTCCTAGAAACCGCGTTGTTAGCTGTTTCATATGTTCGTCAAACTTGTACAAAGCTCATTGAGACACTTATAAGCACTCATGTTTCATGAAACTTGGTTTAGAGTCCTAGAAACGCGTTGTTAGATGTTTCATAAGTTCGTCAAACTTGTACAAAGCCCATTGATACACTTATAAGCACTCATGTTGTATGAAACTTGGTTTAGAGTCCTAGAAACCGCGTTGTTAGATGTTTCATAAGTTCGTCAAACTAGTACAATGCTCATTGAGACACTTATAAGCACTCATGTTGCATGAAACTTGGTTTAGAGTCCTAGAAACGCGTTGTTAGATGTTTCATAAGTTCGTCAAACTTGTACAAAGCCCATTGAGACACTTATAATCACTCATGTTGTATGAAACTTGGTTTAGAGTCCTAGAAACCGCGTTGTTAGATGTTTCATAAGTTCGTAAAACTAGTACAAAGCTCATTGAGACACTTATAAGCACTCATGTTGAATGAAACTTGGTTTAGAGTCCTAGAAAACGCGTTGTTAGATGTTTCATAAGTTCTTCAAACTTGTACAAAGCTCATTGAGACACTTATAAGCACTCATGTTGCATAAAACTTGGTTTAGAGTCCTAGAAACGCGTTGTTAGATGTTTCATAAGTTTGTCAAACTAGTACAAAGCTCATTGAGACACTTATAAGCACTCATGTTGCATGAAACTTCGTTAGATTCTTAGAAACCGCGTTCTTAGATGTTTCATAAGTTCGTCAAACTAGTACAAAGCTCATTGAGACACATATAAGCACTCATGTTGCATGAAACTTGGTTTAGAGTCCTAGAAACGCGTTGTTAGATGTTTCATAAGTTCGAAAAACTAGTACAAAGCTCATTGAGACACTTATAAGCACTCATGTTGCATGAAACTTGGTTTAGAGTCCTACAAACGCGTTGTTGGACGTTTCATAAGTTCGTAAAACTAGTACAAAGCTCATTGAGACACTTATAAGCACTCATGTTGAATGAAACTTGGTTTAGAGTCCTAGAACTGCGTCGTTAGATGTTTCATAAGTTCGTTAAACTTGTACAAAGCTCATTGAGACACTTATAAGCACTCATCTTGTATGAAACTTGGTTTAGAGTCCTAGAAACGCCTTGTTAAAAGTTTCATAAATTCGTCAAAATAGTACAAAGCTAATTGAGACACTTATAAGCATTCATGTTGCATGAAACTTGGTTTAGAATCCTAGAAAGCGTTGGTAGACGTTTCATAAATTCGTCAAACTTGTACAAAGCTCATTGAGACACTTATAAGCACTCATGTTGCATGAAACTTGGTTTAGAGTCCTAGAAACGCCTTGTTAAAAGTTTCATAAATTCGTCAAAATAGTACAAAGCTAATTGAGACACTTATAAGCATTCATGTTGCATGAAACTTGGTTTAGAATCCTAGAAAGCGTTGGTAGACGTTTCATAAATTCGTCAAAATAGTACAAAGCTCATTGAGACACTTATAAGCACTCATGTTGCATGAAACTTGGTTTAGAATCTTAGAAACCGCGTTGTTAGATGTTTCATAAGTTCTTCAAACTAGTACAAAGCTCATTGAGACACATATAAGCACTCATGTTGCATGAAACTTGGTTTAGAGTCCTAGAAACGCGTTGTTAGATGTTTCATAAGTTCATAAAACTTGTACAAAGCTCATTGAGACACTTATAAGTACTCATGTTGCATGAAACTTGGTTTAGAGTCCTAGAAACCGCGTTGTTAGATGTTTCATAAGTTCGTCAAACTTGTACAAAGATCATTGAGACACTTATAAGCACTCATGTTGCATGAAACTTGGTTTAGAGTCCTAGAAACGCGTTGTTAGATGTTTCATAAGTTCGTCAAACTAGTACAAATTTCATTGAGACACTTATAAGCACTCATGTTGCATAAAACTTGGTTTAGAATCTTAGAAACCGTGTTGTTAGATGTTTCATAAGTTCTTCAAACTAGTACAAAGCTCATTGCGACACTTATAAGCATTCATGTTGCACGAAACTTGATTTAGAGTCCTAGAAACGCGTTGTTAGATGTTTCATAAGTTCATACAACTTGTACAAAGCTCATTGAGACACTTATAAGTACTCATGTTGCATGAAACTTGGTTTAGAGTCCTAGAAAACGCGTTGTTAGATGTTTCTTAAGTTCGTCAAACTTGTACAAAGATCATTGAGACACTTAGCACTCATGTTGCATGAAACTTGGTTTAGAGTCCTAGAAACGTGTTGTTAGATGTTTCATAAGTTCGTCAAACTTGTACAAAGCTCATTGAGACACTTATAAGCACTCATGTTGCATGAAACTTGGTTTAGAGTCCTAGAAACGCGTTGTTAGATGTTTCATAAGTTTGCCAAACTAGTACAAAGACACTTATAAGCACTCATGTTGCATGAAACTTGGTTTAGAGTCCTAGAAACGCGTTGTTAGATGTTTCATATGTTCTTCAAACTTGTACAAAGCTCATTGAGACACTTATAAGCACTCATGTTGCATGAAACTTGGTTTAGAGTCCTAGAAACGCGTTGTTAGATGTTTCATAAGTTCGTCAAACTAGTAAAAATCTCATTGAGACACTTATAAGCACTCATGTTGCATGAAACTTGGTTTAGAGTCCTAGAAACGCGTTGTTAGATGTTTCATAAGTTTGTCAACCTTTTACAAAGCTCATTGAGACACTTATAAGCACTCATGTTGCATGAAACTTCGTTTAGAGACCTAGAAACGCGTTGTTAGATGTTTCATTAGTTCATCAAACTAGTAAAAAGCTCATTGAGACACTTATAAGCACTCATGTTGCATGAAACTTGGTTTAGAGTCCTAGAAACGCGTTGTTAGATGTTTCATAAGTTCTTCAAACTAGTACAAAGCTCATTGAGACACTTATAAGCACTCATGTTGCATGAAACTTGGTTTAGAGTCCTAGAAACGCGTTGTTGGACGTTTCATAAGTTCGTAAAACTAGTACAAAGCTCATTGAGACACTTATAAGCACTCATGTTGAATGAAACTTGGTTTAGAGTCCTAGAAAACGCGTTGTTAGATGTTTCATAAGTTCTTCAAACTTGTACAAAGCTCATTGAGACACTTATAAGCACTCATGTTGCATAAAACTTGGTTTAGAGTCCTACAAACGCGTTGTTGGACGTTTCATAAGTTCGTAAAACTAGTACAAAGCTCATTGAGACACTTATAAGCACTCATGTTGAATGAAACTTGGTTTAGAGTCCTAGAACTGCGTCGTTAGATGTTTCATAAGTTCGTAAAACTTGTACAAAGCTCATTGAGACACTTATAAGCACTCATCTTGTATGAAACTTGGTTTAGAGTCCTAGAAACGCGTTGTTAGATGTTTCATAAGTTCGTCAAACTTGTACAAAGCCCATTGAGACACTTATAAGCACTCATGTTGTATGAAACTTGGTTTAGAGTCCTAGAAACCGCGTTGTTAGATGTTTCATAAGTTCGTCAAACTAGTACAAAGCTCATTGAGACACTTATAAGCACTCATGATGCATGAAACTTGGTTTAGAGTCCTAGAAACGCGTTGTTAGATGTTTCATAAGTTCGTCAAACTTGTACAAAGCTCATTGAGATACTTCTAAGCACTCATGTTGCATGAAACTTGGTTTAGAGTCCTAGAAACGCGTTGTTAGATGTTTCATAAGTTCTTCAAACTTGTACAAAGCTCATTGAGACACTTATAAGCACTCATGTTGCATGAAACTTGGTTTAGAGTCCTAGAAACGCGTTGTTAGATGTTTCATAAGTTCATAAAACTTGTACAAAGCTCATTGAGACACTTATAAGCACTCATGTTGCATGAAACTTGGTTTAGAGTCCTAGAAACGCGTTGTTAGATGTTTCATAAGTTTGTCAAACTAGTACAAAGCTCATTGAGACACTTATAAGCACTCATGTTGCATGAAATTTCGTTAGAGTCTTAGAAACCGCGTTCTTAGATGTTTCATAAGTTCGTTAAACTAGTACAAAGCTCTTTGAGACACATATAAGGACTCATGTTGCATGAAACTTGGTTTAGAGTCCTAGAAACGCCTTGTTAAAAGTTTCATAAGTTCGTCAAAATAGTACAAAGCTAATTGAGACACTTATAAGCATTCATGTTGCATGAAACTTGGTTTAGAATCCTAGAAACGCGTTGGTAGACGTTTCATAAATTTATCAAACTTGTACAAAGCTCATTGAGACACTTATAAGCACTCATGTTGCATGAAACTTGGTTTAGAGTCCTAGAAACGCGTTGTTAGACGCTTCATAAGTTCGTCAAACTAGTACAAAGCTCATTGAGACACTTATAAGCACTCATGTTGCATGAAACTTGGTTTAGAGTCCTAGAAACGCGTTGTTAGATGTTTCATAAGTTCGTCAAACTTGTACAAATCCCATTGAGACACTTATAAGCACTCATGTTGTATGAAACTTGGTTTAGAGTCCTAGAAACCGCGTTGTTAGATGTTTCATAAGTTCGTCAAACTTGTACAAAGCTCATTGAGACACTTATAAGCACTCATGTTGCATGAAACTTGGTTTGGAGTCCTAGAAACGCGTTGTTAGATGTTTCATAAGTTCGTCAAACTAGTAAAAAGCTCATTGAGACACTTATAAGCACTCATGTTGCATGAAACTTGGTTTAGAATCTTAGAAACCGCGTTGTTAGATGTTTCATAAGTTCTTCAAACTAGTACAAAGCTCATTGAGACACTTATAAGCACTCATGTTGCATGAAACTTGGTTATCAGTCCTAGAAACGCGTTGTTAGATGTTTCATAAGTTCGTCAAAATTGTACAAAGCTCATTGAGATACTTCTAAGCACTCATGTTGCATGAAACTTGGTTTAGAGTCCTAGAAACGCGTTGTTAGATGTTTCATAAGTTCGTCAAACTAGTAAAAAGCTCATTGAGACACTTATAAGCACTCATGTTGCATGAAACTTGGTTTAGAATCTTAGAAACCGCGTTGTTATATGTTTCATAAGTTCTTCAAACTAGTACAAAGCTCATTGAGACACTTATAAGCACTCATGTTGCATGAAACTTGGTTTAGAGTCCTAGAAACGCGTTGTTAGACGCTTCATAAGTTCGTCAAACTAGTACAAAGCTCATTGAGACACTTATAAGCACTCATGTTGCATGATACTTGGTTTAGAGTCCTAGAAACGCGTTGTTAGATGTTTCATAAGTTCGTCAAACTTGTACAAAGCCCATTGAGACACTTATAAGTACTCATGTTGTATGAAACCTTGTTTAGAGTCCTAGAAACCGCGTTGTTAGATGTTTCATAAGTTCGTCAAACTAGTACAAAGCTCATTGAGACAATTATAAGCACTCATGTTGCATGAAACTTGGTTATCAGTCCTAGAAACGCGTTGTTAGATGTTTCATAAGTTCGTCAAACTTGTACAAAGCTCATTGAGATACTTCTAAGCACTCATGTTGCATGAAACATGGTTTAGAGTCCTAGAAACGCGTTGTTAGATGTTTCATAAGTTCGTCAAACTAGTAAAAAGCTCATTGAGACACTTATAAGCACTCATGTTGCATGAAACTTGGTTTAGAATCTTAGAAACCTCGTTGTTAGATGTTTCATAAGTTCTTCAAACTAGTACAAAGCTCATTGAGACACTTATAAGCACTCATGTTGCTTGAAACTTGGTTTAGAATCCTGGAAACGCGTTGTTAGATGTTTCATAAGTTCATAAAACTTGTACAAAGCTCATTGAGACATTTATAAGCACTCATGTTGCATGAAACTTGGTTTAGAGTCCTAGAAACGCGTTGGTAGACGTTTCATAAGTTCGTCAAACTAGTACAAAGCTCATTGAGACACTTATAAGCACTCATGTTGCATGAAACTTGGTTTAGAGTCCTAGAAACGCGTTGTTAGATGTTTCATAAGTTCGTCAAACTTGTACAAAGCCCATTGAGACACTTATAAGCACTCATGTTGTATGAAACTTGGTTTAGATTCCTAGAAACCGCGTTGTTAGATGTTTCATAAGTTCGTCAAATTAATACAAAGCTCATTGAGACACTTATAAGCACTCATGATGCATGAAACTTGGTTTAGAGTCCTAGAAACGCGTTGTTAGATGTTTCATAAGTTCGTCAAACTTGTACAAAGCTCATTGAGATACTTCTAAGCACTCATGTTGCATGAAACTTGGTTTAGAGTCCTAGAAACGCGTTGTTAGATGTTTCATAAGTTCGAAAAACTAGTACAAAGCTCATTGAGACACATATAAGCACACTTATGTTGCATAAAATTTGGTTTAGAGTCCTAGAAACCGCGTTGTTAGCTGTTTCATATGTTCGTCAAACTTGTACAAAGCTCATTGAGACACTTATAAGCACTCATGTTTCATGAAACTTGGTTTAGAGTTCTAGAAACGAGATACGCGTTGTTACACGTTTCATAAGTTCGTCAAACTAGTACAAAGCTCATTGAGACATTTATAAGCACTCATGTTGAATGAAACTTGGTTTAGAGTCCTAGAAATGCGTTGTTAGATGTTTCATAAGTTCGTAAAACTTGTACAAAGCTCATTGAGACACTTATAAGCATTCATGTTGTATGAAACTTGGTTTAGAGTCCTAGAAACGCCTTGTTAAAAGTTTCATAATTTCGTCAAAATAGTACAAAGCTAATTGAGACATTTATAAGCATTCATGTTGCATGAAACTTGGTTTAGAATCCTAGAAACGCGTTGGTAGACGTTTCATAAATTCGTCAAACTTGTACAAAGCTCATTGAGACACTTATAAGCACTCATGTTGCATGAAACTTGGTTTAGAGTCCTAGAAACGCGTTGTTAGATGTTTCATAAGTTCGTCAAACTAGTACAAAGCTCATTGAGACAATTATAAGCACTCATGTTGCATGAAACTTGGTTTATAGTCCTAGAAACGCGTTGTTAGATGTTTCATAAGTTCGTCAAACTTGTACAAAGCCCATTGAGACACTTATAAGCACTCATGTTGTATGAAACTTGGTTTAGAGTCCTAGAAACCGCGGTTGTTAGATGTTTCATAAGTTCGTCAAACTAGTACAAAGCTCATTGAGACACTTATAAGCACTCATGTTGCATGAAACTTGGTTTAGAGTCCTAGAAACGCGTTGTTAGATGTTTCATAAGTTCGTCAAACTAGTAAAAATCTCATTGAGACACTTATAAGCACTCATGTTGCATGAAACTTGGTTTAGAGTCCTAGAAACGCGTTGTTAGATGTTTCATAAGTTTGTCAACCTTTTACAAAGCTCATTGAGACACTTATAAGCACTCATGTTGCATGAAACTTCGTTTAGAGACCTAGAAACGCGTTGTTAGATGTTTCATTAGTTCATCAAACTAGTAAAAAGCTCATTGAGACACTTATAAGCACTCATGTTGCATGAAACTTGGTTTAGAGTCCTAGAAACGCGTTGTTAGATGTTTCATAAGTTCTTCAAACTAGTACAAAGCTCATTGAGACACTTATAAGCACTCATGTTGCATGAAACTTGGTTTAGAGTCCTAGAAACGCGTTGTTGGACGTTTCATAAGTTCGTAAAACTAGTACAAAGCTCATTGAGACACTTATAAGCACTCATGTTGAATGAAACTTGGTTTAGAGTCCTAGAAAACGCGTTGTTAGATGTTTCATAAGTTCTTCAAACTTGTACAAAGCTCATTGAGACACTTATAAGCACTCATGTTGCATAAAACTTGGTTTAGAGTCCTACAAACGCGTTGTTGGACGTTTCATAAGTTCGTAAAACTAGTACAAAGCTCATTGAGACACTTATAAGCACTCATGTTGAATGAAACTTGGTTTAGAGTCCTAGAACTGCGTCGTTAGATGTTTCATAAGTTCGTAAAACTTGTACAAAGCTCATTGAGACACTTATAAGCACTCATCTTGTATGAAACTTGGTTTAGAGTCCTAGAAACGCCTTGTTAAAAGTTTCATAAATTCGTCAAAATAGTACAAAGCTAATTGAGACACTTATAAGCATTCATGTTGCATGAAACTTGGTTTAGAATCCTAGAAACGCGTTGGTAGACGTTTCATAAATTCGTCAAAATTGTACAAAGCTCATTGAGACACTTATAAGCACTCATGTTGCATGAAACTTGGTTTAGAGTCCTAGAAACGCGTTGTTAGACGTTTCATAAGTTCGTCCAACTTGTACAAAGCCCATTGAGACACTTATAAGCACTCATGTTGTATGAAACTTGGTTTAGAGTCCTAGAAACCGCGTTGTTAGATGTTTCATAAGTTCGTCAAACTAGTACAACGCTCATTGAGACACTTATAAGCACTCATGTTGCATGAAACTTGGTTTAGAGTCCTAGAAACGCGTTGTTAGATGTTTCATAAGTTCGTCAAACTTGTAGAAAGCTCATTGAGACACTTATAAGCACTCATGTTGCATGAAACTTGGTTTAGAGTCCAAGAAACGCGTTGTTAGATGTTTCATAAGTTCGTCAAACTAGTACAAAGCTCATTGAGACACTTATAAGCACTCATGTTGCATGAAACTTGGTTTAGAGTCCTAGAAACGCGTTGTTAGATGTTTCATAAGTTCGTCAAACTTGTACAAAGCTCATTGAGACACTTATAAGCACTAATGTTGCATGAAACTTGGTTTAGAGTCCTAGAAACGCGTTGTTGGACATTTCATAAGTTCGTAAAACTAGTACAAAGCTCATTGAGACACTTATAAGCACTCATGTTGCATGAAACTTGGTTTAGAGTCCTAGAAACGCGTTGTTAGATGTTTCATAAGTTCGTCAAACTTGTACAAAGCCCATTGAGACACTTATAAGCACTCATGTTGTATGAAACTTGGTTTAGAGTCCTAGAAACCGCGTTGTTAGATGTTTCATAAGTTCGTCAAACTAGTACAAAGCTCATTGAGACACTTATAAGCACTCATGTTGCATGAAACTTGGTTTAGAGTCCTAGAAACGCGTTGTTAGATGTTTCATAAGTTCGTCAAACTTGTAGAAAGCTCATTGAGACACTTATAAGCACTCATGTTGCATGAAACTTGGTTTAGAGTCCAAGAAACGCGTTGTTAGATGTTTCATAAGTTCGTCAAACTAGTACAAAGCTCATTGAGACACTTATAAGCACTCATGTTGCATGAAACTTGGTTTAGAGTCCTAGAAACGCGTTGTTAGATGTTTCATAAGTTCGTCAAACTTGTACAAAGCTCATTGAGACACTTATAAGCACTAATGTTGCATGAAACTTGGTTTAGAGTCCTAGAAACGCGTTGTTGGACATTTCATAAGTTCGTAAAACTAGTACAAAGCTCATTGAGACACTTATAAGCACTCATGTTGAATGAAACTTGGTTTAGAGTCCTAGAAATGCGTTGTTAGATGTTTCATAAGTTCGTAAAACTTGTACAAAGCTCATTGAGACACTTATAAGCACTCATGTTGTATGAAACTTGGTTTAGAGTCCTAGAAACGCCTTGTTAATAGTTTTATAAGTTCGTCAAAATAGTACAAAGCTAATTGAGACACACTTATAAGCATTCATGTTGCATGAAACTTGGTTTAGAATCCTAGAAACGCATTGGTAGACGTTTCATAAATTCGTAAAACTAGTAAAAAGCTCATTGAGACACTTATAAGCACTCATGTTGCATGAAACATGGTTTAGAGTCCTAGAAACGCGTTGTTAGATGTTTCATAAGTTCGTCAAAACTAGTACAAATCTCATTGAGACACTTATAAGCACTCATGTTGCATGAAACTTGGTTTAGAGTCTTGGAAGCCGCGTTGTTAGATATTTCATAAGTTCTTCAAACTAGTACAAAGCTCATTGAGACACTTATAAGCACTCATGTTGCATGAAACTTGGTTTAGAGTCCTAGAAACGCGTTGTTAGATGTTTCATAAGTTCGTAATACTTGTACAAAGCTGATTGAGACACTTATAAGTACTCATGTTGCATGAAACTCGGTTTAGAGTCCTAGAAACCGCGTTGTTAGATGTTTCATAAGTTCGTCAAACTAGTACAAAGCTCATTGAGACACTTATAAGCACTCATGTTGAATGAAACTTGGTTTAGAGTCCTAGAAACGCGTTGTTAAATGTTTCATAAGTTTGTCAAACTTGTACAAAGGTCATTGAGACACTTATAAGCACTCATGTTGCATGAAACTTCGTTTAGAGTCCTAGAAAACGCGTTGTTAGATGTTTCTTAAGTTCGTCAAACTTGTACAAAGATCATTGAGACACTTAGCACTCATGTTGCATGAAACTTGGTTTAGAGTCCTAGAAACGTGTTGTTAGATGTTTCATAAGTTCGTCAAACTTGTACAAAGCTCATTGAGACACTTATAAGCACTCATGTTGCATGAAACTTGGTTTAGAGTCCTAGAAACGCGTTGTTAGATGTTTCATAAGTTTGCCAAACTAGTACAAAGCTCATTGAGACACTTATAAGCAATCATGTTGTATGAAACTTGTTTTAGAGTCCTAGAAACGCGTTGTTAGATGTTTCATAAGTTCGTAAAACTTGTACAAAGCTCATTGAGACACTTATAAGCACTCATGTTGAATTAAACTTGGTTTAGAGTCCTAGAAACGTGTTGTTAGATGTTTCATAAGTTCGTCAAACTAGTACAAAGCTCATTGAGACACTTATAAGCACTCATGTTGCATGAAACTTGGTTTAGAGTCCTAGAAACGCGTTGTTAGATGTTTCATATGTTCTTCAAACTTGTACAAAGCTCATTGAGACACTTATAAGCACTCATGTTGCATGAAACTTGGTTTAGAGTCCTAGAAACGCGTTGTTAGATGTTTCATAAGTTCGTCAAACTAGTAAAAATCTCATTGAGACACTTATAAGCACTCATGTTGCATGAAACTTGGTTTAGAGTCCTAGAAACGCGTTGTTAGATGTTTCATAAGTTTGTCAACCTTTTACAAAGCTCATTGAGACACTTATAAGCACTCATGTTGCATGAAACTTCGTTTAGAGACCTAGAAACGCGTTGTTAGATGTTTCATTAGTTCATCAAACTAGTAAAAGCTCATTGAGACACTTATAAGCACTCATGTTGCATGAAACTTGGTTTTAGAGTCCTAGAAACGCGTTGTTAGATGTTTCATAAGTTCTTCAAACTAGTACAAAGCTCATTGAGACACTTATAAGCACTCATGTTGCATGAAACTTGGTTTAGAGTCCTAGAAACGCGTTGTTGGACGTTTCATAAGTTCGTAAAACTAGTACAAAGCTCATTGAGACACTTATAAGCACTCATGTTGAATGAAACTTGGTTTAGAGTCCTAGAAAACGCGTTGTTAGATGTTTCATAAGTTCTTCAAACTTGTACAAAGCTCATTGAGACACTTATAAGCACTCATGTTGCATAAAACTTGGTTTAGAGTCCTACAAACGCGTTGTTGGACGTTTCATAAGTTCGTAAAACTAGTACAAAGCTCATTGAGACACTTATAAGCACTCATGTTGAATGAAACTTGGTTTAGAGTCCTAGAACTGCGTCGTTAGATGTTTCATAAGTTCGTAAAACTTGTACAAAGCTCATTGAGACACTTATAAGCACTCATCTTGTATGAAACTTGGTTTAGAGTCCTAGAAACGCCTTGTTAAAAGTTTCATAAATTCGTCAAAATAGTACAAAGCTAATTGAGACACTTATAAGCATTCATGTTGCATGAAACTTGGTTTAGAATCCTAGAAACGCGTTGGTAGACGTTTCATAAATTCGTCAAAATTGTACAAAGCTCATTGAGACACTTATAAGCACTCATGTTGCATGAAACTTGGTTTAGAGTCCTAGAAACGCGTTGTTAGACGTTTCATAAGTTCGTCAAACTTGTACAAAGCCCATTGAGACACTTATAAGCACTCATGTTGTATGAAACTTGGTTTAGAGTCCTAGAAACCGCGTTGTTAGATGTTTCATAAGTTCGTCAAACTAGTACAAAGCTCATTGAGACACTTATAAGCACTCATGTTGCATGAAACTTGGTTTAGAGTCCTAGAAACGCGTTGTTAGATGTTTCATAAGTTCGTCAAACTTGTAGAAAGCTCATTGAGACACTTATAAGCACTCATGTTGCATGAAACTTGGTTTAGAGTCCAAGAAACGCGTTGTTAGATGTTTCATAAGTTCGTCAAACTAGTACAAAGCTCATTGAGACACTTATAAGCACTCATGTTGCATGAAACTTGGTTTAGAGTCCTAGAAACGCGTTGTTAGATGTTTCATAAGTTCGTCAAACTTGTACAAAGCTCATTGAGACACTTATAAGCACTAATGTTGCATGAAACTTGGTTTAGAGTCCTAGAAACGCGTTGTTGGACATTTCATAAGTTCGTAAAACTAGTACAAAGCTCATTGAGACACTTATAAGCACTCATGTTGCATGAAACTTGGTTTAGAGTCCTAGAAACGCGTTGTTAGATGTTTCATAAGTTCGTCAAACTTGTACAAAGCCCATTGAGACACTTATAAGCACTCATGTTGTATGAAACTTGGTTTAGAGTCCTAGAAACCGCGTTGTTAGATGTTTCATAAGTTCGTCAAACTAGTACAAAGCTCATTGAGACACTTATAAGCACTCATGTTGCATGAAACTTGGTTTAGAGTCCTAGAAACGCGTTGTTAGATGTTTCATAAGTTCGTCAAACTTGTAGAAAGCTCATTGAGACACTTATAAGCACTCATGTTGCATGAAACTTGGTTTAGAGTCCAAGAAACGCGTTGTTAGATGTTTCATAAGTTCGTCAAACTAGTACAAAGCTCATTGAGACACTTATAAGCACTCATGTTGCATGAAACTTGGTTTAGAGTCCTAGAAACGCGTTGTTAGATGTTTCATAAGTTCGTCAAACTTGTACAAAGCTCATTGAGACACTTATAAGCACTAATGTTGCATGAAACTTGGTTTAGAGTCCTAGAAACGCGTTGTTGGACATTTCATAAGTTCGTAAAACTAGTACAAAGCTCATTGAGACACTTATAAGCACTCATGTTGAATGAAACTTGGTTTAGAGTCCTAGAAATGCGTTGTTAGATGTTTCATAAGTTCGTAAAACTTGTACAAAGCTCATTGAGACACTTATAAGCACTCATGTTGTATGAAACTTGGTTTAGAGTCCTAGAAACGCCTTGTTAATAGTTTTATAAGTTCGTCAAAATAGTACAAAGCTAATTGAGACACACTTATAAGCATTCATGTTGCATGAAACTTGGTTTAGAATCCTAGAAACGCATTGGTAGACGTTTCATAAATTCGTAAAACTAGTAAAAAGCTCATTGAGACACTTATAAGCACTCATGTTGCATGAAACATGGTTTAGAGTCCTAGAAACGCGTTGTTAGATGTTTCATAAGTTCGTCAAAACTAGTACAAATCTCATTGAGACACTTATAAGCACTCATGTTGCATGAAACTTGGTTTAGAGTCTTGGAAGCCGCGTTGTTAGATATTTCATAAGTTCTTCAAACTAGTACAAAGCTCATTGAGACACTTATAAGCACTCATGTTGCATGAAACTTGGTTTAGAGTCCTAGAAACGCGTTGTTAGATGTTTCATAAGTTCGTAATACTTGTACAAAGCTGATTGAGACACTTATAAGTACTCATGTTGCATGAAACTCGGTTTAGAGTCCTAGAAACCGCGTTGTTAGATGTTTCATAAGTTCGTCAAACTAGTACAAAGCTCATTGAGACACTTATAAGCACTCATGTTGAATGAAACTTGGTTTAGAGTCCTAGAAACGCGTTGTTAAATGTTTCATAAGTTTGTCAAACTTGTACAAAGGTCATTGAGACACTTATAAGCACTCATGTTGCATGAAACTTCGTTTAGAGTCCTAGAAACGCGTTGTTAGATGTTTCATAAGTTCGTCAAACTAGTAAAAAGCTCATTGAGACACTTATAAGCACTCATGTTGCATGAAACTTGGTTTAGAGTCTTTGTAGCCGCGTTGTTAGATATTTCATAAGTTCTTCAAACTAGTACAAAGCTCATTGAGACACTTATAAGCACTCATGTTGCATGAAACTTGGTTTAGAGTCCTAAAAACGCGTTGTTAGATGTTTCATAAGTTCGTCAATCTTGTACAAAGCTCATTGAGACGCTTATAAGCACTCATGTTGCATGAAACTTGGTTTAGATTCCAAGAAACCGCGTTGTTAGATGTTTCATAAGGTCGTCAAACCATTACAAAGCTCATTGAGACAATTATAAGCACTCATGTTGCATGAAACTTCGTTTAAAGTCCTAGAAACCGCGTTGTTAAATGTTTCATAAGTTCGTCAAACTAGTACAAAGCTCATTAAGACACATATAAGCACTTATGTTGCATGAAACTTGGTTTAGAGTGCTAGAAACCGCGTTGTTAGTTGTTTCATATGTTCGTCAAACTTGTACAAAGCTCATTGAGACACTTATAAGCACTCATGTTGCATGAAACTTGGGTTAGAGTCCTAGAAACGCGTTGTTAGACGTTTCATAAGTTCGTCAAACTAGTACAAAGCTCATTGAGACACTTATAAGCACTCATGTTGCATGAAACTTGGTTTAGAGTCCTAGAAACGCGTTGTTAGATGTTTCATAAGTTCGTCAAACTTGTACAAAGCCCATTGAGACACTTATAAGCACTCATGTTGTATGAAACTTGGTTTAGAGTCCTAGAAACGCGTTGTTAGATGTTTCATAAGTTCGTCAAACTAGTACAAATCTCATTGAGACACTTATAAGCACTCATGTTGCATGAAACTTGGTTTAGAATCTTAGAAACCGCGTTGTTAGATGTTTCATAAGTTCTCAAACTAGTACAAAGCTCATTGAGACACTTATAAGCACTCATGTTGCAAGAAACTTGGTTTAGAGTCCTAGAAACGCGTTGTTAGATGTTTCATAAGTTCGTAAAACTTGTACAAAGCTCATTGAGACACTTATAAGTACTCATGTTGCATGAAACTTGGTTTAGAGTCCTAGAAACCGCGTTGTTAGATGTTTCATAAGTTCGTCAAACTTGTACAAAGATCATTGAGACACTTATAAGCACTCATGTTGCATGAAACTTGGTTTAGAGTCCTAGAAACGCGTTGTTAGATGTTTCATAAGTTCGTCAAACTAGTACAAATCTCATTGAGACACTTATAAGCACTCATGTTGCATGAAACTTGGTTTAGAATCTTAGAAACCGCGTTGTTAGATGTTTCATAAGTTCTTCAAACTAGTACAAAGCTCATTGCGACACTTATAAGCATTCATGTTGCATGAAACTTGGTTTAGAGTCCTAGAAACGCGCGTTGTTAGATGTTTCATAAGTTCATACAACTTGTACAAAGCTCATTGAGACACTTATAAGTACTCATGTTGCATGAAACTTGGTTTAGAGTCCTAGAAACCGCGTTGTTAGATGTTTCATAAGTTCGTCAAACTAGTACAAAGCTCATTGACTTATAAGTACTCATGTTGCATGAAACTTGGTTTAGAGTCCTAGAAACGCGTTGTTAGATGTTTCATAAGTTCATACAACTTGTACAAAGCTCATTGAGACACTTATAAGTACTCATGTTGCATGAAACTTGGTTTAGAGTCCTAGAAACCGCGTTGTTAGATGTTTCATAAGTTCGTCAAACTAGTACAAAGCTCATTGACTTATAAGTACTCATGTTGCATGAAACTTGGTTTAGAGTCCTAGAAAACGCGTTGTTAGATGTTTCTTAAGTTTGTCAAACTTGTACAAAGATCATTGAGACACTTATAAGCACTCATGTTGCATGAAACTTGGTTTAGAGTCCTAGAAACGCGTTGTTAGATGTTTCATAAGTTTGCCAAACTAGTACAAAGCTCATTGAGACACTTATAAGCAATCATGTTGTATGAAACTTGTTTTAGAGTCCTAGAAACGCGTTGTTAGATGTTTTATAAGTTCGAAAAACTTGTACAAAGCTCATTGAGACACTTATAAGCACTCATGTTGAATTAAACTTGGTTTAGAGTCCTAGAAACGTGTTGTTAGATGTTTCATAAGTTCGTCAAACTTGTACAAAGATCATTGAGACACTTATAAGCACTCATGTTGCATGAAACTTGGTTTAGAGTCCTAGAAACGCGTTGTTAGATGTTTCATAAGTTCGTCAAACTTGTACAAAGATCATTGAGACACTTATAAGCACTCATGTTGCATGAAACTTGGTTTAGAGTCCTAGAAACGCGTTGTTAGATGTTTCATAAGTTCGTCAAACTAGTACAAATCTCATTGAGACACTTATAAGCACTCATGTTGCATGAAACTTGGTTTAGAATCTTAGAAACCGCGTTGTTAGATGTTTCATAAGTTCTTCAAACTAGTACAAAGCTCATTGAGACACTTATAAGCACTCATGTTGCATGAAACTTGGTTTAGAGTCCTAGAAACGCGTTGTTAGATGTTTCATAAGTTCGTAAAACTTGTACAAAGCTGATTGAGACACTTATAAGTACTCATGTTGCATGAAACTTGGTTTAGAGTCCTAGAAACCGCGTTGTTAGATGTTTCATAAGTTCGTCAAACTAGTACAAAGCTCATTGACTTATAAGTACTCATGTTGCATGAAACTTGGTTTAGAGTCCTAGAAACGCGTTGTTAGATGTTTCATAAGTTTGTCAAACTAGTACAAAGCTCATTGAGAGAGTTATAAGCACTCATGTTGTATGAAACTTCGTTAGAGTCTTAGAAACCGCGTTCTTAGATGTTTCATAAATTCGTCAAACTAGTACAAAGCTCATTGAGACACATATAATTAAGAACTCATGTTGCATGAAACTTGGTTTAGAGTCCTAGAAACGCGTTGTTAGATGTTTCATAAGTTCGTCAAACTAGTATAAAGCTCATTGAGACACTTATAAGCACTCATGTTGCATGAAACTTGGTTTAGAGTCCTAGAAACGCGTTGTTGGACATTTCATAAGTTCGTAAAACTAGTACAAAGCTCATTGAGACACTTATAAGCACTCATGTTGAATGAAACTTGGTTTAGAGTCCTAGAAATGTGTTGTTTAGATGTTTCATAAGTTCGTAAAACTTGTACAAAGCTCATTGAGACACTTATAAGCACTCATGTTGTATGAAACTTGGTTTAGAGTCCTAGAAACGCCTTGTTAAAAGTTTTATAAGTTCGTCAAAATAGTACAAAGCTAATTGAGACACACTTATAAGCATTCATGTTGCATGAAACTTGGTTTAGAATCCTAGAAACGCGTTGGTAGACGTTTCATAAATTCGTAGAACTAGTAAAAAGCTCATTGAGACACTTATAAGCACTCATATTGCATGAAACATGGTTTAGAGTCCTAGAAACGCGTTGTTAGATGTTTCATAAGTTCGTCAAAACTAGTACAAATCTCATTGAGACACTTATAAGCACTCATGTTGCATGAAACTTGGTTTAGAGTCTTAGAAGCCGCGTTGTTAGATATTTCATAAGTTCTTCAAACTAGTACAAAGCTCATTGAGACACTTATAAGCACTCATGTTGCATGAAACTTGGTTTAGAGTCCTAGAAACGCGTTGTTAGATGTTTCATAAGTTCGTAAAACTTGTACAAAGCTGATTGAGACACTTATAAGTACTCATGTTGCATGAAACTTGGTTTAGAGTCCTAGAAACTGCGTTGTTAGATGTTTCATAAGTTCGTCAAACTAGTACAAAGCTCATTGAGACACTTATAAGCACTCATGTTGAATGAAACTTGGTTTAGAGTCCTAGAAACGCGTTGTTAAATGTTTCATAAGTTTGTCAAACTTGTACAAAGGTCATTGAGACACTTATAAGCACTCATGTTGCATGAAACTTCGTTTAGAGTCCTAGAAACGCGTTGTTAGATGTTTCATAAGTTCGTCAAACTAGTAAAAAGCTCATTGAGACACTTATAAGCACTCATGTTGCATGAAACTTGGTTTAGAGTCCTAAAAACGCGTTGTTAGATGTTTCATAAGTTTGTCAATCTTGTACAAAGCTCATTGAGACGCTTATAAGCACTCATGTTGCATGAAACTTGGTTTAGATTCCTAGAAACCGCGTTGTTAGATGTTTCATAAGGTCGTCAAACCATTACAAAGCTCATTGAGACAGTTATAAGCACTCATGTTGCATGAAACTTCGTTTAAAGTCCTAGAAACCGCGTTGTTAAATGTTTCATAAGTTCGTCAAACTAGTACAAAGCTCATTAAGACACATATAAGCACTTATGTTGCATGAAACTTGGTTTAGAGTGCTAGAAACCGCGTTGTTAGTTGTTTCATATGTTCGTCAAACTTGTACAAAGCTCATTGAGACACTTATAAGCACTCATGTTGCATGAAACTTGGTTTAGAGTCCTAGAAACGCGTTGTTAGATGTTTCATAAGTTTGTCAAACTAGTACAAAGCTCATTGAGACACTTATAAGCACTCATGTTGTATGAAACTTCGTTAGAGTCTTAGAAACCGCGTTCTTAGATGTTTCATAAGTTCGGCAAACTAGTACAAAGCTCATTGAGACACATATAAGAACTCATGTTGCATGAAACTTGGTTTAGAGTCCTAGAAACGCGTTGTTAGATGTTTCATAAGTTCGTCAAACTAGTACAAAGCTCATTGAGACACTTATAAGCACTCATGTTGCACGAAACTTGGTTTAGAGTCCTAGAAACGCGTTGTTGGACATTTCATAAGTTCGTAAAACTAGTACAAAGCTCATTGAGACACTTATAAGCACTCATGTTGAATGAAACTTGGTTTAGAGTCCTAGAAATGTGTTGTTAGATGTTTCATAAGTTCGTAAAACTTGTACAAAGCTCATTGAGACACTTATAAGCACTCATGTTGTATGAAACTTGGTTTAGAGTCCTAGAAACGCCTTGTTAAAAGTTTTATAAGTTCGTCAAAATAGTACAAAGCTAATTGAGACACGCTTATAAGCATTCATGTTGCATGAAACTTGGTTTAGAATCCTAGAAACGCGTTGGTAGACGTTTCATAAATTCGTAAAACTAGTAAAAAGCTCATTGAGACACTTATAAGCACTCATGTTGCATGAAACATGGTTTAGAGTCCTAGAAACGCGTTGTTAGATGTTTCATAAGTTCGTCAAAACTAGTACAAATCTCATTGAGACACTTATAAGCACTCATGTTGCATGAAACTTGGTTTAGAGTCTTAGAAGCCGCGTTGTTAGATATTTCATAAGTTCTTCAAACTAGTACAAAGCTCATTGAGACACTTATAAGCACTCATGTTGCATGAAACTTGGTTTAGAGTCCTAGAAACGCGTTGTTAGATGTTTCATAAGTTCGTAAAACTTGTACAAAGCTGATTGAGACACTTATAAGTACTCATGTTGCATGAAACTTGGTTTAGAGTCCTAGAAACCGCGTTGTTAGATGTTTCATAAGTTCGTCAAACTAGTACAAAGCTCATTGACTTATAAGTACTCATGTTGCATGAAACTTGGTTTAGAGTCCTAGAAACGCGTTGTTAGATGTTTCATAAGTTTGTCAAACTAGTACAAAGCTCATTGAGAGACTTATAAGCACTCATGTTGTATGAAACTTCGTTAGAGTCTTAGAAACCGCGTTCTTAGATGTTTCATAAGTTCGTCAAACTAGTACAAAGCTCATTGAGACACATATAATTAAGAACTCATGTTGCATGAAACTTGGTTTAGAGTCCTAGAAACGCGTTGTTAGATGTTTCATAAGTTCGTCAAACTAGTACAAAGCTCATTGAGACAGTTATAAGCACTCATGTTGCATGAAACTTGGTATAGAGTCCTAGAAACGCGTTGTTGGACATTTCATAAGTTCGTAAAACTAGTACAAAGCTCATTGAAACACTTATAAGCACTCATGTTGAATGAAACTTGGTTTAGAGTCCTAGAAATGTGTTGTTAGATGTTTCATAAGTTCGTAAAACTTGTACAAAGCTCATTGAGACACTTATAAGCACTCATGTTGTATGAAACTTGGTTTAGAGTCCTAGAAACGCCTTGTTAAAAGTTTTATAAGTTCGTCAAAATAGTACAAAGCTAATTGAGACACACTTATAAGCATTCATGTTGCATGAAACTTGGTTTAGAATCCTAGAAACGCGTTGGTAGACGTTTCATAAATTCGTAAAACTAGTAAAAAGCTCATTGAGACACTTATAAGCACTCATGTTGCATGAAACATGGTTTAGAGTCCTAGAAACGCGTTGTTAGATGTTTCATAAGTTCGTCAAAACTAGTACAAATCTCATTGAGACACTTATAAGCACTCATGTTGCATGAAACTTGGTTTAGAGTCTTAGAAGCCGCGTTGTTAGATATTTCATAAGTTCTTCAAACTAGTACAAAGCTCATTGAGACACTTATAAGCACTCATGTTGCATGAAACTTGGTTTAGAGTCCTAGAAACGCGTTGTTAGATGTTTCATAAGTTCGTAAAACTTGTACAAAGCTGATTGAGACACTTATAAGTACTCATGTTGCATGAAACTTGGTTTAGAGTCCTAGAAACCGCGTTGTTAGATGTTTCATAAGTTCGTCAAACTAGTACAAAGCTCATTGAGACACTTATAAGCACTCATGTTGAATGAAACTTGGTTTAGAGTCCTAGAAACGCGTTGTTAAATGTTTCATAAGTTTGTCAAACTTGTACAAAGGTCATTGAGACACTTATAAGCACTCATGTTGCATGAAACTTCGTTTAGAGTCCTAGAAACGCGTTGTTAGATGTTTCATAAGTTCGTCAAACTAGTAAAAAGCTCATTGAGACAATTATAAGCACTCATGTTGCATGAAACTTGGTTTAGAGTCCTAAAAACGCGTTGTTAGATGTTTCATAAGTTCGTCAATCTTGTACAAAGCTCATTGAGACGCTTATAAGCACTCATGTTGCATGAAACTTGGTTTAGATTCCTAGAAACCGCGTTGTTAGATGTTTCATAAGTTCGTCAAACTAGTACAAATCTCATTGAGACACTTATAAGCACTCATGTTGCATGAAACTTGGTTTAGAATCTTAGAAACCGCGTTGTTAGATGTTTCATAAGTTCTTCAAACTAGTACAAAGCTCATTGCGACACTTATAAGCATTCATGTTGCATGAAACTTGGTTTAGAGTCCTAGAAACGCGTTGTTAGATGTTTCATTAGTTCATACAACTTGTACAAAGCTCATTGAGACACTTATAAGTACTCATGTTGCATGAAACTTGGTTTAGAGTCCTAGAAAACGCGTTGTTAGATGTTTCTTAAGTTCGTCAAACTTGTACAAAAATCATTGAGACACTTATAAGCACTCATGTTGCATGAAACTTGGTTTAGAGTCCTAGAAACGTGTTGTTAGATGTTTCATAAGTTCGTCAAACTTGTACAAAGCTCATTGAGACACTTATAAGCACTCATGTTGCATGAAACTTGGTTTAGAGTCCTAGAAACGCGTTGTTAGATGTTTCATAAGTTTGCCAAACTAGTACAAAGCTCATTGAGACACTTATAAGCAATCATGTTGTATGAAACTTGTTTTAGAGTCCTAGAAACGCGTTGTTAGATGTTTCATAAGTTCGTAAAACTTGTACAAAGCTCATTGAGACACTTATAAGCACTCATGTTGAATTAAACTTGGTTTAGAGTCCTAGAAACGTGTTGTTAGATGTTTCATAAGTTCGTCAAACTAGTACAAAACTCATTGAGACACTTATAAGCACTCATGTTGCATGAAACTTGGTTTAGAGTCCTAGAAATGCGTTGTTAGATGTTTCATAAGTTCGTCAAACTTGTACAAAGCCCATTGAGACACTTATAAGCACTCATGTTGTATGAAACTTGGTTTAGAATCCTAGAAACCGCGTTGTTAGGTGTTTCATAAGTTCGTCAAACTAATAGTAAAAAGCTCATTGAGACACTTATAAAACACTCATGTTGAATTAAACTTTGTTTAGAGTCCTAGAAACGCGTTGTTAGATGTTTCATATAGTCATCAAACTTGTACAAAGCTCATTGAGACACTTATAAGCACTCATGTTGCATGAAACTTGGTTTAGAGTCCTAGAAACGCGTTGTTAGATGTTTCATAAGTTCGTCAAACTAGTACAAATCTCATTAAGACACTTATAAGCACTCATGTTGCATGAAACTTGGTTTAGAATCTTAGAAACCGCGTTGTTAGATGTTTCATAAGTTCTTCAAACTAGTACAAAGCTCATTGAGACACTTATAAGCACTCATGTTCCATGAAACTTGGTTTAGAGTCCTAGAAACGCGTTTTAGATGTTTCATAAGTTCGTCAAAATAGTACAAAGCTAATTGAGACACTTATAAGCATTCATGTTGCATGAAACTTGGTTTAGAATCATAGAAACGCGTTGGTAGACGTTTCATAAATTCGTCAAACTTGTACAAAGCTCATTGAGACACTTATAAGCACTCATGTTGCATGAAACTTGGTTTAGAGTCCTAGAAACGCGTTGTTAGATGTTTCATAAGTTTGTCAAACTAGTACAAAGCTCATTGAGACACTTATAAGCACTCATGTTGCATGAAACTTCGTTAGAGTCTTAGAAACCGCGTTCTTAGATGTTTCATAAGTTCGTCAAACTAGTACAAAGCTCATTGAGACACATATAAGCACTCATGTTGCATGAAACTTGGTTTAGAGTCCTAGAAACGCGTTGTTAGATGTTTCATAAGTTCGAAAAACTAGTACAAAGCTCATTGAGACACTTATAAGCACTCATGTTGCATGAAACTTGGTTTAGAGTCCTACAAACGCGTTGTTGGACGTTTCATAAGTTCGTAAAACTAGTACAAAGCTCATTGAGACACTTATAAGCACTCATGTTGAATGAAACTTTGTTTAAAGTCCTAGAAATGCGTTGTTAGATGTTTCATAAGTTCGTAAAACTTGTACAAAGCTCATTGAGACACTTATAAGCACTCATCTTGTATGAAACTTGGTTTAGAGTCCTAGAAACGCCTTGTTAAAAGTTTCATAAGTTCGCCAAAATAGTACAAAGCTAATTGAGACACTTATAAGCATTCATGTTGCATGAAACTTGGTTTAGAATCCTACAAACGCGTTGGTAGACGTTTCATAAATTCGTCAAACTAGTACAAAGCTCATTGAGACACTTATAAGCACTCATGTTGCATGAAACTTGGTTTAGAGTCCTAGAAACGCGTTGTTAGATGTTTCATAAGTTCGTCAAACTTGTACAAAGCCCATTGAGACACTTATAAGCACTCATGTTGTATGAAACTTGGTTTAGAGTCCTAGAAACCGCGTTGTTAGATGTTTCATAAGTTCGTCAAACTAGTACAAAGCTCATTGAGACACTTATAAGCACTCATGTTGCATGAAACTTGGTTTAGAGTCCTACAAACGTGTTGTTAGATGTTTCATAAGTTCGTCAAACTTGTACAAAGCTCATTGAGACACTTATAAGCACTCATGTTGCATGAAACTTGGTTTAGAGTCCAAGAAACGCGTTGTTAGATGTTTCATAAGTTCGTCAAATTAGTACAAAGCTCATTGAGACACTTATAAGCACTCATGTTTCATGAAACTTGGTTTAGAGTCCTAGAAACGCGTTGTTAGATGTTTCATAAGTTCGTCAAACTTGTACAAAGCTCATTGAGACACTTATAAGCACTCATGTTGAATGAAACTTGGTTTAGAGTCCTAGAAACGCGTTGTTAGATGTTTCATAAATTTGCCAAACTAGTACAAAGCTCATTGACACACTTATAAGCAATCATGTTGTATGAAACTTGGTTTAGAGTCCTAGAAACGCGTTGTTAGATGTTTCATAAGTTCGTAAAACTTGTACAAAGCTCATTGAGACACTTATAAGCACTCATGTTGAATTAAACTTGGTTTAGAGTCCTAGAAACGCGTTGTTAGATGTTTCATAAGTTCGTCAAACTAGTAAAAAGCTCATTGAGACACTTATAAGCACTCATGTTGCATGAAACTTGGTTTCGAATCTTAGAAACCGCATTGTTAGATGTTTCATAAGTTCTTCAAAGTAGTACAAAGCTCATTGAGACACTAATAAGCACTCATGTTGCATGAAACTTGGTTTAGAGTCCTAGAAACGAGTTGTTAGATGTTTTATAAGTTCATAAAACTTGTACAAAGCTCATTGAGACACTTATAAGTACTCATGTTGCATGAAACTTGGTTTAGAGTCCTAGAAACCGCGTTGTTAGATGTTTCATAAGTTCTTCAAACTAGTACAAAGCTCATTGACTTATAAGTACTCATGTTGCATGAAACTTGGTTTAGAGTCCTAGAAACGCGTTGTTAGATGTTTCATAAGTTTGTCAAACTAATACAAAGCTCATTGAGACACTTATAAGCACTCATGTTGTATGAAACTTCGTTAGAGTCTTAGAAACCGCGTTCTTAGATGTTTCATAAGTTCGTCAAACTAGTACAAAGCTCATTGAGACACATATAAGAACTCATGTTGCATGAAACTTGGTTTAGAGTCCTAGAAACGCGTTGTTAGATGTTTCATAAGTTCGTCAAACTAGTACAAAGCTCATTGAGACACTTATAAGCACTCATGTTGCATGAAACTTGGTTTAGAGTCCTAGAAACGCGTTGTTGGACATTTCATAAGTTCGTAAAACTAGTACAAAGCTCATTGAGACACTTATAAGCACTCATGTTGAATGAAACTTGGTTTAGAGTCCTAGAAATGCGTTGTTAGATGTTTCATAAGCTCGTAAAACTTGTACAAAGCTCATTGAGACACTTATAAGCACTCATGTTGTATGAAACTTGGTTTAGAGTCCTTGAAACGCCTTGTTAAAAGTTTTATAAGTTCGTCAAAATAGTACAAAGCTAATTGAGACACACTTATAAGCATTCATGTTGCATGAAACTTGGTTTAGAATCCTAGAAACGCGTTGGTAGACGTTTCATAAATTCGTAAAACTAGTAAAAAGCTCATTGAGACACTTATAAGCACTCATGTTGCATGAAACATGGTTTAGAGTCCTAGAAACGCGTTGTTAGATGTTTCATAAGTTCGTCAAAACTAGTACAAAGCTCATTGAGACACTTATAAGCACTCATGTTGCATGAAACTTAGTTTAGAGTCCTAAAAACGCGTTGTTAGATGTTTCATAAGTTCGTCAATCTTGTACAAAGCTCATTGAGACGCTTATAAGCACTCATGTTGCATGAAACTTGGTTTAGATTCCTAGAAACCGCGTTGTTAGATGTTTCATAAGGTCGTCAAACCATTACAAAGCTCATTGAGACAGTTATAAGCACTCATATTGCATGAAACTTCGTTTAAAGTCCTAGAAACCGCGTTGTTAAATGTTTCATAAGTTCGTCAAACTAGTACAAAGCTCATTAAGACACATATAAGCACTTATGTTGCATGAAACTTGGTTTAGAGTGCTAGAAACCGCGTTGTTAGTTGTTTCATATGTTTGTCAAACTTGTACAAAGCTCATTGAGACACTTATAAGCACTCATGTTGCATGAAACTTGGGTTAGAGTCCTAGAAACGCGTTGTTAGACGTTTCATAAGTTCGTCAAACTAGTACAAAGCTCATTAAGACACATATAAGCACTTATGTTGCATGAAACTTGGTTTAGAGTCCTAGAAACCGCGTTGTTAGTTGTTTCATATGTTCGTCAAACTTGTACAAAGCTCATTGAGACACTTATAAGCACTCATGTTGCATGAAACTTGGTTTAGAGTCTTAGAAGCCGCGTTGTTAGATATTTCATAAGTTCTTCAAACTAGTACAAAGCTCATTGAGACACTTATAAGCACTCATGTTGCATGAAACTTGGTTTAGAGTCCTAGAAACGCGTTGTTAGATGTTTCATAAGTTCGTAAAACTTGTACAAAGCTGATTGAGACACTTATAAGCACTGATGTTGCATGAAACTTGGTTTAGAGACCTAGAAACCGCGTTGTTAGATGTTTCATAAGTTCGTCAAACTAGTACAAAGCTCATTGAGACACTTATAAGCACTCATGTTGAATGAAACTTGGTTTAGAGTCCTAGAAACGCGTTGTTAAATATTTCATAAGTTTGTCAAACTTGTACAAAGGTCATTGAGACACTTATAAGCACTCATGTTGCATGAAACTTCGTTTAGAGTCCTAGAAACGCGTTGTTAGATGTTTCATAAGTTCGTCAAACTAGTAAAAAGCTCATTGAGACACTTATAAGCACTCATGTTGCATGAAACTTGGTTTAGAGTCCTAAAAACGCGTTGTTAGATGTTTCATAAATTCGTCAATCTTGTACAAAGCTCATTGAGACGCTTATAAGCACTGATGTTGCATGAAACTTGGTTTAGATTCCTAGAAACCGCGTTGTTAGATGTTTCATAAGGTCGTCAAACCATTACAAAGCTCATTGAGACAGTTATAAGCACTCATGTTGCATGAAACTTCGTTTAAAGTCCTAGAAACCGCGTTGTTAAATGTTTCATAAGTTCGTCAAACTAGTACAAAGCTCATTAAGACACATATAAGCACTTATGTTGCATGAAACTTGGTTTAGAGTGCTAGAAACCGCGTTGTTAGTTGTTTCATATGTTCGTCAAACTTGTACAAAGCTCATTGAGACACTTATAAGCACTCATGTTGCATGAAACTTGGGTTAGAGTCCTAGAAACGCGTTGTTAGACGTTTCATAAGGTCGTCAAACTAGTACAAAGCTCATTGAGACACTTATAAGCACTCATGTTGCATGAAACTTGGTTTAGAGTCCTAGAAACGCGTTGTTAGATGTTTCATAAGTTCGTCAAACTTGTACAAAGCCCATTGAGACACTTATAAGCACTCATGTTGTATGAAACTTGGTTTAGAGTCCTAGAAACGCGTTGTTAGATGTTTCATAAGTTCGTCAAACTAGTACAAATCTCATTGAGACACCTATAAGCACTCATGTTGCATGAAACTTGGTTTAGAATCTTAGAAACCGCGTTGTTAGATGTTTCATAAGTTCGTCAAACTTGTACAAAGCCCATTGAGACACTTATAAGCACTCATGTTGTATGAAACTTGGTTTAGAGTCCTAGAAACGCGTTGTTAGATGTTTCATAAGTTCGTCAAACTAGTACAAAGCTCATTGAGACACTTATAAGCACTCATGTTGAATGAAACTTGGTTTAGAGTCCTAGAAACGCGTTGTTAAATATTTCATAAGTTTGTCAAACTTGTACAAAGGTCATTGAGACACTTATAAGCACTCATGTTGCATGAAACTTCGTTTAGAGTCCTAGAAACGCGTTGTTAGATGTTTCATAAGTTCGTCAAACTAGTAAAAAGCTCATTGAGACACTTATAAGCACTCATGTTGCATGAAACTTGGTTTAGAGTCCTAAAAACGCGTTGTTAGATGTTTCATAAGTTCGTCAATCTTGTACAAAGCTCATTGAGACGCTTATAAGCACTGATGTTGCATGAAACTTGGTTTAGATTCCTGGAAACCGCGTTGTTAGATGTTTCATAAGGTCGTCAAACGATTACAAAGCTCATTGAGACAGTTATAAGCACTCATGTTGCATGAAACTTCGTTTAAAGTCCTAGAAACCGCGTTGTTAAATGTTTCATAAATTCGTCAAACTAGTACAAAGCTCATTAAGACACATATAAGCACTTATGTTGCATGAAACTTGGTTTAGAGTGCTAGAAACCGCGTTGTTTGTTGTTTCATATGTTCGTCAAACTTGTACAAAGCTCATTAAGACACTTATAAGCACTCATGTTGCATGAAACTTGGGTTAGAGTCCTAGAAACGCGTTGTTAGACGTTTCATAAGTTCGTCAAACTAGTACAAAGCTCATTGAGACACTTATAAGCACTCATGTTGCATGAAACATGGTTTAGAGTCCTAGAAACGCGTTGTTAGATGTTTTATAAGTTCGTCAAACTTGTACAAAGCCCATTGAGACACTTATAAGCACTCATGTTGTATGAAACTTGGTTTAGAGTCCTAGAAACGCGTTGTTAGATGTTTCATAAGTTCGTCAAACTAGTACAAATCTCATTGAGACACTTATAAGCACTCATGCTGCATGAAACTTGGTTTAGAATCTTAGAAACCGCGTTGTTAGATGTTTCATAAGTTCGTCAAACTTGTACAAAGCCCATTGAGACACTTATAAGCACTCATGTTGTATGAAACTTGGTTTAGAGTCCTAGAAACGCGTTGTTAGATGTTTCATAAGTTCGTCAAACTAGTACAAATCTCATTGAGACACTTATAAGCACTCATGTTGCATGAAACTTGGTTTAGAATCTTAGAAACCGCGTTGTTAGATGTTTCATAAGTTCTTCAAACTAGTACAAAGCTCATTGAGACACTTATAAGCACTCATGTTGCAAGAAACTTGGTTTAGAGTCCTAGAAACGCGTTGTTAGATGTTTCATAAGTTCGTAAAACTTGTAAAAAGATCATTGAGACACTTATAAGTACTCATGTTGCATGAAACTTGGTTTAGAGTCCTAGAAACCGCGTTGTTAGATGTTTCATAAGTTCGTCAAACTTGTACAAAGATCATTGACTTATAAGTACTCATGTTGCATGAAACTTGGTTTAGAGTCCTAGAAACGCGTTGTTAGATGTTTCATAAGTTTGTAAAACTAGTACAAAGCTCATTGAGACACTTATAAGCACTCATGTTGCATGAAACTTCGTTAGAGTCTTAGAAACCGCGTTCTTAGATGTTTCATAAGTTCGTCAAACTAGTACAAAGCTCATTGATGTAAACGAGACTAAGGCATTGCCCGGACGAGTTCCGTCCATCAATGCAAGGCCGAAGTCAAAACTTAAGTTCGGCTAAGACAAAACCAAAGCCGAGTTCGACTAAGGCAAAGCCGAAGTCAAAACTCAAGTTCGGCTAAGACAAAACCAAAGCCGAGTTCGACTAAGGCAAAGCCGAAGTCAAAACTCAAGTTCGGCTAAGACAAAACCAAAGCCGAGTTCCACTAAGGCAAAGCCGAAGTCAAAACTCAAGTTCGGCTAAGACAAAACCAAAGCCGAGTTCGACTAAGGCAAAACCGAAGTCACAAGTGTAAAAGAGACCAAGGCATCGTCCGGACAAGCCTTGTCCATCAAGACGATGACCTATCATGTGACGAAGGCCGAAGGCAAGCTGCCGAAGTCACTAGCTCTCTTAGTTACCGTTGCAAAGGGAAACGCAAGAAGACCGTTGCCAAGAGAGCCGTTGGGCAGAGTCACATGTATGCCTTAAGGGCGCGTGTATCCAACTTGTCCTGACTTGTCACGAGTTGCCTTAAGGAAGGCGCGGCTACACAAGGGATAGCGACGTGTGGCGCGGCTAACCGAGCAAGACTAGGACGTTTTTAGCATATTCCTTTATGCTATTTTGGGATCCTTTGTTGTTGCCTATTTATAGCTTATCCTTTGTAATGAAACAAATTAACACTTTTGAATCTAATATACTCTTTCCGATTAAACTCTCTCTATTCTCTCTATCATGTTCTTGATGTTCTTCATGAACTCAAGAACATAAACTCTCCAATCTCGTCTATACTCTCCTAAATCTAACATGGTATCAGAGCAACCTTGTTCCTGAACCTATTTCGCTTCCGCACAAAACTCTCGGCCACTCTCGGCCACAAATCTCTCGGTTACAAATTTCTCGATACCGAGCACTCTCGATAACTAGTCTCGGTAACGGTTCCTCGGTTTCCTTCGATTCAAATTTTTCCAGATCTAAACTCTCAAGTCAAGTCAAGATACTTCGAAAACTCACCAAACCACTATCATGGAAGACAAGGAACACAAGAAGATCCCTTGTCCGGTTACCTTGAAAGGTATCAACTACCTCCTATGGGCGAGAACCATGAAGATTGCTCTTTGTGGCCGCGACTATTGGAACCACATCCTCACTCGGCAAGATGCTCCTATTGAGTTTAACAATGAGCTCACAAGTGACGATGAGAAATGGTTCCAACTAGACCAAAAGGTTCTTGGAATCATCCAAGGATCCCTTGAGCCGTCTATCTTGGAAGCCTATTCCTATTGTGAGAATGCCAAGGAATTATGGGACACTCTCCAAACCGTCTACGGCAACACATCGAACCTAAGCCGGGTCTATGAAGTCAAGAAGGCTATCAATGATTTGAACCAAGAAGACACCGAGTTCACAAAGCACTTCGGAAAGTTTAGGTCCCTATGGGCCGAACTGGAAATGCTCCGTCCAAGCACTATCGACCCGAAGGTGCTAAATGAACGAAGAGAACAAGACAAGGTGTTCGGTTTGCTCTTAACACTCAACGGCAGCTATAAGGAGATTACCAAACATCTTCTCCGAGCCGATACCCTACCAAACCTTGAAGAGGTGTGTTCTCAACTTCAAAGGGAACAAGGCTCCATTGAGCTCTTTGAAGGCAAGAGGGAACTTGTAACCGCCAACAAGGTGGCTTTTAAACCAACGTCCAAGACATATGAAGAAAGAAGGGCCTTAACGTGTGATCATTGCAAGAAGAAGGGTCACCTCAAAGAGAAGTGTTGGATTCTACATCCGAACCTCAAGCCGGCCAAGTTCAAGGACGCCAAGGCCAACTACTCTCATGATGACTCGGCAAGTGTGCCGAACTCAAGCTCAAGTGGACCGAACCATGGCAAGGAAGAGGAGTCTTCGGCTATTGTTCCCTACATGGATGAGTATGTGAGGAAGTCCGACCTTGACGCTCTCATCAAAGCCCTTAAGGGCTCCGGTATTTCAACCTTCTACTCACTTAGTGCTCAAAATATAGACAATAAATCGTTTAAGCCTATTATTATTGATTCGGGTGCTTCTCATCATATGATTAGTAACTTGGACTTGATTAGTAATATTCAACCGGCTTTAGGAAATGTCATTATTGCAAATGGAAGTGAAATTCCTATAGAAGGATTAGGGAACCTTAAGTTATTTGATAGAGACTCCCAAGCGCTTTACATGCCTAGTTTTACCTCAAACCTTATATCCGTGAAACGCATTGCTTGTGATTGGAATTGCAATGTTATCTTCGGTCCTAATGATGTGATTTTTTCAGGATATTAAGAGTAAGGAGATCATCGGGAAAGGGGTCACAAGAGGCGATCTCTATGTTCTTGAAGAAAACACCTCTAGTTCCTTTCTTTGTCATGCTTTTAAATCGGTTTTATCCGAAGCCAACAATGTTATTTGGCATTTTAGACTCGGTCATCCTCACTTAAATGCTTTGAAAACCATTTTGCCTAATGTTAAGTTTAATCATGAAACTTGTGAAGCATGCATCTTAGGTAAACATTGCCGAACCGTTTTTCAAAAATCAAACATGAATTATAAACCTTTTGAACTTGTGCATTCGGATGTGTGGTCATCGCCTTGTAAATCTAGGGATAATCACTCTTACTTTGTCACATTCATAGATGAAAGCTCTAAATACCCTTGGGTTACCCTTTTACAATCAAAAGATAGGGTATTAGAAGCTTTTCAAAACTTTCAAAACTATGTGACTAACCATTATAATGTCAAGATTAAGACCTTTAGGTCCGATAATGGTGGAGAGTACACAAGTAGAGCCTTTAAAGAACACATAGCCAAGCATGGCATCCTCCATCAAACCACATGCCCATATACACCACAACAAAATGGGGTAGCCGAACGGAAGAATCGGCACTTGATGGAAGTGACTCGGTCCATGATGTTCCACATGAACATACCGAAGAGGTTTTGGTCCGATGGGGTTCTCACGGCGTGCTACCTTATCAACAGAACACCAACACAAGTCTTGAAGAATGAATCTCCGTTCAAGGTATTGAATAAGACGAATCCTTTTATTAACCATCTAAGAGTGTTCGGTTGTGTGTGTTATGTGTTCGTACCTAGTGAGCAACGGAACAAGCTAGAAGCTAAAAGCACCAAGGCTATGTTCATCAGCTACTCGAACACACAAAAAGGGTACAAATGCTATGTACCTGAAACAAGAAAGGTATTAGTATCAAGGGAGGTCAAGTTTCTAGAAGGACAAAGCTACTACAAGGAAAACAATTGGGAAAGTGTGAAGGACTTACCCGAAGTTGTTACGGATAGAGCTACAAGCCTTAGAAACTTGATGAGAAATCTTGGTATGGAGATTGACGAAGATACAAGAAATGAGGAACCAACTCAAGAGACCCACCTTGATCATGAGGGGGAGAACAATGAGCAAGCCGGTACTCAAGAACCAACTACGTCCGGGGGAGAGTCAAATGGTAAAGAAGAACCTCAAGCCTCAACAGAGACTAATGCTCAACAACAAAGTGATCAAGAAGTCCATGACCAAGGTGTGTCCCAAGAAGAAGAGCCGCTGGTTCTAAGAAGGAGCACTAGAGTCAAGAGGCATCCATCCAATTGGGTCAACACAAGGGTGTACTTCAACAACAAAGCCGAGGCACATCCTAATCAAGCCGTGTGCTCTCTTGCAAGCTTTCCAAAGGAACATAAAGCCTTTACCACCTCCATGGATCAACAAGTTATTCCAAGGACTTATGAAGAGGCAATGAAGGAGGAAGTTTGGGCTAAAGCGGTTGAAGCCGAGAACAAGGCCATGGAAGACAATGAAACTTTCTATGAAACCAACCTACCAAAAGGGAAGAAGGCCGTGAGCTCAAGATATGTCTTCACCATCAAATATCTAAGCAATGGAGAGATAGAAAGACACAAGGCAAGATTGGTAGCAAGAGGCTTTACTCAAACTTATGGAGAGGACTACCTTGACACATTTGCCCCGGTTGCAAAACTCCACACGGTTCGGGTAATCTTATCACTTGCCACTAACCTATCATGGGATCTCTTCCAAATGGATGTGAAGAACGCCTTCCTACAAGGAGAGCTTGAAGAGGAAGTCTACATGACTCCACCACCCGGCCTAGAAATCACTCCCGGGAAAGTCCTACGGTTAAGAAAAGCCATCTACGGTCTCAAACAATCACCAAGAGCTTGGTATCACAAGCTTAGCTCAACATTGATGGCAAAGGGTTTCAAGAGATCACAAGCCGAACATACTCTTTTTACCCTTCAAAACCAAGAAGGTATAGTAGTGGTACTAGTGTATGTAGACGACATCATAATCTCCGGAAACAACAAGGGAGGTATTCAAGAAACCAAATCCTTCCTCAAATCTAAATTTGACATTAAGGACCTCGGAATTCTTAAGTACTTCCTTGGGATTGAAGTGTGTAGATCGGAAGAAGGTCTATTTCTTTCCCAAAGGAAGTACACCCATGATCTTTTGAGTGTTGTCAATATGATAGGAACAAAGGTGGCTAAGACTCCTCTTGAAGACGGCTACAAGACCATTCAAGAAGGTAGTGAGGACGATCAACCGTACCGAGACCCAATGCTCTATAGACGGCTAGTGGGTAAGCTCATCTACTTGACGATCACTAGACCGGACTTGTGCTTTGCCGTAAACCAAGTCTCCCAACACATGCAGATGCCGAAGCAACATCATTGGAACATGATCATGAGGATCTTGGGCTATCTCAAAGGAACCTCAAGTTTGGGTATTTGGATGGGTTGCAACAAGAACACGGAGGTCATTGGATATTGTGACGCGGACTATGCCGGGGATCTAGAGAGTAGACGGTCAACCACCGGCCGGCTATTGCACTTTCATTGGTGGCAACCTTGTCACATGGAAGACGAAGAAGCAAAAGATAGTATCTTGCTCAACCGCCGAAGCCGAGTATAGAGCCATGAGGAAGTTGACTCAAGAACTCATGTGGCTAAAGAACTTGCTAGGGGATTTGGGTCTCAAGATTGAAGCACCGATGACCATGCATTGTGATAATCAAGCGGCCATCCACATAGCAACGAACTCGGTCTTCCATGAGAGGACTAAACACATAGAGGTGGATTGTCACAAGGTTAGAGAGCAAATGGTCAAGGGCACTATCCTACCTTGCTACACGAAGAGTCAAGATCAACTCGCGGACATTTTCACCAAGTCCGCAAGCTTAAAAGTATGCGAGTCCATTCTACCAAGACTTGGACTCATCCGGGCTCTCAACGCCTAAGTCCCTAACCGTATGGTCTTGTACTCTTTTCCCTTAGGAGATTTTTATCCCAAGTGGTTTTCTCACCAAGGTTTTTAACGAGGCAAGGTCATACGGGTTCCAAGCTTAGCCATTCCAGTAGGCTAAGCTTGCGGGGAAGTGTAAACGAGACTAAGGCATTGCCCGGACGAGTTCCGTCCATCAAGGCAAGGCCGAAGTCAAAACTTAAGTTCGGCTAAGACAAAACCAAAGCCGAGTTCGACTAAGGCAAAGCCGAAGTCAAAACTCAAGTTCGGCTAAGACAAAACCAAAGCCGAGTTCGACTAAGGCAAAGCCGAAGTCAAAACTCAAGTTCGGCTAAGACAAAACCAAAGCCGAGTTCGACTAAGGCAAAGCCGAAGTCAAAACTCAAGTTCGGCTAAGACAAAACCAAAGCCGAGTTCGACTAAGGCAAAACCGAAGTCACAAGTGTAAAAGAGACCAAGGCATCGTCCGGACAAGCCTTGTCCATCAAGACGATGACCTATCATGTGACGAAGGCCGAAGGCAAGCTGCCGAAGTCACTAGCTCTCTTAGTTACCGTTGCAAAGGGAAACGCAAGAAGACCGTTGCCAAGAGAGCCGTTGGGCAGAGTCACATGTATGCCTTAAGGGCGCGTGTATCCAACTTGTCCTGACTTGTCACGGGTTGCCTTAAGGAAGGCGCGGCTACACAAGGGATAGCGACGTGTGGCGCGGCTAACCGAGCAAGACTAGGACGTTTTTAGCATATTCCTTTATGCTATTTTGGGATCCTTTGTTGTTGCCTATTTATAGCTTACCCTTTGTAATGAAACAAATTAACACTTTTGAATCTAATATACTCTTTCCGATTAAACTCTCTCTATTCTCTCTATCATGTTCTTGATGTTCTTCATGAACTCAAGAACATAAACTCTCCAATCTCGTCTATACTCTCCTAAATCTAACAATTGAGACACATATAAGCACTCATGTTGCATGAAACTTGGTTTAGAGTCCTAGAAACACGTTGTTAGATGTTTCATAAGTTCTTCAAACTAGTACAAAGCTCATTGAGACACTTATAAGCACTCATGTTGCATGAAACTTGGTTTAGAGTCCTAGAAACGCGTTGTTGGACGTTTCATAAGTTCGTAAAACTAGTACAACGCTCATTGAGACACTTATAAGCACTCATGTTGAATAAAACTTGGTTTAGAGTCCTAGAAATGCGTTCTTAGATGTATCATAAGTTCGTAAGACGTGTACAAAGCTCATTGAGACACTTATAAGCACTCATGTTGTATGAAACTTGGTTTAGAGTCCTAGAAACGCCTTGTTAAAAGTTTCATAAGTTCGTCAAAATAGTACAAAGCTAATTGAGACACTTATAAGCATTCATGTTGCATGAAACTTGGTTTAGAATCCTAGAAACGCATTGGTAGACGTTTCATAAATTCGTAAAACTAGTAAAAAGCTCATTGAGACACTTATAAGCACTCATGTTGCATGAAACTTGGTTTAGAGTCCTAGAAACGCGTTGTTAGATGTTTCATACGTTCGTCAAACTAGTACAAATCTCATTGAGACACTTATAAGCACTCATGTTGCATGAAACTTGGTTTAGAGTCTTAGAAACCGCGTTGTTAGATATTTCATAAGTTCTTCAAACTAGTACAAACCTCATTGAGACACTTATAAGCACTCATGTTGCATGAAACTTGGTTTAGAGTCCTAGAAACGCGTTGTTAGATGTTTCATAATTTCTTAAAACTTGTACAAAGCTCATTGAGACACTTATAAGTACTCATGTTGCATGAAACTTGGTTTAGAATCCTAGAAACCGCGTTGTTAGATGTTTCATAAGTTCGTCAAACTAGTACAAAGCTCATTGACTTATAAGTACTCATGTTGCATGAAACTTGGTTTAGAGTCCTAGAAACGCGTTGTTAGATGTTTCATAAGTTCGTCAAACTAGTACAAAGCTCATTGACTTATAAGTACTCATGTTGCATGAAACTTGGTTTAGAGTCCTAGAAACGCGTTGTTAGATGTTTCATAAGTTTGTCAAACTAGTACAAAGCTCATTGTGACACTTATAAGCACTCATGTTGTATGAAAATTGGTTTAGAGTCCTAGAAACGCCTTGTTAAATGTTTCATAAGTTCGTCAAACTAGTACAAAGCTCATTGAGACACATATAAGCACTCATGTTGCATGAAACTTGGTTTAGAGTCCTAGAAACGCGTTGTTAGATGTTTCATAAGTTCGTCAAACTAGTAAAAAGCTCATTGAGACACTTATAAGCACTCATGTTGCATGAAACTTCGTTTAGAGTCCTAGAAACGCGTTGTTAGATGTTTCATAAGTTCGTCAATCTTGTACAAAGCTCATTGAGACGCTTATAAGCACTGATGTTGCATGAAAGTTGGTTTAGATTCCTAGAAACCGCGTTGTTAGATGTTTCATAAGGTCGTCAAACCATTACAAAGCTCATTGAGACACTTATAATCACTCATGTTGCATGAAACCGCGTTGTTAGATGTTTCATAAGTTCGTCAAACTAATACAAAGCTCATTGAGACACATATAAGCACTTATGTTGCATGAAACTTGGTTTAGAGTCCTAGAAACCGCGTTGTTAGTTGTTTCATATGTTCGTCAAACTTGTACAAAGCTCATTGAGACACTTATAAGCACTCATGTTGTATGAAACTTGGTTTAGAGTCCTAGAAACGCGTTGTTAGATGTTTCATAAGTTCGTCAAACTTGTACAAAGCCCATTGAGACACTTATAAGCACTCATGTTGTATGAAACTTGGTTTAGAGTCCTAGAAACCGCGTTGTTAGATGTTTCATAAGTTCGTCAAACTAGTACAAAGCTCATTGAGACACTTATAAGCACTCATGTTGCATGAAACTTGGTTTAGAGTCTTAGAAATGCGTTGTTAGATTTTTCATAAGTTCGTAAAACTTGTACAAAGCTCATTGAGACACTTATAAGCACTCATGTTGTATGAAACTTGGTTTAGAGTCCTAGAAACGCCTTGTTAAAAGTTTCATAAGTTCGTCAAAATAGTACAATGCTAATTGAGACACTTATAAGCATTCATGTTGCATGAAACTTGGTTTAGAATCCTAGAAACGCGTTGGTAGACGTTTCATAAATTCGTAAAACTAGTAAAAAGCTCATTCAGACACTTATAAGCACTCATGTTGCATGAAACTTGGTTTAGAGTCCTAGAAATGCGTTGTTAGATTTTTCATAAGTTCGTAAAACTTGTACAAAGCTCATTGAGACACTTATAAGCACTCATGTTGTATGAAACTTGGTTTAGAGTCCTAGAAACGCCTTGTTAAAAGTTTCATAAGTTCGTCAAAATAGTACAATGCTAATTGAGACACTTATAAGCATTCATGTTGCATGAAACTTGGTTTAGAATCCTAGAAACGCGTTGGTAGACGTTTCATAAATTCGTAAAACTAGTAAAAAGCTCATTGAGACACTTATAAGCACTCATGTTGCATGAAACATGGTTTAGAGTCCTAGAAACGCGTTGTTAGATGTTTCATAAGTTTGTAAAACTTGTACAAAGCTGATTGAGACACTTATAAATACTCATGTTGCATGAAACTTGGTTTAGAGTCCTAGAAACCGCGTTGTTAGATGTTTCATAAGTTCGTCAAACTAGTACAAAGCTCATTGACTTATAAGTACTCATGTTGCATGAAACTTGGTTTAGAGTCCTAGAAACGCGTTGTTAGATGTTTCATAAGTTTTTCAAACTAGTACAAAGCTCATTGAGACACTTATAAGCACTCATGTTGTATGAAACTTCGTTAGAGTCTTAGAAACCGCGTTCTTAGATGTTTCATAAGTTCGTCAAACTAGTACAAAGCTCATTGAGACACATATAAGAACTCATGTTGCATGAAACTTGGTTTAGAGTCCTAGAAACGCGTTGTTAGATGTTTCATAAGTTCGTCAAACTAGTACAAAGCTCATTGAGACACTTATAAGCACTCATGTTGCATGAAACTTGGTTTAGAGTCCTAGAAACGCGTTGTTGGACATTTCATAAGTTCGTAAAACTAGTACAAAGCTCATTGAGACACTTATAAGCACTCATGTTGAATGAAACTTGGTTTAGAGTCCTAGAAATGCGTTGTTAGATGTTTCATAAGTTCGTAAAACTTGTACAAAGCTCATTGAGACACTTATAAGCACTCATGTTGTATGAAACTTGGTTTAGAGTCTTAGAAACGCCTTGTTAAAAGTTTTATAAGTTCGTCAAAATAGTACAAAGCTAATTGAGACACTTATAAGCATTCATGTTGCATGAAACTTGGTTTAGAATCCTAGAAACGCGTTGGTAGACGTTTCATAAATTCTTAAAACTAGTAAAAAGCTCATTGAGACACTTATAAGCACTCATGTTGCATGAAACATGGTTTAGAGTCCTAGAAACGCGTTGTTAGATGTTTCATAAGTTCGTCAAAACTAGTACAAATCTCATTGAGACACTTATAAGCACTCATGTTGCATGAAACTTGGTTTAGAGTCTTAGAAGCCGCGTTGTTAGATATTTCATAAGTTCTTCAAACTAGTACAAAGCTCATTAGGACACTTATAAGCACTCATGTTGCATGAAACTTGGTTTAGAGTCCTAGAAACGCGTTGTTAGATGTTTCATAAGTTCGTAAAACTTGTACAAAGCTGATTGAGACAATTATAAGCACTGATGTTGCATGAAACTTGGTTTAGAGTCCTAGAAACCGCGTTGTTAGATGTTTCATAAGTTCGTCAAACTAGTACAAAGCTCATTAAGACACTTATAAGCACTCATGTTGAATGAAACTTGGTTTAGAGTCCTAGAAACGCGTTGTTAAATATTTCATAAGTTTGTCAAACTTGTACAAAGGTCATTGAGACACTTATAAGCACTCATGTTGCATGAAACTTCGTTTAGAGTCCTAGAAACGCGTTGTTAGATGTTTCATAAGTTCGTCAAACTAGTAAAAAGCTCATTGAGACACTTATAAGCACTCATGTTGCATGTAACTTGGTTTAGAGTCCTAAAAATGCGTTGTTAGATGTTTCATAAGTTCGTCAATCTTGTACAAAGCTCATTGAGACGCTTATAAGCACTGATGTTGCATGAAACTTGGTTTAGATTCCTAGAAACCGCGTTGTTAGATGTTTCATAAGGTCGTCAAACCATTAGAAAGCTCATTGAGACAGTTATAAGCACTCATGTTGCATGAAACTTCGTTTAAAGTCCTAGAAACCGCGTTGTTAAATGTTTCATAAGTTCGTCAAACTAGTACAAAGCTCATTAAGACACATATAAGCACTTATGTTGCATGAAACTTGGTTTAGAGTGCTAGAAACCGCGTTGTTAGTTGTTTCATATGTTCGTCAAACTTGTACAAAGCTCATTGAGACACTTATAAGCACTCATGTTGCATGAAACTTGGGTTAGAGTCCTAGAAACGCGTTGTTAGACGTTTCATAAGTTCGTCAAACTAGTACAAAGCTCATTGAGACACTTATAAGCACTCATGTTGCATGAAACTTGGTTTAGAGTCCTAGAAACGCGTTGTTAGATGTTTCATAAGTTCGTCAAACTTGTACAAAGCCCATTGAGACACTTATAAGCACTCATGTTGTATGAAACTTGGTTTAGAGTCCTAGAAACGCGTTGTTAGATGTTTCATAAGTTCGTCAAACTAGTACAAATCTCATTGAGACACTTATAAGCACTCATGTTGCATGAAACTTGGTTTAGAATCTTAGAAACCGCGTTGTTAGATGTTTCATAAGTTCTTCAAACTAGTACAAAGCTCATTGAGACACTTATAAGCACTCATGTTGCAAGAAACTTGGTTTAGAGTCCTAGAAACGCGTTGTTTGATGTTTCATAAGTTCGTAAAACTTGTACAAAGATCATTGAGACACATATAAGCACTCATGTTGCATGAAACTTGGTTTAGAGTCCTAGAAACACGTTGTTAGATGTTTCATAAGTTCTTCAAACTAGTACAAAGCTCATTGAGACACTTATAAGCACTCATGTTGCATGAAACTTGGTTTAGAGTCCTAGAAACGCGTTGTTGGACGTTTCATAAGTTCGTAAAACTAGTACAACGCTCATTGAGACACTTATAAGCACTCATGTTGAATGAAACTTGGTTTAGAGTCCTAGAAATGCGTTGTTAGATGTATCATAAGTTCGTAAGACGTGTACAAAGCTCATTGAGACACTTATAAGCACTCATGTTGTATGAAACTTGGTTTAGAGTCCTAGAAACGCCTTGTTAAAAGTTTCATAAGTTCGTCAAAATAGTACAAAGCTAATTGAGACACTTATAAGCATTCATGTTGCATGAAACTTGGTTTAGAATCCTAGAAACGCATTGGTAGACGTTTCATAAATTCGTAAAACTAGTAAAAAGCTCATTGAGACACTTATAAGCACTCATGTTGCATGAAACTTGGTTTAGAGTCCTAGAAACGCGTTGTTAGATGTTTCATACGTTCGTCAAACTAGTACAAATCTCATTGAGACACTTATAAGCACTCATGTTGCATGAAACTTGGTTTAGAGTCTTAGAAACGCGTTGTTAGATGTTTCATAATTTCTTAAAACTTGTACAAAGCTCATTGAGACACTTATAAGTACTCATGTTGCATGAAACTTGGTTTAGAGTCCTAGAAACCGCGTTGTTAGATGTTTCATAAGTTCGTCAAACTAGTACAAAGCTCATTGAGACACTTATAAGCACTCATGTTGCATGAAACTTGGTTTAGAGTCCTAGAAACGCGTTGTTAGATGTTTCATAATTTCTTAAAACTTGTACAAAGCTCATTGAGACACTTATAAGTACTCATGTTGCATGAAACTTGGTTTAGAATCCTAGAAACCGCGTTGTTAGATGTTTCATAAGTTCGTCAAACTAGTACAAAGCTCATTGACTTATAAGTACTCATGTTGCATGAAACTTGGTTTAGAGTCCTAGAAACGCGTTGTTAGTTGTTTCATAAGTTCGTCAAACTAGTACAAAGCTCATTGACTTATAAGTACTCATGTTGCATGAAACTTGGTTTAGAGTCCTAGAAACGCGTTGTTAGATGTTTCATAAGTTTGTCAAACTAGTACAAAGCTCATTGAGACACTTATAAGCACTCATGTTGCATGAAACTTGGTTTAGAGTCCTAGAAACGCCTTGTTAGATGTTTCATAAGTTCGTCAAACTAGTACAAAGCTCATTGAGACACATATAAGCACTCATGTTGCATGAAACTTGGTTTAGAGTCCTAGAAACGCGTTGTTAGATGTTTCATAAGTTCGTCAAACTAGTAAAAAGCTCATTGAGACACTTATAAGCACTCATGTTGCATGAAACTTCGTTTAGAGTCCTAGAAACGCGTTGTTAGATGTTTCATAAGTTCGTCAATCTTGTACAAAGCTCATTGAGACGCTTATAAGCACGATGTTGCATGAAACTTGGTTTAGATTCCTAGAAACCGCGTTGTTAGATGTTTCATAAGGTCGTCAAACCATTACAAAGCTCATTGAGACACTTATAAGCACTCATGTTGCATGAAACTTCGTTTAAAGTCCTAGAAACCGCGTTGTTAGATGTTTCATAAGTTCGTCAAACTAATACAAAGCTCATTGAGACACATATAAGCACTTATGTTGCATGAAACTTGGTTTAGAGTCCTAGAAACCGCGTTGTTAGTTGTTTCATATGTTCGTCAAACTTGTACAAAGCTCATTGAGACACTTATAAGCACTCACTGTTGCATGAAACTTGGGTTAGAGTCCTAGAAACGCGTTGTTAGACGTTTCATAAGTTCGTCAAACTAGTACAAAGCTCATTCAGACACTTATAAGCACTCATGTTGCATGAAACTTGGTTTAGAGTCCTAGAAATGCGTTGTTAGATTTTTCATAAGTTCGTAAAACTTGTACAAAGCTTATTGAGACACTTATAAGCACTCATGTTGTATGAAACTTGGTTTAGAGTCCTAGAAACGCCTTGTTAAAAGTTTCATAAGTTCGTCAAAATAGTACAATGCTAATTGAGACACTTATAAGCATTCATGTCGCATGAAACTTGGTTTAGAATCCTAGAAACGCGTTGGTAGACGTTTCATAAATTCGTAAAACTAGTAAAAAGCTCATTGAGACACTTATAAGCACTCATGTTGCATGAAACTTGGTTTAGAGTCCTAGAAACACGTTGTTAGATGTTTCATAAGTTTGTAAAACTTGTACAAAGCTGATTGAGACACTTATAAGTACTCATGTTGCATGAAACTTGGTTTAGAGTCCTAGAAACCGCGTTGTTAGATGTTTCATAAGTTCGTCAAACTAGTACAAAGCTCATTGACTTATAAGTACTCATGTTGCATGAAACTTGGTTTAGAGTCCTAGAAACGCGTTGTTAGATGTTTCATAAGTTTGTCAAACTAGTACAAAGCTCATTGAGACACTTATAAGCACTCATGTTGTATGAAACTTTGTTAGAGTCTTAGAAACCGCGTTCTTAGATGTTTCATAAGTTCGTCAAACTAGTACAAAGCTCATTGAGACACATATAAGAACTCATGTTGCATGAAACTTGGTTTAGAGTCCTAGAAATGCGTTGTTAGATGTTTCATAAGTTCGTCAAACTAGTACAAAGCTCATTGAGACACTTATAAGCACTCATGTTGCATGAAACTTGGTTTAGAGTCCTAGAAACGCGTTGTTGGACATTTCATAAGTTCGTAAAACTAGTACAAAGCTCATTGAGACACTTATAAGCACTCATGTTGAATGAAACTTGGTTTAGAGTCCTAGAAATGCGTTGTTAGATGTTTCATAAGTTCGTAAAACTTGTACAAAGCTCATTGAGACACTTATAAGCACTCATGTTGTATGAAACTTGGTTTAGAGTCCTAGAAACGCCTTGTTAAAAGTTTTATAAGTTCGTCAAAATAGTACAAAGCTAATTGAGACACTTATAAGCATTCATGTTGCATGAAACTTGGTTTAGAATCCTAGAAACGCGTTGGTAGACGTTTCATAAATTCTTAAAACTAGTAAAAGCTCATTGAGACACTTATAAGCACTCATGTTGCATGAAACATGGTTTAGAGTCCTAGAAACGCGTTGTTAGATGTTTCATAAGTTCGTCAAAACTAGTACAAATCTCATTGAGACACTTATAAGCACTCATGTTGCATGAAACTTGGTTTAGAGTCTTAGAAGCCGCGTTGTTAGATATTTCATAAGTTCTTCAAACTAGTACAAAGCTCATTAGGACACTTATAAGCACTCATGTTGCATGAAACTTGGTTTAGAGTCCTAGAAACGCGTTGTTAGATGTTTCATAAGTTCGTAAAACTTGTACAAAGCTGATTGAGACAATTATAAGCACTGATGTTGCATGAAACTTGGTTTAGAGTCCTAGAAACCGCGTTGTTAGATGTTTCATAAGTTCGTCAAACTAGTACAAAGCTCATTGAGACACTTATAAGCACTCATGTTGAATGAAACTTGGTTTAGAGTCCTAGAAACGCGTTGTTAAATATTTCATAAGTTTGTTAAACTTGTACAAAGGTCATTGAGACACTTATAAGCACTCATGTTGCATGAAACTTCGTTTAGAGTCCTAGAAACGCGTTGTTAGATGTTTCATAAGTTCGTCAAACTAGTAAAAAGCTCATTGAGACACTTATAAGCACTCATGTTGCATGTAACTTGGTTTAGAGTCCTAAAAACGCGTTGTTAGATGTTTCATAAGTTCGTCAATCTTGTAAAAAGCTCATTGAGACGCTTATAAGCAGCACGATGTTGCATGAAACTTGGTTTAGATTCCTAGAAACCGCGTTGTTAGATGTTTCATAAGGTCGTCAAACCATTACAAAGCTCATTGAGACAGTTATAAGCACTCATGTTGCATGAAACTTCGTTTAAAGTCCTAGAAACCGCGTTGTTAAATGTTTCATAAGTTCGTCAAACTAGTACAAAGCTCATTAAGACACATATAAGCACTTATGTTGCATGAAACTTGGTTTAGAGTGCTAGAAACCGCGTTGTTAGTTGTTTCATATGTTCGTCAAACTTGTACAAAGCTCATTGAGACACTTATAAGCACTCATGTTGCATGAAACTTGGGTTAGAGTCCTAGAAACGTGTTGTTAGACGTTTCATAAGTTCGTAAAACTAGTACAAAGCTCATTGAGACACTTATAAGCACTCATGTTGCATGAAACTTGGTTTAGAGTCCTAGAAACGCGTTGTTAGATGTTTCATAAGTTCGTCAAACTTGTACAAAGCCCATTGAGACACTTATAAGCACTCATGTTGTATGAAACTTGGTTTAGAGTCCTAGAAACGCGTTGTTAGATGTTTCATAAGTTCGTCAAACTAGTACAAATCTCATTGAGACACTTATAAGCACTCATGTTGCATGAAACTTGGTTTAGAATCTTAGAAACCGCGTTGTTAGATGTTTCATAAGTTCTTCAAACTAGTACAAAGCTCATTGAGACACTTATAAGCACTCATGTTGCAAGAAACTTGGTTTAGAGTACTAGAAACGCGTTGTTAGATGTTTCATAAGTTCGTAAAACTTGTACAAAGATCATTGAGACACATATAAGCACTCATGTTGCATGAAACTTGGTTTAGAGTCCTAGAAACACGTTGTTAGATGTTTCATAAGTTCTTCAAACTAGTACAAAGCTCATTGAGACACTTATAAGCACTCATGTTGCATGAAACTTGGTTTAGAGTCCTAGAAACGCGTTGTTGGACGTTTCATAAGTTCGTAAAACTAGTACAACGCTCATTGAGACACTTATAAGCACTCATGTTGAATGAAACTTGGTTTAGAGTCCTAGAAATGCGTTGTTAGATGTATCATAAGTTCGTAAGACGTGTACAAAGCTCATTGAGACACTTATAAGCACTCATGTTGTATGAAACTTGGTTTAGAGTCCTAGAAACGCCTTGTTAAAAGTTTCATAAGTTCGTCAAAATAGTACAAAGCTAATTGAGACACTTATAAGCATTCATGTTGCATGAAACTTGGTTTAGAATCCTAGAAACGCATTGGTAGACGTTTCATAAATTCGTAAAACTAGTAAAAAGCTCATTGAGACACTTATAAGCACTCATGTTGCATGAAACTTGGTTTAGAGTCCTAGAAACGCGTTGTTAGATGTTTCATACGTTCGTCAAACTAGTACAAATCTCATTGAGACACTTATAAGCACTCATGTTGCATGAAACTTGGTTTAGAGTCTTAGAAACCGCGTTGTTAGATATTTCATAAGTTCTTCAAACTAGTACAAAGCTCATTGAGACACTTATAAGCACTCATGTTGCATGAAACTTGGTTTAGAGTCTTAGAAACGCGTTGTTAGATGTTTCATAATTTCTTAAAACTTGTACAAAGCTCATTGAGACACTTATAAGTACTCATGTTGCATGAAACTTGGTTTAGAATCCTAGAAACCGCGTTGTTAGATGTTTCATAAGTTCGTCAAACTAGTACAAAGCTCATTGACTTATAAGTACTCATGTTGCATGAAACTTGGTTTAGAGTCCTAGAAACGCGTTGTTAGATGTTTCATAAGTTCGTCAAACTAGTACAAAGCTCATTGACTTATAAGTACTCATGTTGCATGAAACTTGGTTTAGAGTCCTAGAAACGCGTTGTTAGATGTTTCATAAGTTTGTCAAACTAGTACAAAGCTCATTGAGACACTTATAAGCACTCATGTTGCATGAAACTTGGTTTAGAGTCCTAGAAACGCCTTGTTAGATGTTTCATAAGTTCGTCAAACTAGTACAAAGCTCATTGAGACACATATTGATACGCCCTTTGTTCGGACCGAAACTCCGTGAGAAGGTGAGTACTACGTTGGGGATAGATCTTGGCGGATGCGGAGAGAAACAACGAATAACTCCGGGTTAGGATGGGGAGATGGAGCGGTGGAGTCGATGGGTGGATGGGGAACGTCTCGAGGAGGCTATGGAGCAACCGCCCTGATGGATAGAAGAGACGCTTGGAAGCAAGTATGCTTGTAAGCGGCTCAAGTTCGCAAAGGAACCGAGAGGAGTCGACTATAAGAAGTTTTAGGTAAAAAGTTGACTAAAGAAGAAGGTGGTGCGGCGCATCCCTTATATAGAGGAGGCACAAGTCGCAACTCTCTTTTAGGGTTGCGCGTTTAAACAAAAAGGAAATCCGAGAAAAGGAAATCCGCATCAAAATGGAAAACGCAAAGAAAAAAGGAAATCGCCAAAACAACGCGGTGTTCCTTAAAGAAAAGATAGAACAACGAGTAGTGTGAGAAATGCCTTGTCTCTTACATTCTTCAAGCCATGATTACTAATGGACGACGTGGTGTTCTTCTTGACCTCATTAAAACCCGGTGGGAAAAAGAGTATCAAGCGAGACACCTAGTCCGCTTAGCTTTCATAGCTTGGTCTTCTTAAGTGGTGGCGGTGAATATGTTGAAGTAGCTCCTAGGTGATACTTCCTTGTCCATGGTACTTGCTAAAGCTATCTTGGCTAGCTCCTTAGCTTTGGACCGTGTGATCACGCCTTCCCGTCCTTCGGTGATTGGTGCACGTGCGCCTTGTTGATCGGCATCGATGTCGAGTGGTCGATGTTGGTCGATGCCGAGTGGTCGATGTTGGTCGGTATCGAGTGGTCGATGTCGGTCGATGCCGAGTGGTCGATGTTGATCGGCATCGGTATCCGATTCTGGTTCCACGCTCATATCACATATAAGCACTCATGTTGCATGAAACTTGGTTTAGAGTCCTAGAAACGCGTTGTTAGATGTTTCATAAGTTCGTCAAACTAGTAAAAAGCTCATTGAGACACTTATAAGCACTCATGTTGCATGAAACTTCGTTTAGAGTCCTAGAAACGCGTTGTTAGATGTTTCATAAGTTCGTCAATCTTGTACAAAGCTCATTGAGACGCTTATAAGCACGATGTTGCATGAAACTTGGTTTAGATTCCTAGAAACCGCGTTGTTAGATGTTTCATAAGGTCGTCAAACCATTACAAAGCTCATTGAGACACTTATAAGCACTCATGTTGCATGAAACTTCGTTTAAAGTCCTAGAAACCGCGTTGTTAGATGTTTCATAAGTTCGTCAAACTAATACAAAGCTCATTGAGACACATATAAGCACTTATGTTGCATGAAACTTGGTTTAGAGTCCTAGAAACCGCGTTGTTAGTTGTTTCATATGTTCGTCAAACTTGTACAAAGCTCATTGAGACACTTATAAGCACTCATGTTGCATGAAACTTGGGTTAGAGTCCTAGAAACGCGTTGTTAGACGTTTCATAAGTTCGTCAAACTAGTACAAAGCTCATTGAGACACTTATAAGCATTCATGTTGCATGAAACTTGGTTTAGAGTCCTAGAAACGCGTTGTTAGATGTTTCATAAGTTCGTCAAACTTGTACAAAGCCCATTGAGACACTTATAAGCACTCATGTTGTATGAAACTTGGTTTAGAGTCCTAGAAACCGCGTTGTTAGATGTTTCATAAGTTCGTCAAACTAGTACAAAGCTCATTGAGACACTTATAAGCACTCATGTTGCATGAAACTTGGTTTAGAGTCTTAGAAATGCGTTGTTAGATTTTTCATAAGTTCGTAAAACTTGTACAAAGCTCATTGAGACACTTATAAGCACTCATGTTGTATGAAACTTGGTTTAGAGCCTAGAAACGCCTTGTTAAAAGTTTCATAAGTTCGTCAAAATAGTACAATTCTAATTGAGACACTTATAAGCATTCATGTTGCATGAAACTTGGTTTAGAATCCTAGAAACGCGTTGGTAGACGTTTCATAAATTCGTAAAACTAGTAAAAAGCTCATTGAGACACTTATAAGCACACATGTTGCATGAAACTTGGTTTAGAGTCCTAGAAATGCGTTGTTAGATTTTTCATAAGTTCGTAAAACTTGTACAAAGCTCATTGAGACACTTATAAGCACTCATGTTGTATGAAACTTGGTTTAGAGTCCTAGAAACGCCTTGTTAAAAGTTTCATAAGTTCGTCAAAATAGTACAATGCTAATTGAGACACTTATAAGCATTCATGTTGCATGAAACTTGGTTTAGAATCCTAGAAACGCGTTGGTAGCCGTTTCATAAGTTCGTAAAACTAGTAAAAAGCTCATTGAGACACTTATAAGCACTCATGTTGCATGAAACTTGGTTTAGAGTCCTAGAAACGCGTTGTTAGATGTTTCATAAGTTTGTAAAACTTGTACAAAGCTGATTGAGACACTTATAAGTACTCATGTTGCATGAAACTTGGTTTAGAGTCCTAGAAACCGCGTTGTTAGATGTTTCATAAGTTCGTCAAACTAGTACAAAGCTCATTGACTTATAAGTACTCATGTTGCATGAAACTTGGTTTAGAGTCCTACAAACGCGTTGTTAGATGTTTCATAAGTTCGTCAAACTAGTACAAAGCTCATTGAGACACTTATAAGCACTCATGTTGCATGAAACTTGGTTTAGAGTCCTAGAAACGCGTTGTTGGACATTTCATAAGTTCGTAAAACTAGTACAAAGCTCATTGAGACACTTATAAGCACTCATGTTGAATGAAACTTGGTTTAGAGTCCTAGAAATGCGTTGTTAGATGTTTCATAAGTTCGTAAAACTTGTACAAAGCTCATTGAGACACTTATAAGCACTCATGTTGTATGAAACTTGGTTTAGAGTCCTAGAAACGCCTTGTTAAAAGTTTTATAAGTTCGTCAAAATAGTACAAAGCTAATTGAGACACACTTATAAGCATTCATGTTGCATGAAACTTGGTTTAGAATCCTAGAAACGCGTTGGTAGACGTTTCATAAATTCTTAAAACTAGTAAAAAGCTCATTGAGACACTTATAAGCACTCATGTTGCATGAAACATGGTTTAGAGTCCTAGAAAAGCGTTGTTAGATGTTTCATAAGTTCGTCAAAACTAGTACAAATCTCATTGAGACACTTATAAGCACTCATGTTGCATGAAACTTGGTTTAGAGTCTTAGAAGCCGCGTTGTTAGATATTTCATAAGTTCTTCAAACTAGTACAAAGCTCATTAGGACACTTATAAGCACTCATGTTGCATGAAACTTGGTTTAGAGTCCTAGAAACGCGTTGTTAGATGTTTCATAAGTTCGTAAAACTTGTACAAAGCTGATTGAGACAATTATAAGCATTGATGTTGCATGAAACTTGGTTTAGAGTCCTAGAAACCGCGTTGTTAGATGTTTCATAAGTTCGTCAAACTAGTACAAAGCTCATTGAGACACTTATAAGCACTCATGTTGAATGAAACTTGGTTTAGAGTCCTAGAAACGCGTTGTTAAATATTTCATAAGTTTGTCAAACTTGTACAAAGGTCATTGAGACACTTATAAGCACTCATGTTGCATGAAACTTCGTTTAGAGTCCTAGAAACGCGTTGTTAGATGTTTCATAAGTTCGTCAAACTAGTAAAAAGCTCATTGAGACACTTATAAGCACTCATGTTGCATGAAACTTGGTTTAGAGTCCTAAAAACGCGTTGTTAGATGTTTCATAAGTTCGTCAATCTTGTAAAAAGCTCATTGAGACGCTTATAAGCACACGATGTTGCATGAAACTTGGTTTAGATTCCTAGAAACCGCGTTGTTAGATGTTTCATAAGGTCGTCAAACCATTACAAAGCTCATTGAGACAGTTATAAGCACTCATGTTGCATGAAACTTCGTTCAAAGTCCTAGAAACCGCGTTGTTAAATGTTTCATAAGTTCGTCAAACTAGTACAAAGCTCATTAAGACACATATAAGCACTTATGTTGCATGAAACTTGGTTTAGAGTGCTAGAAACCGCGTTGTTAGTTGTTTCATATGTTCGTCAAACTTGTACAAAGCTCATTGAGACACTTATAAGCACTCATGTTGCATGAAACTTGGGTTAGAGTCCTAGAAACGCGTTGTTAGACGTTTCATAAGTTCGTCAAACTAGTACAAAGCTCATTGAGACACTTATAAGCACTCATGTTGCATGAAACTTGGTTTAGAGTCCTAGAAACGCGTTGTTAGATGTTTCATAAGTTCGTCAAACTTGTACAAAGCCCATTGAGACACTTATAAGCACTCATGTTGTATGAAACTTGGTTTAGAGTCCTAGAAACGCGTTGTTAGATGTTTCATAAGTTCGTCAAACTAGTACAAATCTCATTGAGACACTTATAAGCACTCATGTTGCATGAAACTTGGTTTAGAATCATAGAAACCGCGTTGTTAGATGTTTCATAAGTTCTTCAAACTAGTACAAAGCTCATTGAGACACTTATAAGCACTCATGTTGCAAGAAACTTGGTTTAGAGTCCTAGAAACGCGTTGTTAGATGTTTCATAAGTTCGTAAAACTTGTACAAAGATCATTGAGACACTTATAAGTACTTATGTTGCATGAAACTTGGTTTAGAGTCCTAGAAACCGCGTTGTTAGATGTTTCATAAGTTCGTCAAACTTGTACAAAGATCATTGACTTATAAGTACTCATGTTGCATGAAACTTGGTTTAGAGTCCTAGAAACGCGTTGTTAGATGTTTCATAAGTTTGTAAAACTAGTACAAAGCTCATTGAGACACTTATAAGCACTCATGTTGCATGAAACTTCGTTAGAGTCTTAGAAACCGCGTTCTTAGATGTTTCATAAGTTCGTGAAACTAGTACAAAGCTCATTGAGACACATATAAGCACTCATGTTGCATGAAACTTGGTTTAGAGTCCTAGAAACGCGTTGTTAGATGTTTCATAAGTTCTTCAAACTAGTACAAAGCTCATTGAGACACTTATAAGCACTCATGTTGCATGAAACTTGGTTTAGAGTCCTAGAAACGCGTTGTTGGACGTTTCATAAGTTCGTAAAACTAGTACAACGCTCATTGAGACACTTATAAGCACTCATGTTGAATGAAACTTGGTTTAGAGTCCTAGAAATGCGTTGTTAGATGTATCATAAGTTCGTAAGACTTGTACAAAGCTCATTGAGACACTTATAAGCACTCATGTTGTATGAAACTTGGTTTAGAGTCCTAGAAACGCCTTGTTAAAAGTTTCATAAATTCGTCAAAATAGTACAAAGCTAATTGAGACACTTATAAGCATTCATGTTGCATGAAACTTGGTTTAGAATCCTAGAAACGCATTGGTAGACGTTTCATAAATTCGTAAAACTAGTAAAAAGCTCATTAAGACACTTATAAGCACTCATGTTGCATGAAACTTGGTTTAGAGTCCTAGAAACGCGTTGTTAGATGTTTCATAAGTTCGTCAAACTAGTACAAATCTCATTGAGACACTTATAAGCACTCATGTTGCATGAAACTTGGTTTAGAGTCTTAGAAACCGCGTTGTTAGATATTTCATAAGTTCTTCAAACTAGTACAAAGCTCATTGAGACACTTATAAGCACTCATGTTGCATGAAACTTGGTTTAGAGTCCTAGAAACGCGTTGTTAGATGTTTCATAATTTCTTAAAACTTGTACAAAGCTCATTGAGACACTTATAAGTACTCATGTTGCATGAAACTTGGTTTAGAGTCCTAGAAACCGCGTTGTTAGATGTTTCATAAGTTCGTCAAACTAGTACAAAGCTCATTGACTTATAAGTACTCATGTTGCATGAAACTTGGTTTAGAGTCCTAGAAACGCGTTGTTAGATGTTTCATAAGTTTGTCAAACTAGTACAAAGCTCATTGAGACACTTATAAGCACTCATGTTGCATGAAACTTGGTTTAGAGTCCTAGAAACCGCGTTGTTAGATGTTTCATAAGTTCGTCAAACTAGTACAAAGCTCATTGAGACGCTTATAAGTACTCATGTTGCATGAAACTTGGTTTAGAGTCCTAGAAACGCGTTGTTAGATGTTTCATAAGTTTGTCAAACTAGTACAAAGCTCATTGAGACACTTATAAGCACTCATGTTGCATTAGAACTTGGTTTAGAGTCCTAGAAACGCGCGTTGTTAGATGTTTCATAAGTTCGTCAACTAGTACAAAGCTCATTGAGACACTTATAAGCACTCATGTTGCATGAAACTTCGTTTACTTGGTTTAAGTCCTAGAAACCGCGTTGTTAGATGTTTCATAAGTTCGTCAAACTAATACAAAGCTCATTGAGACACATATAAGCACTTATGTTGCATGAAACTTGGTTTAGAGTCCTAGAAACCGCGTTGTTAGTTGTTTCATATGTTCGTCAAACTTGTACAAAGCTCATTGAGACACTTATAAGCACTCATGTTGCGTGAAACTTGGTTTAGAGTCCTAGAATACACGTTGTTAGATGTTTCATAAGTTCGTCAAACTAGTACAAAGCTCATTGAGACACTTATAAGCACTCATGTTGCATGAAACTTGGTTTAGAGTCCTAGAAACGCGTTGTTAGATGTTTCATAAGTTCGTAAAACTTGTACAAAGCTCATTGAGACACTTATAAGTACTCATGTTGCATGTAACATGGTTTAGTGTCCTAGAAACCGCGTTGTTAGATGTTTCATAAGTTCGTCAAAATAGTACAAAGCTCATTGAGACACTTATAAGTACTCATGTTGAATGAAACTTGGTTTAGAGTCCTAGAAACCGCGTTGTTAGATGTTTCATAAGTTTGTCAAACTAGTACAAAGCTCATTGAGACACTTATAAGCACTCATGTTGCATGAAACTTGGTTTAGAGTCCTAGAAACGCCTTGTTAGATGTTTCATAAGTTCGTCAAACTAGTACAAAGCTCATTGAGACACATATAGGCACTCATGTTGCATGAAACTTGGTTTAGAGTCCTAGAAACGCGTTGTTAGATGTTTCATAAGTTCGTCAAACTAGTACAAAGCACATTGAGACAATTCTAAGCACTCATGTTGAATGAAACTTGGTTTAGAGTCCTAGAAACCGCGTTGTTAAATGTTTCATAAGTTTGTCAAACTTGTACAAAGCTCGTTGAGACACTTATAAGCACTCATGTTGCATGAAACTTCGTTTAGAGTCCTAGAAACGCGTTGTTAAATGTTTCATAAGTTCGTCAAACTAGTAAAAAGCTCATTGAGACACTTATAAGCACTCATGTTGCATGAAACTTGGTTTAGAGTCTTAGAAACGCGTTGTTAGATGTTTCATAAGTTCGTCAATCTTGTACAAAGCTCATTGAGACGCTTATAAGCACTCATGTTGCATGAAACTTGGTTTAGAGTCCTAGAAACCGCGTTGTTAGATGTTTCATAAGGTCGTCAAACTTGTACAAAGCTCATTGAGACACTTATAAGTACTCATGTTGCATGAAACTTGGCTTAGAGTCCTAGAAACCGCGTTGTTAGATGTTTCATAAGTTCGTCAAACCATGTACAAAGCTCATTGAGACACTTATAAGCACTCATGTTGCATGAAACTTCGTTTAGAGTCCTAGAAACCGCGTTGTTAGATGTTTCATAAGTTCGTCAAACTAGTACAAAGCTCATTGAGACACTTATAAGCACTCATGTTGCATGAAACTTGGTTTAGAGTCCTAGAAACCGCGTTGTTAGTTGTTTCATAAGTTTGTCAAACTTGTACAAAGCTCATTGAGACACTTATAAGCACTCATGTTGCATGAAACTTGGTTTAGAGTCCTAGAAACCGCGTTGTTAGATGTTTCATAAGGTTCGTCAAACTTGTACAAAGCTCATTGAGACACTTATAAGCACTCATGTTGCATGAAACTTGGTTTAGAGTCCTAGAAATGCGTTGTTAGATGTTTCATAAGTTCGTCAAAACATGTACAAAGCTCATTGAGACACTTATAAGCACTCATGTTGCATGAAACTTGGTTTAGAGTCCTAGAAACCGCCTTGTTAAAAGTTTCATAAGTTCGTCAAAATTGTACAAAGCTAATTGAGACACTTATAAGCACTCATGTTGCATGAAACTTGGTTTAGAGTCCTAGAAACGCGTTGTTAGATGTTTCATAAGTTCGTCAAACTAGTACAAAGCCCATTGAGACACTTATAAGCACTCATGTTGCATGAAACTTGGTTTAGAGTCCTAGAAACGCGTTGTTAGATGTTTCATAAGTTCGTCAAACTAGTACAAAGCTCATTGAGACACTTATAAGCACTCATGTTGTATGAAACTTGGTTTAGAGTCCTAGAAATGCGTTGTTAGATGTTTCATAAGTTCGTAAAACTTGTACAAAGCTCATTGAGACACTTATAAGCACTCATGTTGTATGAAACTTGGTTTAGAGTCCTAGAAACCGCGTTGTTAGATGTTTCATAAGTTCGTCAAACTAGTACAAAGCTCATTGAGAAACTTATAAGCACTCATGTTGTATGAAACTTGGTTTAGAGTCCTAGAAACGCCTTGTTAAAAGTTTCATAAGTTCGTCAAAATAGTACAATGCTAATTGAGACACTTATAAGCATTCATGTTGCATGAAACTTGGTTTAGAATCCTAGAAACGCGTTGGTAGACGTTTCATAAATTCGTAAAACTAGTAAAAAGCTCATTGAGACACTTATAAGCACTCATGTTGCATGAAACTTGGTTTAGAGTCCTAGAAACGCGTTGTTAGATGTTTCATAAGTTCGTGAAACTTGTACAAAGCTCATTGAGACACTTATAAGTACTCATGTTGCATGAAACTTGGTTTAGAGTCCTAGAAACCGCGTTGTTAGATATTTCATAAGTTCGTCAAACTAGTACAAAGCTCATTGACTTATAAGTACTCATGTTGCATGAAACTTGGTTTAGAGTCCTAGAAACGCGTTGTTAGATGTTTCATAAGTTTGTCAAACTAGTGCAAAGCTCATTGAGACACTTATAAGCACTCATGTTGCATGAAACTTGTTTTAGAGTCCTAGAAACGCCTTGTTAGATGTTTCATAAGTTCGTCAAACTAGTACAAAGCTCATTGAGACACATATAAGCACTCATGTTGTATGAAACTTGGTTTAGAGTCCTAGAAACGCGTTGTTAGATGTTTCATAAGTTCGCCAAACTAGTACAAATCTCATTGAGACACTTATAAGCACTCATGTTGCATGAAACTTGGTTTAGAATCTTAGAAACCGCGTTGTTATATGTTTCATAAGTTCTTCAAACTAGTACAAAGCTCATTGATACACTTATAGGCACTCATGTTGCAAGAAACTTGGTTTAGAGTCCTCGAAACGCGTTGTTAGATGTTTCATAAGTTCGTAAAACTTGTAAAAAGCTCATTAAGACACTTATAAGTACTCATGTTGCATGAAACTTGGTTTAGAGTCCTAGAAACCGTGTTGTTAGATGTTTCATAAGTTCGTCAAACTAGTACAAAGCTCATTGACTTATAAGTACTCATGTTGCATGAAACTTGGTTTAGAGTCCTAGAAACGCGTTGTTAGATGTTTCATAAGTTTGTAAAACTAGTACAAAAGCTCATTGAGACACTTATAAGCACTCATGTTGCATGAAACTTCGTTAGAGTCTTAGAAACCGCGTTCTTAGATGTTTCATAAGTTCGTCAAACTAGTACAAAGCTCATTGAGACACATGTAAGCACTCATGATGCATGAAACTTGGTTTAGAGTCCTAGAAACGCGTTGTTAGATGTTTCATAAGTTCTTCAAACTAGTACAAAGCTCATTGAGACACTTATAAGCACTCATGTTGCATGAAACTTGGTTTAGAGTCCTAGAAACGCGTTGTTGGACGTTTCATAAGTTCGTAAAACTAGTACAACGCTCATTGAGACACTTATAAGCACTCATGTTGAATGAAACTTGGTTTAAAGTCCTAGAATTGCGTTGTTAGATGTTTCATAAGTTCGTAAGACTTGTACAAAACTCATTGAGACACTTATAAGCACTCATGTTGTATGAAACTTGGTTTAGAGTCCTAGAAACGCCTTGTTAAAAGTTTCATAAGTTCGTCAAAATAGTACAAAGCTAATTGAGACACTTATAAGCATTCATGTTGCATGAAACTTGGTTTAGATTCCTAGAAACGCCTTGTTAGATGTTTCATAAGTTCGTCAAACTAGTACAAAGCTCATTGAGACACATATAAGCACTCATGTTGCATGAAACTTGGTTTAGAGTCCTAGAAACGCGTTGTTAGATGTCTCATAAGTTCGTCAAACTAGTACAAAGCTCATTGAGACACTTATAAGCACTCATGTTGCATGAAACTTCGTTTAGAGTCCTAGAAACGCGTTGTTAGATGTTTCATAAGTTCGTCAAACTAGTAAAAAGCTCATTGAGACACTTATAAGCACTCATGTTGCATGAAACTTGGTTTAGAGTCCTAAATACGCGTTGTTAGATGTTTCATAAGTTCGTCAATCTTGTACAAAGCTCATTGAGACGCTTATAAGCACCGATGTTGCATGAAACTTGGTTTAGATTCCTAGAAACCGCGTTGTTAGATGTTTCATAAGGTCGTCAAACCATTACAAAGCTCATTGAGACACTTATAAGCACTCATGTTGCATGAAACTTCGTTTAAAGTCCTAGAAACCGCGTTGTTAGATGTTTCATAAGTTCGTCAAACTAATACAAAGATCATTGAGACACATATAAGCACTTATGTTGCATGAAACTTGGTTTAGAGTCCTAGAAACCGCGTTGTTAGTTGTTTCATATGTTCGTCAAACTTATACAAAGCTCATTGAGACACTTATAAGCACTCATGTTGCATGAAACTTGGGTTAGAGTCCTAGAAACGCGTTGTTAGACGTTTCATAAGTTCGTCAACCTAGTACAAAGCTCATTGAGACACTTATAAGCACTCATGTTGCATGAAACTTGGTTTAGAGTCCTAGAAACGCGTTGTTAGATGTTTCATAAGTTCGTAAAACTTGTACAAAGCTCATTGAGACACTTATAAGTACTCATGTTGCATGTAACATGGTTTAGTGTCCTAGAAACCGCGTTGTTAGATGTTTCATAAGTTCGTAAAAATAGTACAAAGCTCATTGACTTATAAGTACTCATGTTGCATGAAACTTGGTTTAGAGTCCTAGAAACGCGTTGTTAGATGTTTCATAAGTTTGTCAAACTAGTACAAATCTCATTGAGACACTTATAAGCACTCATGTTGCATGAAACTTGGTTTAGAGTCCTAGAAACGCCTTGTTAGATGTTTCATAAGTTCGTCAAACTAGTACAAAGCTCATTGAGACACATATAGGCACTCATGTTGCATGAAACTTGGTTTAGAGTCCTAGAAACGCGTTGTTAGATGTTTCATAAGTTCGTCAAACTAGTACAAAGCTCATTGAGACAATTATAAGCACTCATGTTGAATGAAACTTGGTTTAGAGTCCTAGAAACGCGTTGTTAAATGTTTCATAAGTTTGTCAAAGTTGTACAAAGCTCATTGAGACACTTATAAGCACTCATGTTGCATGAAACTTCGTTTAGAGTCCTAGAAACGCGTTGTTAGATGTTTCATAAGTTCGTCAAACTAGTAAAAAGCTCATTGAGACACTTATAAGCACTCATATTACATGAAACTTGGTTTAGAGTCCTAAAAACGCGTTGTTAGATGTTTCATAAGTTCGTCAATCTTGTCCAAAGCTCATTGAGACGCTTATAAGCACTCATGTTGCATGAAACTTCGTTTAGAGTCCTAGAAACCGCGTTGTTAGATGTTTCATAAGGTCGTCAAAGTTGTACAAAGCTCATTGAGACACTTATAAGTACTCATGTTGCATGAAACTTGGCTTAGAGTCCTAGAAACCGCGTTGTTAGATGTTTTATAAGTTCGTCAAACCATTACAAAGCTCATTGAGACGATTATAAGCACTCATGTTGCATGAAACTTCGTTTAGAGTCCTAGAAACCGCGTTGTTAGATGTTTCATAAGTTCGTCAAACTAGTACAAAGCTCATTGAGACACATATAAGCACTTATGTTGCATGAAACTTGGTTTAGAGTACTAGAAACCGCGTTGTTAGTTGTTTCATATGTTCGTCAAACTTGTACAAAGCTCATTGAGACACTTATAAACACTCATGTTGCATGAAACTTGGTTTAGAGTCCTAGAAACGCGTTGTTAGACGTTTCATAAGTTCGTTAAACTAGTACAAAGCTCATTGAGACACTTATAAGCACTCATGTTGCATGAAACTTGGTTTAGAGTCCTAGAAACGCGTTGTTAGATGTTTCATAAGTTCGTCAAAATTGTACAAAGCCCATTGAGACACTTATAAGCACTCATGTTGTATGAAACTTGGTTTAGAGTCCTAGAAACCGCGTTGTTAGATGTTTCATAAGTTCGTAAAACTAGTACAAAGCTCATTGAGACACTTATAAGCACTCATGTTGCATGAAACTTGGTTTAGAGTCCTAGAAATGCGTTGTTAGATTTTTCATAAGTTCGTAAAACTTGTACAAAGCTCATTGAGACACTTATAAGCACTCATGTTGTATGAAACTTGGTTTAGAGTCCTAGAAACGCCTTGTTAAAAGTTTCATAAGTTCGTCAAAATAGTACAATGCTAATTGAGACACTTATAAGCATTCATGTTGCATGAAACTTGGTTTAGGATCCTAGAAACGCGTTGGTAGACGTTTCATAAATTCGTAAAACTAGTAAAAAGCTCATTGAGACACTTATAAGCACTCATGTTGCATGAAACTTGGTTTAGAGTCCTAGAAACGCGTTGTTAGATGTTTCATAAGTTCGTAAAACTTGTACAAAGCTCATTGAGACACTTATAAGTACTCATGTTGCATGAAACTTGGTTTAGAGTCCTAGAAACTGCGTTGTTAGATGTTTCATAAGTTCGTCAAACTAGTACAAAGCTCATTGACTTATAAGTACTCATGTTGCATGAAACTTGGTTTAGAGTCCTAGAAACGCGTTGTTAGATGTTTCATAAGTTTGTCAAACTAGTGCAAAGCTCATTGAGACACTTATAAGCACTCATGTTGCATGAAACTTGTTTTAGAGTCCTAGAAACGCCTTGGTAGATGTTTCATAAGTTCGTCAAACAAGTACAAAGCTCATTGAGACACATATAAGCACTCATGTTGCATGAAACTTGGTTTAGAGTCCTAGAAACGTGTTGTTAGATGTTTTATAAGTTCGTCAAACTAGTACAAAGTTCATTGAGACACTTATAAGCACTCATGTTGAATGAAACTTGGTTTAGAGTCCTAGAAACGCATTGTTAAATGTTTCATAAGTTTGTCAAACTTGTACAAAGCTCATTGAGACACTTATAAGCACTCATGTTGCATGAAACTTCGTTTAGATTCCTAGAAACGCGTTGTTAGATGTTTCATAAGTTCGTCAAACTAGTAAAAAGCTCATTGAGATACTTATAAGCACTCATGTTGCATGAAACTTGGTTTAGAGTCCTAAAAACGAGTTATTAGATGTTTCATAAGTTCGTCAATCTTGTACAAAGCTCATTGAGACACTTATAAGTACTCATGTTGCATGAAACCTGGCTTAGAGTCTTAGAAACCGCGTTGTTAGATGTTTCATAAGTTCTTCAAACCATTACAAAGCTCATTGAAACACTTATAAGCACTCATGTTGCATGAAACTTCGTTTAGAGTCCTAGAAACAACGTTGTTAGATGCTTCATAAGTTCGTCAAACAAGTACAAAGCTCATTGAGACACATATAAGCACTTATGTTGCATGAAACTTGGTTTAGAGTCCTAGAAACGCGTTGTTAGATGTTTCATAAGTTCGTCAAACTTGTACAAAGCCCATTGAGACACTTATAAACACTCATGGTGTATGAAACTTGGTTTAGTGTCCTAGAAACCGCGTTGTTAGATGTTTCATAAGTTCGTCAAACTAGTACAAAGCTCATTGAGACACTTATAAGCACTGATGTTGCATGAAACTTGGTTTAGAGTCCTAGAAACGCGTTGTTAGATGTTTCATAAGTTCGTCAAACTAGTGCAAAGCTCATTGAGAGACTTATAAGCATTCATGTTGCATGAAACTTGGTTTAGAATCCTAGAAACGAGTTGGTAGACGTTTCATAAATTCGTAAAACTTGTACAAAGCTCATTGAGACACTTATAAGCACTCATGTTGCATAAAACTTGGTTTAGAGTCCTAGAAACGCGTTTTTAGATGTTTCATAAGTTCGTCAAACTACTACATATCTCATTGAGACACTTATAAGCACTCATGTTTCATGAAACTTGGTTTAGAGACTTAGAAACCGCGTTGTTAGATATTTCATAAGTTCTTCAAACTAGTTCAAAGCTCATTGAGACACTTATAAGCACTCATGTTCCATGAAACTTGGTTTAGAGTCCTAGAAACGCGTTGTTAGATGTTTCATAAGTTCGTAAAACTTGTACAAAGCTCATTGAGACACTTATAAGTACTCATGTTGCATGAAACTTGGTTTAGAGTCCTAGAAACCGCGTTGTTACATGTTTCATAAGTTCGTCAAACTAATACAAAGCTCATTGACTTATAAGTACTCATGTTGCATGAAACTTGGTTTATAATCCTAGAAACGCGTTGTTAGATGTTTCATAAGTTTGTCAAACTAGTGCAAAGCTCATTGAGACACATATAAGCACTCATGTTGCATGAAACTTGGCTTAGAGTCCTAGAAACCGCGTTGTTAGTTGTTTCATATGTTCGTCAAACATGTACAAAGCTCATTGAGACACTAATAAGCACTCATGTTGCAGGAAACTTGGTTTAGAGTCCTAGAAACGCGTTGTTAGATGTTTCATAAGTTCGTAAAACTTGTACAAAGCTCATTGAGACACTTATAAGCACTCATGTGGAATGAAACTTGGTTTAGAGTCCTAGAAACGCGTTGTTAGATGTTTCATAAGTTTGTCAAACTAGTACAAAGCTCATTGAGACAATTATAAGCACTCATGTTGCATGAAACTTGGTTTAGAGTCCTAGAAACGCGTTGTTAGACGTTTCATAAGTTCGTCAAACTAGTACAAAGCTCATTGAGACACTTATAAGCACTCATGTTGCATGAAACTTGGTTTAGAGTCCTAGAAACGCGTTGTTAGATGTTTCATAAGTTCGTCAAACTTGTACAAAGCCCATTGAGACACTTATAAACACTCATGTTGTATGAAACTTGGTTTAGAGTCCTAGAAACCGCGTTGTTTGATGTTTCATATGTTCGTCAAACTAGTACAAAGCTCATTGAGACACTTATAAGCACTCATGTTGCATGAAACTTGGTTTAGAGTCCTAGAAATGCGTTGTTAGATTTTTCATAAGTTTGTAAAACTTGTACAAAGCTCATTGAGACACTTATAAGCACTCATGTTATATGAAACTTGGTTTAGAGTCCTAGAAACGCCTTGTTAAAAGTTTCATAAGTTCGTCAAAATAGTACAATGCTAATTGAGACACTTATAAGCATTCATGTTGCATGTGTTGAGGAGAAATAGTCAACGGTATAGCGCATGACTAGTATCCGAACCATTATTGACCGAGAAGGGATTTTGGAAGACTCTAAGTGGAAAAGAGGGTTTCATGAGGTGCAACAGCTACGAGACGTGGCTCCACAAGTTGGAGGAGACGTGGCACCATGATGTGTCGAGACGTGGTCGAGAAAGCGCGGGTCAAAAGTAGCCAAGACCGTACGGACGCGGAAAAGCGTGCGGAAGACCGGATCTTGACTACACACGTGAATTCTTATCTTCCATGAGGTGCAACGGCTACGAGACGTGGCTCCACAAGTTGGAGGAGACGTGGCACCATGATGTGTCGAGACATGGTCGAGAAAGCGCGGGTCAAAAAAGTAGCCAAGACCGTACGGACGCGGATAAGCGTACGGAAGAGCGGATCTTTGACTACACACGCGCAGCCTTATCTTTAAACGGCTCTTTTCCTCTCTAAACCCTATCTTGTATTCTCCATATATATATCACTATGTGTAATCAATAAAAATTAAGAAACTTATTCACTCTCTCTATTCTCTAAACACACATTACACCGAAACATGATTAATCTTCTAACTCTCTACTAATCTCATGTTAATCCGCAATACTCTTTACATTTCTACATGGTATCAGAGCGTAATAGCTCCTAATCTCTCTATTCCGCTTCTTATCGTGTGTTCTTAAGCATCACAAAGCTTAAAGACACAATCTTTCCACCTAAACTCATCAAAATCTGTTTCGGTGTTCATCATATACTCTGTTTTTACTCTGTTTCTTCATAAAACACTCTGTTTTTTCTCATAAATCTCTTCTTTTCTTCATAAAGTTACCTCCTTTCTGGATACTAGACAGATCCAAGTCATAAAGTCATCATCTTTTACTCTCAACCATGGAAGATACTCAAGATCTTCATAGCTCTAAGCTCGACAAACCATCGGTGATACTAAAGGGGATAAAACTATCTCCTTTGGACTAGAACTATCAAAACTGCTCTTGGAAGCCGGGGTCTATGGAAACACATCTCTAAGGCTCCTGATTCAATCAACACGGAGAGATCTCTCGGTGATGAAGGTTTAACCGAGGAGGAAGAGAAGTGGTTCCAAGGAGACCAACGTGTTTTAGGCATCATTCAACACACTCTAGATCGGGCGATACTTGAAGCATACTCTTACTGTGAGACGGCCAAAGATCTTTGGGATACCCTCAAGAACATTTATGGCAACGTTTCTAATCTAAGCCGTGTGTATGAGGTAAAGAAAGCCCTCAATAACCTCTCACAAGAAGAAACCGAGTTCACCGCTCACTATGGGAAGTTTAGAGCCTTATGGGCTGAGCTAGAGATGTTGAGACCAAGCTCAATAGATGCTAAGGTGATTAATGAGAGGAAAGAGCAAGACAAAGTCTTTGGACTTCTATTGACTCTTAACTCAAGTTATAAGGACCTTATCAAGCATCTTCTAAGAGCCGACACTCTCCCATCTCTTGACTCGGTGGTTTCTCAACTACAAAGGGAACAAGGTGGTGATGAACTATTTAGTAAGAAGGAGATAGTCCTAGCCAACAAAGCAACGTTCAAGCCGCGAGAGGAGAGGAAGTCTATGGCATGTGATCATTGCAAGAAGAAGGGACACGTGAAGGACAAATGTTGGATCCTTCATCCCCATCTCAAACCAAGCAAGTTCATGGATCCAAAGGCAAACCTCTCCCAAGATGAACCGGTTCAAGGAGGAAGTTCTTCAAGCCAAGGAAAGGATGAAGAGGCGTTGGCGGTGGTTCCTTTCACCGATGAATATGTCCGCAAATCCGACCTTGAAGCTCTCATAAAGGCCCTAAAGGGGTCCGGTATTGATTTCTTATCCCTAAATGCTATTAGGATAGATAAGCCAATAGTGGTAGATTCGGGTGCTTCCCACCATATGATTAGTGATGAGAACCTTATGAGTAATATCAAACCGGCTATAGGGAATGTTATGGTTGCAAATGGTGGTAAAGTTCCGATAAAAGGCTTAGGAAATCTTAGGTTGTTTGATAGAGATATGAAAGCCCTATACATGCCTAATTTTACTTCTAATCTTTTATCGGTGAAACGAATTGCTAATGATTTGAATTGCAACGTTACATTTGGTCCTAACAATGTTATATTTCAGGATATTAACTCAAGGAAGATCATTGGTAGAGGAAGCACTAAGGGAGATCTATATGTGCTTGATGAGAAACCTACTAGTCCACTCTTATATTCTGCGTTTAACTCTGTTTTAGCCGAGGCCAATAATGTGATTTGGCATGCTAGATTAGGCCATCCTAACTCTAGAGCCCTTAAAATAATGTTGCCTCTTGTGTCTTTTGATAATAAACTTTGTGAATCATGCATCCTTGGAAAGCATTGCAAAACTGTTTTCTCAAAATCTAATAAAACTTATGATGCTTGTTTTGAACTTATCCATTCGGATGTATGGACTTCTCTGTGCGTTTTTAGAGAAAACCACAAGTATTTTGTTACTTTCATAGATGAGAAGTCCAAATTCACATGGATAACGTTGATTTCATCAAAAGATAGGGTCTTAGATGCATTCAAAAATTTTCAAGCTTATGTTTCTAACCATTACAATGCCAAGATCAAATGTTTTAGGACAGATAATGGAGGAGAATACACAAGCTATGCATTCAAAGACTACTTGGCTAAACATGGAATATTGCACCAAACGAGTTGTCCATACACGCCACAACAAAACGGCGTTGCTGAGAGAAAGAATAGGCACTTAATGGAGGTGGCAAGATCGATGATGTTCCACACTAATGTCCCTAAGAGATTTTGGGGGGATGCGGTTACATCGGCTTGCTATTTGATCAATAGGACACCAACACAAATCCTTAATGATCTTTCTCCATTTGAAGTTTTAAATAAAGCTAAGCCATCTATCTCTTACTTACGTGTGTTTGGGTGTGTTTGTTTTGTCTTGATTCCAGGTGAACAGAGAAGTAAGCTAGACGCCAAAAGTATTAAGGGGATCTTTATTGGGTACTCATCTAGCCAAAAGGGATACAAATGCTATATACCGGAAAGAAGAAGGGTCATGGTGTCAAGGGATGTGAGGTTTCTTGAAGGACAAGGATATTATCAAGAGAAGAATTGGGATAGTATCAAGAATCTATCCACTCCAGCTCAAGATAGAGCTAACCTACTCAAGAAACTCATGGAAGACCTTGGTCTAGATCTTAGTGGTGACACGGGTGGTGAAGAACCACAAGTGAACCAAGAACCCCACCTTGATGGTGAGGGGGAGAATGGACAAGAATCGGCTACTCAACATGGAGGAGAAGATTCAACCTCATCTCCAACACAAACTCAAGCATCTCCAACACAAACTCAAGCCGATCCGGATCACAATCAAGATGATGTTCCGGTTCAAACTCAAGAAGAGGATGGTAATGGTGAAGAAGTAGTACAACCACTAAGAAGGAGTACTAGAACCAAGAATCCTCCATCCAATTGGGTCAATACAAGAGTGTATTTCAACAACAACGCGGTGGCACATCCTATACAAGCCGTATGCAATCTAGTGTCATTTCCACAAGAAAACCAAGTCTTCATGGCTTGCATTGATGGGAATTGGATTCCAAAGACATACGAGGAAGTTATGGAACATGATGTGTGGATAAAAGCCGTGGAAGAAGAAGATAAGGCCATGGAGCTAAACGAGACTTGGGAAGAGGCGAATTTACCTCAAGGCAAGAGAACGGTTAGCTCACGGTATGTCTTCACCATCAAGTACAAAAGTAATGGGGAGATAGAGAGGTACAAGGCTCGTCTAGTTGCGAGGGGCTTCACTCAAACATATGGGGAGGACTACCTTGAAACCTTTGCCCCGGTTGCCAAACTTCACACCATAAGAGTAATCTTCTCCATTGCCACTAACCAAGAGTGGGATCTTTGGCAAATGGATGTTAAGAATGCGTTCTTACAAGGAGAACTAGAGGATGAGGTATACATGACTCCGCCTCCGGGCATAAGGGACAAGATCACTCCGGGAAAAGTGCTGAGACTTAAGAAGGCCATCTACGGTTTGAAACAATCCCCTAGAGCATGGTACCACAAGCTGAGCAACACTCTCCTTGATAAGGGATTCAAGAAATCTGAATCCGACCATACTCTCTTTACAACCAAGCGTAAAACAGGTATAGTAGTCATCCTCGTATATGTTGATGATATCATCATAACCGGGGATGACAAGGTAAGAATTGAGGCTACTAAAGCTCATCTCAAATCTGTATTTGACATTAAAGATCTTGGAGAACTAAAGTATTTCCTTGCCATTGAGGTTTGTAGATCCAATGAGGGTCTATTCCTATCCCAAAGGAAATACGTCCTTGATTTGCTTGTTGAGACAGGAAAACTTGGAGCTAAACCTGCGAGTACGCCCTTGGAAGAAAACTACAAAGATATCCGCAAGGGGGAGCTCGAAGACGAGCCATATAAAGACCCTAAACAATATAGAAGACTTGTTGGTAAGCTTATCTACTTAACCATAACTAGACCTGATATATGTTTTGCTGTGAATCAGGTCTCACAACACATGCAAGCTCCAAAGAATCATCATTGGAACTTGGTGGATAGAGTGCTTAGATATCTCAAAGGATCACCCGGCCAAGGCATTTGGATGGGATGCAACAAGAATACGGAGATAGTGGGTTATTGTGATGCTGATTGGGCAGGTGATAGAGGAGATAGACGCTCCACAACAGGCTACGCACGTTCATAGGAGGCAATCTAGTTACGTGGAAGAGCAAGAAACAAAAGGTGGTTTCATGTTCAACAACCGAGTCCGAGTATAGAGCCATGAGGAAGCTGACTCAGGAACTGATTTGGCTCAAGGCTTTGGTCATGGATCTCGGTATTGAAGTCAAGAACCCAATCACCATGCATGCCGACAACAAATCAGCAATCAACCTAGCATCCAACTCCGTATTTCACGAGAGAACCAAGCACATTGAAGTAGACGCCATAAAGTCCGAGAAGCAATGGTTAAGAAGATTATCCTTCCATGCTTTACCAAGAGTGAAGATCGGTTAGCGGACATCTTTACAAAAGCAGCAAGTACCAAGGTTTGTGAGTTCATCCACTCAAAGATGGGACTCACAAATCTCATCAAGCAATAAGAAGACCCTAACCGAAGCGGCTAGTACTCTTTTCCCTTAGCAAGTTTTTATCCCAAGTGGTTTTACTTGCAAGGTTTTAATGAGGCTAGCCACGAGGTTCCAAGTCTAGCCATTCCATCCGGCTAGTCTTGAGGGGGAGTGTTGAGGAGAAATAGTCAACGGTCTAGCGCATGACTAGTATCCGAACCATTATTGACCGAGAAGGGATTTTGGAAGACTCTAAGTGGAAAAGAGGGTTTCATGAGGTGCAACGGCTACGAGACGTGGCTCCACAAGTTGGAGGAGACGTGGCACCATGATGTGTCGAGACGTGGTCGAGAAAGCGCGGGTCAAAAGTAGCCAAGACCGTACGGACGCGGAAAAGCGTGCGGAAGACCGGATCTTGACTACACACGCGAATTCTTATCTTCCATGAGGTGCAACGGCTACGAGACGTGGCTCCACAAGTTGGAGGAGACGTGGCACCATGATGTGTCGAGACATGGTCGAGAAAGCGCGGGTCAAAAAAGTAGCCAAGACCGTACGGACGCGGATAAGCGTACGGAAGAGCGGATCTTTGACTACACACGCGCAGCCTTATCTTTAAACGGCTCTTTTCCTCTCTAAAACCTATCTTGTATTCTCCATATATATATCACTATGTGTAATCAATAAAAATTAAGAAACTTATTCACTCTCTTTATTCTCTAAACACACATTACACCGAAACATGATTAATCTTCTAACTCTCTACTAATCTCATGTTAATCCGCAATACTCTTTACATTTCTACAGCATGAAACTTGGTTTAGGATCCTAGAAACGCGTTGGTAGACGTTTCATAAATTCGTAAAACTAGTAAAAAGCTCATTGAGACACTTATAAGCACTCATGTTGCATGAAACTTGGTTTAGAGTCCTAGAAACGCGTTGTTAGATGTTTCATAAGTTCATAAAACTTGTACAAAGCTCATTGAGACACTTATAAGTACTCATGTTGCATGAAACTTGGTTTAGAGTCCTAGAAACCGCGTTGTTAGATGTTTCATAAGTTCGTCAAACTAGTACAAAGCTCATTGACTTATAAGTACTCATGTTGCATGAAACTTGGTTTAGAGTCCTAGAAACGCGTTGTTAGATGTTTCATAAGTTTGTCAAACTAGTGCAAAGCTCATTGAGACACTTATAAGCACTCATGTTGCATGAAACTTGTTTTAGAGTCCTAGAAACGTCTTGTTAGATGTTTCATAAGTTCGTCAAACAAGTACAAAGCTCATTGAGACACATATAAGCACTCATGTTGCATGAAACTTGGTTTAGAGTCCTAGAAACATGTTGTTAGATGTTTTATAAGTTCGTCAAACTAGTACAAAGCTCATTGAGACACTTATAAGCACTCATGTTGAATGAAACTTGGTTTAGAGTCCTAGAAACGCATTGTTAAATGTTTCATAAGTTTGTCAAACTTGTACAAAGCTCATTGAGACACTTATAAGCACTCATGTTGCATGAAACTTCGTTTAGATTCCTAGAAACGCGTTGTTAGATGTTTCATAAGTTCGTCAAACTAGTAAAAAGCTCATTGAGATACTTATAAGCACTCATGTTGCATGAAACTTGGTTTAGAGTCCTAAAAACGTGTTATTAGATGTTTCATAAGTTCGTCAATCTTGTACAAAGCTCATTGAGACGCTTATAAGCACTCATGCTGCATGAAACTTGGTTTAGAGTCCTAGAAACCGCGTTGTTAGATGTTTCATAAGGTCGTCAAACTTGTACAAAGCTCATTGAGACACTTATAAGTACTCATGTTGCATGAAACTTGGCTTAGAGTCCTAGAAACCGCGTTGTTAGATGTTTCATAAGTTCTTCAAACCATTACAAAGCTCATTGAGACACTTATAAGCACTCATGTTGCATGAAACTTCGTTTAGAGTCCTAGAAACCGCGTTGTTAGATGCTTCATAAGTTCGTCAAACAAGTACAAAGCTCATTGAGACACATATAAGCACTTATGTTGCATGAAACTTGGTTTAGAGTCCTAGAAACGCGTTGTTAGATGTTTCATAAGTTCGTCAAACTTGTACAAAGCCCATTGAGACAATTATAACACACTCATGTTGTATGAAACTTGGTTTAGAGTCCTAGAAACCGCGTTGTTAGATGTTTCATAAGTTCGTCAAACTAGTACAAAGCTCATTGAGACACTTATAAGCACTCATGTTGCATGAAACTTGGTTTAGAGTCCTAGAAACGCGTTGTTAGATGTTTCATAAGTTCGTCAAACTAGTGCAAAGCTCATTGAGACACTTATAAGCATTCATTTTGCATGAAACTTGGTTTAGAATCCTAGAAACGCGTTGGTAGACGTTTCATAAATTAGTAATACTTGTACAAAGCTCATTGAGACACTTATAAGCACTCATGTTGCATAAAACTTGGTTTAGAGTCCTAGAAACGCGTTGTTAGATGTTTCATAAGTTCGTCAAACTAGTACATATCTCATTGAGACACTTATAAGCACTCATGTTGCATGAAACTTGGTTTATAGACTTACAAACCGCGTTGTTAGATATTTCATAAGTTCTTCAAACTAGTTCAAAGCTCATTGAGACACTTATAAGCACTCATGTTGCATGAAACTTGGTTTAGAGTCCTAGAAACGCGTTGTTAGATGTTTCATAAGTTCGTAAAACTTGTACAAAGCTCATTGAGACACTTATAAGTACTCATGTTGCATGAAACTTGGTTTAGAGTCCTCGAAACCGCGTTGTTAGATGTTTCATAAGTTCGTCAAACTAGTACAAAGCTCATTGACTTATAAGTACTCATGTTGCATGAAACTTGGTTTAGAATCCTAGAAACGCGTTGTTAGATGTTTCATAAGTTTGTCAAACTAGTGCAAAGCTCATCGAGACACATATAAGCACTCATGTTGCATGAAACTTGGCTTAGAGTCCTAGAAACCGCGTTGTTAGTTGTTTCATATGTTCGTCAAACTTGTACAAAGCTCATTGAGACACTAATAAGCACTCATGTTGCATGAAACTTGGTTTAGAGTCCTAGAAACGCGTTGTTAGATGTTTCATAAGTTCGTAAAACTTGTACAAAGCTCATTGAGACACTTATAAGCACTCATGTGGAATGAAACTTGGTTTAGAGTCCTAGAAACGCGTTGTTAGATGTTTCATAAGTTTGTCAAACTAGTACAAAGCTCATTGAGACAATTCTAAGCACTCATGTTGCATGAAACTTGGTTTAGAGTCCTAGAAACGCGTTGTTCGATGTTTCATAAGTTCGTGAAACTAGTACAAAGCACATTGAGACACATATAAGCACTCATGTTGCATGAAACTTGGTTTAGAGTCCTAGAAACTGCGTTGTTAGATGTTTCATAAGTTCGTCAAACTAGTACAAAGCTCATTGAGACACTTATAAGCACTCATGTTGCATAAGTTCGTCAAACTTGTAAAAAGCTCATTTAGACACTTATAAGCACTCATGTTGCATGAAACTTGGTTTAGAGTCCTAGAAACGCGTTGTTCAATGTTTCATAAGTTAGTCAAACTAGTACAAAGCTCATTGAGACACTTATAAGCACTCATGTTGCATGAAACTTGGTTTAGAGTCCTAGAAACGCTTTGTTAGATGTTTCATAAGTTCGTCAAACTTGTACAAACCTCATTGAGACACTTATAAGCACTCATGTTGAATTAAACTTGGTTTAGAATCCTAGAAATGCGTTGTTAGATATTTCATAAATTCGTCAAGCTAGTACAAAGCTCATTGAGACACTTATAAGCACTCATGTTGCATGAAACTTGGTTTAGAGTCCTAGAAACGCTTTGTTAGATGTTTCATAAGTTCGTCAGACTTGTACAAAGCTCATTGAGACGCTTATAAGCACTCATGTTGCATGAAACTTGGTTTAGATTCCTAGAAACCGCGTTGTTAGATGTTTCATAAGTTTGTCAAACTTGTACAAAGCTCATTGAGACAGTTATAAGCACTCATGTTGCATGAAACTTGGTTTAGAGTCTTAGAAACCGCGTTGTTTGATGTTTCATAAGTTCGTCAAATGATATGATCATGGAACCGGACATCAACATTGAGCATCGAGCATCACCGAGAACCGAGTATCGAGCACCGAGCACCGAGCACCAAGGCGCCCGATCACCGAGCACCAAAGAAGGAGTGATCACACGGTCAAAAGACAAGTAGCTGGCCAAGGACGTTCAGGCCATGATCATGGAGGAGGAGCTTGGAGGAGCAGCTAGGAGCTTCGTCAACGTCTACATCATGGCCTAGAAAGAAGACCAAGGTAATGAAACTAAGTGACAAAGTGTTTCGACTTGGTACTCTTTCCCTTTGCATAGATTTGTCCCATTGGGTTTGCTATGCAAGGGTTTTAACGAGGCCAAGAAGAACACTACGTCGGTTACTTAGTGACATTATCTTGAAGAGTGTATGGTGATACACTACCAACTACTCACCATTCTATAACGCTTTGCCATTTTTCTGTTTGAGTTAAACATCGTGTTGTTTTTATTATTTCCTTTTTTGGGTTAAGTCGCTAAAAACCCTAAGAAGACAAGCGAGTTGTGCTTGTCCTCTTTATAATCTCGCCTCCTTTCTTCTAAAGAGGCAGACAATTAAGAAATAAAAACCCTTTTATCGAGCTTAGTCTCACCTATTGATCCAGTGAATGGATTCGAGCTTGTGAGCTCAAACCGATTCAGTGATTGAATCTGATTCTTTGCCAAGCGCTTTGCTTACAAGAGAATCTGCTATCCATCAAGTAGAGCTTATCATCGCTTACTTGAGTCGTCCACCATCCATCTCTATCATCATCCACATCTCATCTCACAAGATCTGTTCTTAATCACACCATACAAAGCTCCACAGTTTCTGTCCCGTCGAATCCATTCACATCATCATCTAGCCATCAAGCAAGCCTCCATCTCTTGCTTGAGACGACAATAATCCATCTACACACCTTCTCCATCATCCGCTGCCTCTGTTCTAGCTTCTAAACCGCCGTCACATCCACCTACACTCACCAAGTCACCGCAGCTCCAAGCTCAGCCTCGTCTTGAGACAAGATCGCTAGGGAGGATCGTATCATCAAACCAGTACAAAGCTCATTGAGACACTTATAAGCACTCATGTTGCATGAAACTTCGTTTAGAGTCCTAGAAACCGCGTTGTTAGATGTTTCATAAGTTCGTCAAACTAGTACAAAGCTTATTGAGACACATATAAGCACTCAAGTTGCATGAAACTTGGTTTAGAGTCCTAGAAACGCGTTGTTAGATGTTTCATAAGTTCGTCAAACTTGTACAAAGCTCATTGAGACACTTATAAGCACTCATGTTGTATGAAACTTTGTTTAGAGTCCTAGAACCCGCGTTGTTAGATGTTTCATATATTCGTCAAACTAGTCAAAAGCTCGTTGAGACACTTATAAGCACTCATGTTGCATGAAACTTCGTTTAGAGTCTTAGGAACCGCGTTGTTAGATGTTTCATAAGTTCGTCAAACTAGTACAAAGCTCATTGAGACACATATAAGCACTCATGTTGCATGAAACTTGGTTTAGAGTCCTAGAAACGCGTTGTTAGATGTTTCATAAGTTCGTCAAACTAGTACAAAGCTCATTGAGACACTTATAAGAATTCATGTTGCATGAAACTTGGTTTAGAGTCCTAGAAACGCGTTGTTAAACATTTCATAAGTTCATAAAACTAGTACAAAGCTCATTGAGACACTTATAAGCACTCATGTTGAATGAAACTTGGTTTAGAGTCCTAGAAACGCGTTGTTAGATGTTTCATAAGTTCGTCAATCTAGTACAAAGCTCATTGAGACACTTATAAGCATTCATGTTGCATGAAACTTGGTTTAGAGTCCTAGAAACGTGTTGTTAGACGTTTCATAAGTTCGTAAAACTTGTACAAAGCTCATTGAGACACTTATAAGCACTCATGTTGCATGAAACTTGGTTTAGAGTCTTAGAAACCGCGTTGTTAGATGTTTCATAAGTTCGTCAAACCAGTACAAAGCTCATTGAGACACATATAAGCACTCATGTTGCATGAAACTTCGTTTAGAGTCCAAGAAACCGCGTTGTTAGATGTTTCATAAGTTCGCCAAACTAGTACAACTCTCATTGAGACACATATAAGCACTCATGTTGCATGAAAGTTGGTTTAGAGTCCTAGAAACGCGTTGTTAGATGTTTCATAAGTTCGTCAAACTTGTACAAAGCTCATTGAGACACTTAAAAGCACTCATGTTGTATGAAACTTGGTTTAGAGTCCTAGAAGTCGCATTCTTAGATGTTTCATATATTCGTCAAACTAGTCAAAAGCTCATTGAGATACTTATAAGCACTCATGTTGCATTAAACTTTGTTTAGAGTCCTAGAAACCGAGTTGTTAGATGTTTCATAAGTTCGTCAAACTAGTACAAAGCTCATTGAGACACTTATAAGCACTCATGTTGCATGAAACTTGGTTTAGAGTCCTAGAAACGCGTTGTTAGATATTTCATAAGTTCGTCAAACTAGTACAAAGCTCAATGAGACACTTATAAGCACTCGTGTTGCATGAAACTTGGTTTAGAGTCCTAGAAACGCATTGTTAGATGTTTCATAAGTTTGTCAAACTAGTACAAAGGTCATTGAGACACTTATAAGCACTCATGTTGAACGAAACTTGGTTTAGAGTCCTAGAAACGCGTTGTTAGATGTTTCATAAGTTCGTAAAACGTGTACAAAGCTCATTTAGACACTTATAAGCACTCATGTTGCATGAAACTTGGTTTAGAGTCCTAGAAATGCGTTGTTCGATGTTTCATAAGTTAGTCAAACTAGTACAAAGCTCATTGAGACACTTATAAGCACTCATGTTGCATGAAACTTGGTTTAGAGTCCTAGAAACCGCGTTCTTAGATGTTTCATAAGTTCGTCAAACTAATACAAAGCTCATTGAGACACTTATAAGCACTCATGTTGAACGAAACTTGGTTTAGAGTCCTAGAAACTGCGTTGTTAGATGTTTCATAAGTTCGTCAAACTAGTACAAAGCTCATTGAGACACTTATAAGCACTCATGTTGCATAAGTTCGTCAAACTTGTAAAAAGCTCATTTAGAGACTTATAAGCACTCATGTTGCATGAAACTTGGTTTATAGTCCTAGAAACGCGTTGTTCAATGTTTCATAAGTTAGTCAAACTAGTACAAAGCTCATTGAGACACTTATAAGCACTCATGTTGCATGAAACTTGGTTTAGAGTCCTAGAAACGCTTTGTTAGATGTTTCATAAGTTCGTCAAACATGTACAAAGCTCATTGAGACACTTATAAGCACTCATGTTGAATGAAACTTGGTTTAGAGTCCTAGAAACGCGTTGTTAGATGTTTCATAAGTTCGTCAATCTAGTACAAAGCTCATTGAGACACTTATAAGCATTCATGTTGCATGAAACTTGGTTTAGAGTCCTAGAAACGTGTTGTTAGACGTTTCATAAGTTCGTAAAACTTGTACAAATCTCATTGAGACACTTATAAGCACTCATGTTGCATGAAACTTGGTTTAGAGTCTTAGAAACCGCGTTGTTAGATGTTTCATAAGTTCGTCAAACCAGTACAAAGCTCATTGAGACACATATAAGCACTCATGTTGCATGAAACTTCGTTTAGAGTCCAAGAAACCGCGTTGTTAGATGTTTCATAAGTTCGCCAAACTAGTACAACTCTCATTGAGACACATATAAGCACTCATGTTGCATGAAAGTTGTTTTAGAGTCCTAGAAACGCGTTGTTAGATGTTTCATAAGTTCGTCAAACTTGTACAAAGCTCATTGAGACACTTAAAAGCACTCATGTTGTATGAAACTTGGTTTAGAGTCCTAGAAGTCGCATTCTTAGATGTTTCATATATTCGTCAAACTAGTCAAAAGCTCATTGAGATACTTATAAGCACTCATGTTGCATTAAACTTTGTTTAGAGTCCTAGAAACCGAGTTGTTAGATGTTTCATAAGTTCGTCAAACTAGTACAAAGCTCATTGAGACACTTATAAGCACTCATGTTGCATGAAACTTGGTTTAGAGTCCTAGAAACGCGTTGTTAGATATTTCATAAGTTCGTCAAACTAGTACAAAGCTCAATGAGACACTTATAAGCACTCGTGTTGCATGAAACTTGGTTTAGAGTCCTAGAAACGCATTGTTAGATGTTTCATAAGTTTGTCAAACTAGTACAAAGGTCATTGAGACACTTATAAGCACTCATGTTGAACGAAACTTGGTTTAGAGTCCTAGAAACGCGTTGTTAGATGTTTCATAAGTTCGTAAAACGTGTACAAAGCTCATTTAGACACTTATAAGCACTCATGTTGCATGAAACTTGGTTTAGAGTCCTAGAAATGCGTTGTTCGATGTTTCATAAGTTAGTCAAACTAGTACAAAGCTCATTGAGACACTTATAAGCACTCATGTTGCATGAAACTTGGTTTAGAGTCCTAGAAACCGCGTTCTTAGATGTTTCATAAGTTCGTCAAACTAATACAAAGCTCATTGAGACACTTATAAGCACTCATGTTGAACGAAACTTGGTTTAGAGTCCTAGAAACTGCGTTGTTAGATGTTTCATAAGTTCGTCAAACTAGTACAAAGCTCATTGAGACACTTATAAGCACTCATGTTGCATAAGTTCGTCAAACTTGTAAAAAGCTCATTTAGAGACTTATAAGCACTCATGTTGCATGAAACTTGGTTTATAGTCCTAGAAACGCGTTGTTCAATGTTTCATAAGTTAGTCAAACTAGTACAAAGCTCATTGAGACACTTATAAGCACTCATGTTGCATGAAACTTGGTTTAGAGTCCTAGAAACGCTTTGTTAGATGTTTCATAAGTTCGTCAAACATGTACAAAGCTCATTGAGACACTTATAAGCACTCATGTTGAATGAAACTTGGTTTAGAGTCCTAGAAACGCGTTGTTAGATGTTTCATAAGTTCGTCAATCTAGTACAAAGCTCGTTGAGACACTTATAAGCATTCATGTTGCATGAAACTTGGTTTAGAGTCCTAGAAACGTGTTGTTAGACGTTTCATAAGTTCGTAAAACTTGTACAAATCTCATTGAGACACTTATAAGCACTCATGTTGCATGAAACTTGGTTTAGAGTCTTAGAAACCGCGTTGTTAGATGTTTCATAAGTTCGTCAAACCAGTACAAAGCTCATTGAGACACATATAAGCACTCATGTTGCATGAAACTTCGTTTAGAGTCCAAGAAACCGCGTTGTTAGATGTTTCATAAGTTCGCCAAACTAGTACAACTCTCATTGAGACACATACAAGCACTCATGTTGCATGAAAGTTGGTTTAGAGTCCTAGAAACGCGTTGTTAGATGTTTCATAAGTTCGTCAAACTTGTACAAAGCTCATTGAGACACTTAAAAGCACTCATGTTGTATGAAACTTGGTTTAGAGTCCTAGAAGTCGCATTCTTAGATGTTTCATATATTCGTCAAACTAGTCAAAAGCTCATTGAGATACTTATAAGCACTCATGTTGCATTAAACTTTGTTTAGAGTCCTAGAAACCGAGTTGTTAGATGTTTCATAAGTTCGTCAAACTAGTACAAAGCTCATTGAGACACTTATAAGCACTCATGTTGCATGAAACTTGGTTTAGAGTCCTAGAAACGCGTTGTTAGATATTTCATAAGTTCGTCAAACTAGTACAAAGCTCAATGAGACACTTATAAGCACTCGTGTTGCATGAAACTTGGTTTAGAGTCCTAGAAACGCATTGTTAGATGTTTCATAAGTTTGTCAAACTAGTACAAAGCTCATTGAGACACTTATAAGCACTCATGTTGAACGAAACTTGGTTTAGAGTCCTAGAAACGCGTTGTTAGATGTTTCATAAGTTCGTAAAACGTGTACAAAGCTCATTTAGACACTTATAAGCACTCATGTTGCATGAAACTTGGTTAAGAGTCCTAGAAATGCGTTGTTCGATGTTTCATAAGTTAGTCAAACTAGTACAAAGCTCATTGAGACACTTATAAGCACTCATGTTGCATGAAACTTGGTTTAGAGTCCTAGAAACCGCGTTCTTAGATGTTTCATAAGTTCGTCAAACTAATACAAAGCTCATTGAGACACTTATAAGCACTCATGTTGAACGAAACTTGGTTTAGAGTCCTAGAAACTGCGTTGTTAGATGTTTCATAAGTTCGTCAAACTAGTACAAAGCTCATTGAGACACTTATAAGCACTCATGTTGCATAAGTTCGTCAAACTTGTAAAAAGCTCATTTAGAGACTTATAAGCACTCATGTTGCATGAAACTTGGTTTAGAGTCCTAGAAACGCGTTGTTCAATGTTTCATAAGTTAGTCAAACTAGTACAAAGCTCATTGAGACACTTATAAGCACTCATGTTGCATGAAACTTGGTTTAGAGTCCTAGAAACGCTTTGTTAGATGTTTCATAAGTTCGTCAAACATGTACAAAGCTCATTGAGACACTTATAAGCACTCATTGTTGAATTAAACTTGGTTTAGAATCCTAGAAATGCGTTGTTAGATATTTCATAAATTCGTCAAGCTAGTACAAAGCTCATTGAGACACTTATAAGCACTCATGTTGCATGAAACTTGGTTTAGAGTCCTAGAAACGCTTTGTTAGATGTTTCATAAGTTCGTCAGACTTGTACAAAGCTCATTGAGACGCTTATAAGCACTCATGTTGCATGAAACTTGGTTTAGATTCCTAGAAACGCGTTGTTAGATGTTTCATAAGTTTGTCAAACTTGTACAAAGCTCATTGAGACAGTTATAAGCACTCATGTTGCATGAAACTTGGTTTAGAGTCTTAGAAACCGCGTTGTTTGATGTTTCATAAGTTCGTCAAATGATATGATCATGGAACCGGACATCAACATTGAGCATCGAGCATCACCGAGAACCGAGTATCGAGCACCGAGCACCAAGGCGCCCGATCACCGAGCACCAAAGAAGGAGTGATCACACGGTCAAAAGCCAAGTAGCTGGCCAAGGACGTTCAGGCCATGATCATGTAGGAGGAGCTTGGAGGAGCAGCTAGGAGCTTCGTCAACGTCTACATCATGGCCTAGAAAGAAGACCAATGTAATGAAACTAAGTGACAAAGTGTTTCGACTTGGTACTCTTTCCCTTTGCATAGATTTGTCCCATTGGGTTTGCTATGCAAGGGTTTTAACGAGGCCAAGAAGAACACTACGTCGGTTACTTAGTGACATTATCTTGAAGAGTGTATGGTGATACACTACCAACTACTCACCATTCTATAACGCTTTGCCATTTTTATGTTTGAGTTAAACATCGTGTTGTTTTTATTATTTCCTTTTTTGGGTTAAGTCGCTAAAAACCCTAAGAAGACAAGCGAGTTGTGCTTGTCCTCTTTATAATCTCGCCTCCTTTCTTCTAAAGAGGCAGACAATTAAGAAATAAAAACCCTTTTATCGAGCTTAGTCTCACCTATTGATCCAGTGAATGGATTCGAGCTTGTGAGCTCAAACCGATTCAGTGATTGAATCTGATTCTTTGCCAAGCGCTTTGCTTACAAGAGAATCTGCTATCCATCAAGTAGAGCTTATCATCGCTTACTTGAGTCGTCCACCATCCATCTCTATCATCATCCACATCTCATCTCACAAGATCTGTTCTTAATCACACCATACAAAGCTCCACAGTTTCTGTCCCGTCGAATCCATTCACACCATCATCTAGCCATCAAGCAAGCCTCCATCTCTTGCTTGAGACGACAATAATCCATCTACACACCTTCTCCATCATCCGCTGCCTCTGTTCTAGCTTCTAAACCGCCGTCACATCCACCTACACTCACCAAGTCACCGCAGCTCCAAGCTCAGCCTCGTCTTGAGACAAGATCGCTAGGGAGGATCGTATCATCAAACCAGTACAAAGCTCATTGAGACACTTATAAGCACTCATGTTGCATGAAACTTCGTTTAGAGTCCTAGAAACCGCGTTGTTAGATGTTTCATAAGTTCGTCAAACTAGTACAAAGCTCATTGAGACACATATAAGCACTCATGTTGCATGAAACTTGGTTTAGAGTCCTAGAAACGCGTTGTTAGATGTTTCATAAGTTCGTCAAACTTGTACAAAGCTCATTGAGACACTTATAAGCACTCATGTTGTATGAAACTTGGTTTAGAGTCCTAGAACCCGCGTTGTTAGATGTTTCATATATTCGTCAAACTAGTCAAAAGCTCGTTGAGACACTTATAAGCACTCATGTTGCATGAAACTTCGTTTAGAGTCTTAGGAACCGCGTTGTTAGATGTTTCATAAGTTCGTCAAACTAGTACAAAGCTCATTGAGACACATATAAGCACTCATGTTGCATGAAACTTGGTTTAGAGTCCTAGAAACGCGTTGTTAGATGTTTCATAAGTTCGTCAAACTAGTACAAAGCTCATTGAGACACTTATAAGCATTCATGTTGCATGAAACTTGGTTTAGAGTCCTAGAAACGCGTTGTTAAACATTTCATAAGTTCATAAAACTAGTACATAGCTCATTGAGACACTTATAAGCACTCATGTTGAATGAAACTTGGTTTAGAGTCCTAGAAACGCGTTGTTAGATGTTTCATAAGTTCGTCAATCTAGTACAAAGCTCATTGAGACACTTATAAGCATTCATGTTGCATGAAACTTGGTTTAGAGTCCTAGAAACGTGTTGTTAGACGTTTCATAAGTTCGTAAAACTTGTACAAAGCTCATTGAGACACTTATAAGCACTCATGTTGCATGAAACTTGGTTTAGAGTCTTAGAAACCGCGTTGTTAGATGTTTCATAAGTTCGTCAAACCAGTACAAAGCTCATTGAGACACATATAAGCACTCATGTTGCATGAAACTTCGTTTAGAGTCCAAGAAACCGCGTTGTTAGATGTTTCATAAGTTCGTCAAACTAGTACAACTCTCATTGAGACACATATAAGCACTCATGTTGCATGAAACTTGGTTTAGAGTCCTAGAAACGCGTTGTTAGATGTTTCATATATTCGTCAAACTAGTCAAAAGCTCGTTGAGACACTTATAAGCACTCATGTTGCATGAAACTTCGTTTAGAGTCTTAGGAACCGCGTTGTTAGATGTTTCATAAGTTCGTCAAACCAGTACAAAGCTCATTGAGACACATATAAGCACTCATGTTGCATGAAACTTGGTTTAGAGTCCTAGAAACGCGTTGTTAGATGTTTCATAAGTTCGTCAAACTAGTACAACTCTCATTGAGACACATATAAGCACTCATGTTGCATGAAACTTGGTTTAGAGTCCTAGAAACGCGTTGTTAGATGTTTCATAAGTTCGTCAAACTTGTACAAAGCTCATTGAGACACTTAAAAGCACTCATGTTGTATGAAACTTGGTTTAGAGTCCTAGAAGTCGCGTTCTTAGATGTTTCATATATTCGTCAAACTAGTAAAAAGCTCATTGAGATACTTATAAGCACTCATGTTGCATTAAACTTAGTTTAGAGTCCTAGAAACCGAGTTGTTAGATGTTTCATAAGTTCGTCAAACTAGTACAAAGCTCATTGAGACACTTATAAGCACTCATGTTGCATGAAACTTGGTTTAGAGTCCTAGAAACGCGTTGTTAGATATTTCATAAGTTCGTCAAACTAGTACAAAGCTCAATGAGACACTTATAAGCACTCATGTTGCATGAAACTTTGTTTAGAGTCCTAGAAACGCATTGTTAGATGTTTCATAAGTTTGTCAAACTAGTACAAAGCTCATTGAGACACTTATAAGCACTCATGTTGAACGAAACTTGGTTTAGAGTCCTAGAAACGCGTTGTTAGATGTTTCATAAGTTCGTAAAACGTGTACAAAGCTCATTTAGACACTTATAAGCACTCATGTTGCATGAAACTTGGTTTAGAGTCCTAGAAATGCGTTGTTCGATGTTTCATAAGTTAGTCAAACTAGTACAAAGCTCATTGAGACACTTATAAGCACTCATGTTGCATGAAACTTGGTTTAGAGTCCTAGAAACTGCGTTGTTCGATGTTTCATAAGTTCGTCAAACTAGTACAAAGCTCATTGAGACACTTATAAGCACTCATGTTGCATGAAACTTGGTTTAGAGTCCTAGAAATGCTTGTTCGATGTTTCATAAGTTAGTCAAACTAGTACAAAGCTCATTGAGACATTTATAAGCACTCATGTTGCATGAAACTTGGTTTAGAGTCCTAGAAACTGCGTTGTTCGATGTTTCATAAGTTCGTCAAACTAGTACAAAGCTCATTGAGACACTTATAAGCAATCATGTTGCATGAAACTTAGTTTAGAGTCCTAGAAACCGAGTTGTTAGATTTTTCATAAGTTCGTCAAACTAGTACAAAGCTCATTGAGACACTTATAAGGCCTCATGTTGCATGAAACTTGGTTTAGAGTCCTAGAAACGCGTTGTTAGATGTTTCATAAGTTCGTCAAACGTGTACAAAGCTCATTTAGACACTTATAAGCACTCATGTTGCATGAAACTTGGTTTAGAGTCCAAGAAATGCGTTGTTGGATGTTTCATAAGTTAGTCAAACTAGTACAAAGCTCATTGAGACACTTATAAGCACTCATGTTGCATGAAACTTGGTTTAGAGTCCTAGAAACTCGTTGGATTTTGGAGAGATTGGAGTATAGATTCGAGTTGGTTAAGCTCGAATCTTGAGAGAATAGAAGCAAAGCTAGTGAGGCTTTGTTCTTGAGTGTATGGAGAGAGTATTTTAGTATATTGAAAGAGTAACAAACTCCTTGAAGGTTTTACAAGAGTTTATCACACTTATATAAAGAAAAGATACAACAAGAGAAGTCTCCAACGGCTAGAATTCAAATTTGAATTCTCTAACGGCTCTTTAGTCTTGCGATGTAGTCGACTACATGACTCAACTACATTAGTCGACTACACGCCTCAACTATATTTTCCCTCTCTTGATTCCATTGGTCCATAGCTCTAACGGCTCTTTAGTCTTGCGATGTAGTCGACTACATGACTCAACTACATTAGCCGACTACACGCCTCAACTATACTTTTCCCTTCTTTGATGTATCTTGATCTAATGCCTTTGTAGGTTATCATTAGTCTTAATACTCCCCCTCAAGCTTAGCCTAATGAAATGGCTAAGATTGGACATTGCTAAACAAACCTCATTAAAACCCTTAGTAAGCAAAACCACTTGGGATAAAAGCATTACTAAGGGGAAAAAGAGTGTAAGTCTTTGCAATAGGGGTCTTCTTAATCTTGGCCTTTATCTTCTTGACTTGGCCGAAACTCCCCCTTAAGATAGAACCGGTTTGATCTTCTTGACTTTGCCGTGTTCTTCAGTGAGGGTTCTTTGGATACTTGATTTGGTCTTCACGGTTTGTTCTTCACAAACTTTGGTGTGAGACTTTGATTTGATTCCTATCCACGGCTTTGTTCTTCACAAGCTTGGGTGTGGATGGACTTGAACGAAGCTTTTGACTGCTTCCTTTCTTCTCTTTACTTCTCCTTGGTGGCTTTCTTCTTGTCAATCAAGTCACCGAGAATGATCACTTGTCTTTTACCTCCTTTATCCTTCAAAACAAAAGATTCAAGAGAGATATAGAGCTTAGTGAAAGGGTTTACTTGATATGTTTAGATAGACAAGCAAACAAGAGTCCCAAGTCTAGATGCAACTAATAAATCAATGAGTAATTTTGTTATTTAAACCTAAGTTCTTTAACAAATTTCAAATGATTTTATTTAGGCCTAATAGACTAAACAACTTTTACCAAGGGCGATGATTAGTTTTTAACAAGAACTAAGCAAGAATATATGATGCGGCTCTAGTTCTTATGAGAATACTAATCATAATAAAGAGAGTAAGGTTAAGGGACACTTTGATTGAAACTCTTTGACTTCTTCATGAGGTGTCCTTTCTTCTTGTAGTGATCACACACTAGACCCCTTCTGTCTTCATAGGACTTGGTTGTTGGTTTATAGGCCACCTTATTGGCGGTGACTAGCTCCTTCTTGTTGCCAAAGAGTTCAATAGACCCTTGTTCTCTTTGTAGCTGGGCACAAACTTCTTCAAGATTAGGCAGCTTGTCGGATCTTAAGAGGTGCTTGATTACGTCCTTGTAGCTACCATTAAGCGTGAGGAGCAAGCCAAAGACCTTGTCTTGCTCCCTCCTTTCATTCAGAACCTTTGGATCAATAGTACTAGGACGCAACATCTCTATTTCCGCCCACAAGCTTCTAAACCTTCCAAAATGCTTGGTGAATTCCATGTCCTCTTGATTCTGATCATTGATCGCCTTCTTAACTTCATAGACGCGGCTAAGGTTTGATATGTTGCCATATACTGGTTGAAGAGTGTCCCACAAGTCTTTGGCACTCTCACTATAAGAGTAAGCTTCAAGTATTGCAGGATCAAGAGAGCCTTGAATGATACCGAGTACTTTCTGGTCTTCTTGAAACCATTTGCCTTCGGTGGTAAGAGAATCCAGCATTTCTCCTTGGAGTGTCCTTTCTTCTTGTAGTGATCACACACTAGACCCCTTCTGTCTTCATAGGACTTGGTTGTTGGTTTATAGGCCACCTTATTGGCGGTGACTAGCTCCTTCTTGTTGCCAAAGAGTTCAATAGACCCTTGTTCTCTTTGTAGCTGGGCACAAACTTCTTCAAGATTAGGCAGCTTGTCGGATCTTAAGAGGTGCTTGATTACGTCCTTGTAGCTACCATTAAGCGTGAGGAGCAAGCCAAAGACCTTGTCTTGCTCCCTCCTTTCATTCAGAACCTTTGGATCAATAGTACTAGGACGCAACATCTCTATTTCCGCCCACAAGCTTCTAAACCTTCCAAAATGCTTGGTGAATTCCATGTCCTCTTGATTCTGATCATTGATCGCCTTCTTAACTTCATAGACGCGGCTAAGGTTTGATATGTTGCCATATACTGTTTGAAGAGTGTCCCACAAGTCTTTGGCACTCTCACTATAAGAGTAAGCTTCAAGTATTGCAGGATCAAGAGAGCCTTGAATGATACCGAGTACTTTCTGGTCTTCTTGAAACCATTTGCCTTCGGTGGTAAGAGAATCGCCTTCTGTGAGGGTAGAATCCGAGATGACTTCTTGTGATTTGAGTATGTGGTTCCAAAGACCACGACCACATAAGGCAATCTTCACGGTCCTTACCCATAAGAGATAATTAATCCCCTTTAGGGTTACTGGGCAAACTATCTTCTTCGATTGCTCCTTGTCTTCCATGTCAAAAGATGAGGATTTTGGTTTTTGAACTGAGAAAAGGTTGCTCCTTTAAGAGTGTCCGAGCAAAATAGAATAAAGACCGTGTCTTTTATGAGATAGACAGGGCTTAGACTAGAGTAGCCTGGATCTTAAGATGTATAAGCCGATTTAGAGAGGAAAGCTTGTGTTTTTGAGAAGAAACCGAGGAAGGAAGAGATAAAGTTTAGAACTTTATTTGTTTTCGGGTTTCAGAGACACAAAGCTAGAGTATTTTCGAATAGATCTGGGAAAAACAGAGCTTTATGGCTCAAAAGATCAGATCTTGAAGGAATCGGCCTTTTTGGTAAGAAAGTTTGGTGATTTAGACAAGAATCAAATGTTTACAAGGATAAAGTTTGAATCTTTATGAAGAAAAACACAAACCAGAGATAAAGTTTGGATCTTTATGAAAAAAAAGAGATTTAGAATAGAGAATAAGAAACGCAAAAACGAGATTTATGGTTCAAGAGCAATCATGCTCTGATACCATGTTAGAATTTGTGAGATTAGACGGAGAGTATTTGAGATTTGGAGAGTATTATGTATCGGTGTTCTTCATGTTCTTGAAGAACATGAAGGGAAATTAGAGAGAGAATATGTGATAAACATGTTTTTGATTTCATAAAGGTGATTTACAAGATTTACAAGGCAAAACAACATATAGGCCAAAATATGACCGTTAACGGATAAGTAATGCGGTAAACGAAGTTTGACCGGGAGAAGTCTCGCGCGTCCGCGGGGAAGCGCATTTTACCGAGCGCTGACCGTACCGCGGTAAGGTAACTATCGGGCGCCGGATAGATTTACCGAGCTCCCAACGAACCGCGGTACGGTAAAATGGTAACTTTTGGTTGAGACCAAAACCAGCCTCCCTTTGCACTCGTCTACCTTTCCCTCTTCACGGTTACCTCTTAAACCATCCTTCTTAGTCAATACTTTGCCTTTACGAGCTAACCTTGCACTCCAAGTCTTGTAATCTTAGAACCGGACTAAATGCCTTGATGGATGGGGCATTAGTCTTCACACTTTGTACTAGTTTGACGAATTTATGAAACATCTAACAACGCGGTTTCTAGGAGTCTAAACTAAGTTTCATGCAACATGAGTGCTTATAAGTGTCTCAATGAGCTTTTGACTAGTTTGACGAATATATGAAACATCTAACAACGCGGGTTCTAGGACTCTAAACCAAGCTTCATACAATATGAGTGCTTTTAAGTGTCTCAATGAAATTTGTACAAGTTTGACGAACTTATGAAACATCTAACAACGCGTTTCTAGGACTCTAAACCAAGTTTCATGCAACATGAGTTCTCTTGTAGTTGCACTTTGATTGAGCTCTTTGACTTCTTCATGAGGTCTTGTGGCTTCGTCCTTTGTGCAATTGGAACAAGGTTGATGAAGTGCTTCGGCTTAGCTCATTGTGGATACTTTGGCCGAGACTTTATGGGAGATTGGTTTGGTCTTTGCTTCTTTGAAAAGAGCTTGACCAAATGAATGTGATGGTGATAAGATGGATCGGCCTTTTTCCTTTTGCTAGGAGGCTTTAGACCGAGACTTAGTGAAGATTGGTAGAATGATGGCTTTTGTTCTTCGTAGAACCTTTAGCCGAATGGTAGACTCTCCACTTTGATGGCTTTGCTCTTGATGGATGCTTTAGCCGAATGGTAGATTCTCCGAATGGTAGACTCTTCATTTTGATCATGAAGTTAAGATGTGTGTCTAGTCACTTTTCTTCTCCCCCTCATGATGAAGATGAAGTAGTCTTAGAATTGTTTCCTCCTTCTCGGCTTTGTTCTTTACAAGCTTGAATGAGAAGGGGTTCTCATCTCTCTTTGGGCAACTTTTGTGACCTCTTTCATGCTTCTCTTTACTTCTCTTCTCTTTAACTCTTCTTAGTCACCTCTTCATGCTTAGGGGTTTTCATTAATAATCTCTTTTGGTCTTTTAGTAATGGTGATCCTACACCATAACAAAGACAAAATTTGATTTTAAGCATCATGATAACCGGCATGTAATTAGCAACATTTTCAAATTTTCAAATTACTTAACAACAATCACAAGCACAAGGTAAGAATGCAAAGGAGGGTTTAAGACTTAGTTCAATATATTCCCTAAGTCATGTACCTAAACCCGAGTATAAAAAGCATCTTATCACAAGTCAAGTTCAAGTCTAGTTTTCATAATTTGCAAATTCTATATCCATTCTTAGCTAAGCAATCAAGCAAATGATTCAATGAAGCACTAATGATCACTTAAGCCAATATCTAACTATATAAGTATAGAGAGTAAAGAGTTTAGAAATGGCCTTTTATAGTTCCTTGAGTAGATGGTCATTGAGAAATTCTCTTGTTTGCTTCTTTACCTACACATAGATTCAAGTTAGCAACAAGGGACCATGGTCTTTAGTGCACAATGGCGGACCATGATCTTAAAACACACCAACAAGATTCATTGTAACTTGATAGCTTTCATAGCTTAGTTACTCATCTTGTATCATAAACTTAAGTGCACATAGGCGGTTTATGACAACAAACATAGATCATCATTCCATCTTCACCTTATATAGATGTTAATGTAGTGAATCATTTCCCCATAAGTCTAAAGATGGATTCATCATGACCCTTTAAAGTATCACCTTTTAAGTGGTCATGGATCTCTTTATAGACTCATGTTAGCCGAGGTTATGAAGGATTCATCAAGCTCTCGGTGTTTTATTAACACTTAGGGAGGCTTGGTTCTCTTCCCTCTAAGAGAGTTTTGGATACCATAAGACCTTAAGAGCTTTATCACAAGCGGGTCTTGGTACCTTACCCTTTTGATTAAACCGAAGATCTTTTGGATTAACCAAGGTTTGAAATTCACTTAGTCTTTCACCAAGATTCAAACCACTTCACCAAACAAGGACTAGTGATTTGGTCTTAGACAAAGACATAAATGAACCTTGTATCCTAGATCTTTCAAAGACTATGTAGTTGAGTCATGTAGTCGACTATGTCACATGACTACATGACAACTGAGTCTTGGAGATTTAAATTCGTACCAAGAACATGCTTTTAAACCGAAACTTTCATGGTATTGGATTCATCATGGTTCTTTTAGAAGCCATGGTTCTCATCCATTAGTCTTGGGTTAGACAATGACCTTAAAGAACAATACAACCAAAACTATCATGTAGCTAGACCTTGTTGATTTATGCTAACAATGATTGTGTTTTGATTGTCTTGTACTTACCAAGCAAATTGGATTCAACATGTCCTTTACTCACTAAGAGTTAAGCGGATCATGGTTCACTTTCCAAAGGTCTTGTTTGAAGCATAAAAGGAAAGAGTTTTGGATTCATCAAGTGGCTTTGGACTCCTAAGAGTGAGCACACAAGGTTCACAAACCCTTTTGACTCGCAAGTTTCAAGTTTTGTTCTTGAATACTTGTTCATAGTCTAAAAATGCCTAAGCAAAGTCCGATTTGGATTCAACATGGTTCCCTTTGGACTCATAAGAGTGGGGAATCCATGGTTCTCATCCTCTTTGCTTTCGGCTTCTAAAAATGCCTAAGCTTAGATGGTCTTGGATTCAACATGGTTCCCTTTGGACTCATAAGAGTGGGGAATCCATGGTTCCCTTTCGGCTTCTAAATAAAAGCTATAGAGTGTTGGATTCAACAAGTTATTTGTTCTCAAAGGAGACAATAACAAGGTTCTCTAACTCTTTTAGCTCCCAAGTTTCAAGCTTTTGATGCTTTGAATACTTGTTCATTGCTTATATGCCTAGGCTATATGGATTTGGATTCATCAAGGTCCCTTTTGAACTCATAAGAGTGAGGGAACAATGGTTCTCATCCACTAACTTTCGGCCTAACAAGGATCTTTAAGAACAACTCAACCAAAAACATCATGTAGCTAAATCCATAGATTTATGCTCACTATGATTCGGTTTTGATTGAATTGTTCTTGAAAGGAGCTTGGATTCAACATGTCTCTTTACTCATTAAGAGACAAAGAGATCATGGTTCACTTCCTAAGAGGAGAATTGATTCACCAAGATCTTAGTGCTTTAAACAAGCGGATCTTGGTCATTCCTCTTCTCCCCTAGATCCTTGTGTTTATAAGCAAATTAAAGAGAGGAGAATGGCGAAAGCGACTTACCTATGGGTCTCGAAACCTTGCTCTGATACCATGTTGGATTTTGGAGAGATTGGAGTATAGATTCGAGTTGGTTAAGCTCGAATCTTGAGAGAATAGAAGCAAAGCTAGTGAGGCTTTGTTCTTGAGTGTATGGAGAGAGTATTTTAGTATATTGAAAGAGTAACAAACTCCTTGAAGGTTTTACAAGAGTTTATCACACTTATATAAAGAAAAGATACAACAAGAGAAGTCTCCAACGGCTAGAATTCAAATTTGAATTCTCTAACGGCTCTTTAGTCTTGCGATGTAGTCGACTACATGACTCAACTACATTAGTCGACTACACGCCTCAACTATATTTTCCCTCTCTTGATTCCATTGGTCCATAGCTCTAACGGCTCTTAGTCTTGCGATGTAGTCGACTACATGACTCAACTACATTAGCCGACTACACGCCTCAACTATACTTTTCCCTTCTTTGATGTATCTTGATCTAATGCCTTTGTAGGTTATCATTAGTCTTAATAGAAACTGCGTTGTTCGATGTTTCATAGGTTCGTCAAACTAGTACAAAGCTCATTGAGACACTTATAAGCACTCATGTTGCATGAAACTTGGTGTAGAGTCCTAGAAACCGCGTTCTTAGATGTGATGCGTTAAACTCGGAAGCGAACGGAGTGAATGATAAAACGAAACAGGATAGAAGTGGCTAAGGAAGAAACGGGATAGATCACCACGATTCGTAAAGCCGAAGCACCAGAATCGATAAAGAAACCCGCCGAGCTAACACCACACTTGCACCACAACAAGTGATAAAGACGCTCAAAGAACACCACCAATGGCTCTCCCAAAACCAAAGGATAAAGTAATATGATCTAAACAGATCCAAGGGGTCACAAAGACTCTCCAAATTCTTATACTCAATAATCTGATTTATTCAATGGAAGAGAGCCTCCTTATATAGAGGAATTATATAGAGGGATCCCTAAAAGACTTTCAAACTTCTAAAATGAGTAATTAAAACACTTAGATAATTGTAGTCTTTAAATGTGACGAAAATGACTCTTTGACTCCATTCAGCCCCCTTAGTCTTCATTTAATCTTAGGCAATTGATTGGACTTGGACCAAAGATAGTGAGAAAAAGCCCACTTTCCTTTTCGCCTTTTGTTATAACCCTTATAACATATGCTCCCTCTTTTGTTATAACCCTTATAACATCTGCTCCCTCTTCATTTATAACATTTATAACATTTGCTCCCGCATCATTCTCTCCGGGTTCAAAAGGATTTGACCTCAAATCCAGCAACTCTTCATCCTCAACATATGGAGAAAGATCCCCCACGTTGAAAGTAGCTGAAACTCCATATTCACCTGGAAGTTCAAGTTTGTAAGCATTCTCTCCATACTTCTCAAGTACCTTGAATGGACCATCTGCTCTTGGCATGAGCTTTGACTTGCGCTTAGTTGGAAACCTCTCTTTTCTCAAGTGCAACCAAACCAGATCACCAGGTTGAAAAGACTTAACTCGTCGGTGCTTGTTGGCTTTGTTTTTGTACTTCTCATTAGCCTTCTCAATCTCAGCTCGAACATATTCGTGCAGCTTCTTCATTGTCTTAACTCTCTCGGCTGCTTCATAGTTTGCTTGAAAGCCGCAGGGTAAAGGAACTAGATAATTGGGAGAGAGAGGATTCACGCCATACACTACCTCAAAAGGTGACCGTTTTGTAGTGTAGCTCGTTGATCTATTGTAAGCAAACTCAGCTTGAGCCAACTTCAAATCCCATTCCTTCAAGTTCTTCTTGATTAAACCCCTCAAAAGCATAGTCAAAGTTCTGTTTGTTACCTCCGTTTGGCCATCGGTTTGTGGATGACAAGAAGTACTAAAGAGAAGCTTAGTACCAAGTAATCTCCACAAAGTCTTCCAAAAGTAGCTTAGAAACTTTGAATCACGATCAGAAACAATGGTCGTTGGAACTCCATGAAGACGCACAACCTCCTTAAAGTACAAATCAACAACATTACTTGCATTATCCGTCTTGTGACAAGGTATAAAGTGTGCCATCTTGCCGAACCGATCAACAACCACCATGATTGAATTCTTTCCCCTCCGAGTTCTTGGCAATCCCACAATGAAATCCATGCTCACATCATCCCAAGGCTGCATAGGAACCGGTAAAGGAGTGTAAAGTCCCGGTTGGAAATGACTTTTCATCCTTTGACAAGTTGCACACCTTTCCACTATAGTATGAACATCCTTCCCCATCTTCGGCCAAAAGAAATGCTCTTGCAGCATGTCTAGCGTCTTATTGATTCCAAAATGACCAGCTAAGCCACCACCATGTGCCTCACGAATCAATAACTCCCTCATAGAACTCTTAGGAACACACAGCTTGTTTCCTTTGAAAAGAAACCCATCTTGTAGTAGAAACTCGATTTGAAACTCCCTTTTTGCACTCATTGTAGACTTGTGCAAAGTCTAGATCTTCATAATAGAGTTCTTTCAACATCTCAAAACCCATAATCCGAGAATCAAGGATAGAGATCAAAGCATACCTCCTTGAGAGTGCATCTCGCCACCACATTCACTTTTGAGCCATCCTTCTTGGGAACAAGTAGAGCGAGGCACGAACATGGACTCATGCTCTCCCTTACATAGCCTCTTGTAATCAGCTCTTCAACTTGTCTCTGCAACTCTTTAGCTTTCTTCGGGTTACATCTATAAGCTGGTCGGTTTGGAAGAGGTGCACCAGGTAACAAATCAATTTGATGCTCAATACCCCTTAGAGGAGGCAAACCGGGTGGTAAATCTTCGGGAAACACATCAATGAACTCTTTTAATAGCTGCTGCATCATTGGATGTGTGCTTATAACTTTTATAACATCATTCTTCTCAACCACCAACAGCGCAAAAACTTCCTTGCCCTCTTCAAGTTTCCTCACAACCCGAGATTCTCCTAAGAAAAGACTTTCTCTACTCTTCTTTTCTTGTATTTTCTCTGTTTCATCACGTAGAGTAGGTACCAATGGAGCCAATGTGATCTGCTTCTTATCCTTGTGGAAAGAATAAGTATTCTTGTACCCATCATGCATAGCTCTCCTATCAAACTCCCAAGGCCTCCCAAGTAACAAGTGACAAGCATCCATTGGAATAACATCACAAAGCACCTTATCTTGGTAGTTCTTTCCAATAGAGAATGAAACCAGAACTTGCTTAGACACCTGAAGTTTACTTCCATCATTCAACCACTTCAGCTTGTATGGTTGCTTATGCATTGTAATAGGCAAGTTTAGCTTCTCCACAAGTGTACTAGACGCCACATTAGTACAACTCCCACTATCAATGATCACGCTGCATACTTTTCCCAAAATCGTGCAACGAGTTTCAAAAATGTTCTCTCGTTGTGCTTCTTCTCTTATAGGAACAGAATGCAAAGCTCTTCGAATCACCAATAAGTCTCCATGATCAGGGTGTTCAATGACTTCATCACCATCATCTTGAACTTTCTGATCCACAGCATCCAAATCTAGAGACTCCTTCTTCAATTCTTCCTCAATCTCTTGGATTTCTTGTATTGTCATAATCCTTCGATTGGGACAATCAGCTTGAAAATGCCCAAAGCCTTGACACTTAAAGCATTTCTTCCTCGTAGTAAGATCAGTAGGTGTGGTAGTGACCTTTGATTCAACCTTCTTAGTGTTGCTGCTAGGTTCACTCTTAATACCCACCATTGGAGTAAAAGAAGAACCGGAGTTGTAAGGTCTAGTGTATGGCTTCTTTCCCCTTTAACTCTGCTTCTCCACCTTGATAGCAAGCTTCTTCACGTCATCAAGAGTCCAGAAAGATTGTAGCTGCACCTTAGATGCAATATCTTCATTCAATCCATGTACAAAACGTGCCATGGTCCTCTCTTGTGGCTCTTGAACATCACACCTTAGTTGTAGAAGATCAAACTCTCTTGTATACTCCTCAACGGTGCTCTTCTCTTTGCTGCAAGTGTGTAAGCTTCAAGTACAAATCTTGTTTGTAATCATCGGGTAAGAATCTTCTCTTCATAAGTCGCTTCAGCTTCTCCCAAGACCTAATACGGGTCTTTCCTTCTCTAACACGCCGTGACTTAAGAGTATCCCACCAAAGGCTAGCATAACCCTTGAACCTCAAAGTTGCTACCTTAAACTTCTTCTCATCGTCATATGTGCTATATTCAAAGGCTTTATCCATGGATCTAAGCCAATCAAGGAAATCGTCCGGATTTAGATTACCTTGAAAATCTGGATATTCCACCTTAAGTTCTTTCTCATAATGACGTTGATGATGTTGTGGACGGGTTGTCCCTTCTTCTTCTCCCATGTTCCATGACAATATCTGGATCAAGATCAGAACCATGAGAAGAAAATTCACTTTCATCCGAAGATGAACGGTCTTGTGCAACCCTTTGTCTCCTTGGCTGCCCTTGCACGTTCATGTTATTGAAAGCTTGAACCATCTCTTGCACTTGCTCTCGTAGATCCGCCATTTCTCTGGTCATACGCTCAGCTTGTGCTTGCTCAAGAGTCAATCCTCTAGGAAAATCCATGATGAATTCACTCCAACAACCCTGGATTAGCTCTGATACCACTTTGATGCGTTAAACTCGGAAGCGAACGGAGTGAATGATAAAACGAAACAGGATAGAAGTGGCTAAGGAAGAAACGGGATAGATCACCACGATTCGTAAAGCCGAAGCACCGAATCGATAAAGAAACCCGCCGAGCTAACACCACACTTGCACCACAACAAGTGATAAAGACGCTCAAAGAACACCACCAATGGCTCTCCCAAAACCAAAGGATAAAGTAATATGATCTAAACAGATCCAAGGGGTCACAAAGACTCTCCAAATTCTTATACTCAATAATCTGATTTATTCAATGGAAGAGAGCCTCCTTATATAGAGGAATTACATAGAAACTTGAAATAAATGCAACCAAAGGTATACAAGACCTTTGGGATCCCTAAAAGACTTTCAAACTTCTAAAATGAGTAATTAAAACACTTAGATAATTGTAGTCTTTAAATGTGACGAAAATGACTCTTTGACTCCATTCAGCCCCCTTAGTCTTCATTTAATCTTAGGCAATTGATTGGACTTGGACCAAGCATAGTGAGAAAAAGCCCACTTTCCTTTTCGCCTTTTGTTATAACCCTTATAACATATGCTCCCTCTTTTGTTATAACCCTTATAACATCTGCTCCCTCTTCATTTATAACATTTATAACATTTGCTCCCGCATCAAGATGTTTCATAAGTTTGTCAAACTAGTACAAAGCTCATTGAGACACTTATAAGCACTCATGTAGAATGAAACTTGGTTTAGAGTCCTAGAAACCGCGTTGTTAGATGTTTCATAAGTTCGTAAAAATTGTACAAAGCTCATTGAGACACTTATAAGCACTCATGTTGTATGAAACTTGGTTTAGAGTCCTAGAAACGCATTGTTAAATGTTTTATAAGTTCGTCAAACTAGTACAAAGCTCATTGAGACACTTATAAGCACTCATGTAGCATGAAACTTGGTTTAGAGCCCTAGAAATGGGTTGTTAGATGTTTCATAAGTTTGTCAAACTTGTACAAAGCTTATTGAGACACTTATAAGCACTCATGTTGTATGAAACTTGGTTTAGAGTCCAAGAAACGCGTTGTTAGATATTTCATAAGTTCGTCAAACTAGTACAAAGCTTATTGAGACACTTATAAGCACTCATGTCGAACGAAACTTGGTTTAGAGTCCTAGAAACGTGTTGTTAGATGTTTCATAAATTCGTAAAACTTGTACAAAGCTCATTGAGACACTTATAAGCACTCATGTTGCATGAAACTTCGTTTAGAGTTCCTAGAAATCGCGTTGTTAGATGTTTCATAAGTTCGTCAAACTAGTACAACGCTCATTGAGACACCTATAAGCACTCATGTTGCATGAAACTTGGTTTAGAGTCCTAGAAACGCGTTGTTAGATGTTTCATAAGTTCGTCAAACTTGTACCAAGCTCATTGAGACACTTAAAAGCACTCATGTTGTATGAAACTTGGTTTAGAGTCCTAGAACCCGCGTTGTTAGATGTTTCATATATTCGTCAAACTAGTCAAAAGCTCATTGAGACACTTATAACCACTCATGGTGCATGAAACTTAGTTTAGAGTCCTAGAAACCGAGTTGTTAGATGTTTCATAAGTTCGTCAAACTAGTACAAAGCTCATTGAGACACTTATAAGGCCTCATGTTGCATGAAACTTGGTTTAGAGTCCTAGAAACGCGTTGTTAGATGTTTCATAAGTTCGTCAAACTTGTACCAAGCTCATTGAGACACTTATACGCATTCATGTTGCATGAAACTTGGTTTAGAGTCCAAGAAACGCGTCGTTCGATGTCTCATAAGTTCGTCAAACTAGTACAAATCTCATTGAGACACCTATAAGCACTCATGTTGCATGAAACTTGGTTTAGAGTCCTAGAAACTGCGTTGTTAGATGTTTCATAAGTTCGTCAAACTAGTACAAAGCTCATTGAGACACATATAAGCACAAAAGTTGCATGAAACTTGGTTTAGATTCCTAGAAATGCGTTGTTAGACGTTTCATAAGATCGTCAAACTAGTACAAAGCTCATTGAGACACTTATAAGCACTCATGTTGCATGAAACTTGGTTTAGAGTCCTAGAAACGAGTTGTTAAACGTTTCATAAGTTCGGAAAACTTGTACAAAGCTCATTGAGACACTTATAAGCACTCATGTTGAATCAAACTTGGTTTAGAGTCATAGAAACGCGTTGTTAGATGTTTCATAAGTTCGTCAAACTAGTACAAAGCTCATTGAGACACTTATAAGCACTCATTTTGTATGAAACTTGGTTTAGCGTCCTAGAAATGCATTGTTAAATGTTTCATAAGTTCGTCAAACTAGTACAAAGCTCATTGAGACACTTATAAGCACTCGTGTTGCATGAAACTTGGTTTAGAGTCCTAGAACCCGCGTTGTTAGATGTTTCATATGTTCGTCAAACTAGTACAAAGCTCATTTAGACACCTATAAGCACTCATGTTGTATGAAACTTGGTTTAGAGTCCTAGAACCCGCGTTGTTAGATTTTTCATATATTCGTCAAACTAGTCAAAAGCTCATTGAGACACTTATAAGCACTCATGTTGCATGAAACTTGGTTTAGATTCCTAGAAACGAGTTGTTAGACGTTTCATAAGTTTGGAAAACTTGTACAAAGCTCATTGAGACACTTATAAGCACTCATGTTGAATCAAACTTGGTTTAGAGTCATAGAAACGCGTTGTTAGATGTTTCATAAGTTCGTCAAACTAGTACAAAGCTCATTGAGACACTTATAAGCACTCATTTTGTATGAAACTTGGTTTAGCGTCCTAGAAATGCATTGTTAAATGTTTCATAAGTTCGTCAAACTAGTACAAAGCTCATTGAGACACTTATAAGCACTCATGTTGCATGAAACTTGGTTTAGAGTCCTAGAACCCGCGTTGTTAGATGTTTCATAAGTTCGTCAAACTTGTACAAAGCTCATTGAGACACTTATAAGCACTCATGTTGTATGAAACTTGGTTTACAGTCCTAGAACCCGCGTTGTTAGATGTTTCATATGTTCGTCAAACTAGTCAAAAGCTCATTGAGACACTTATAAACACTCATGTTGCATGAAACTTAGTTTAGAGTCCTAGAAACCGCGTTGTTATATGTTTCATAAGTTCATCAAACTAGTACAAAACTCATTGAGACACTTATAAGGCCTCATGTTGCATGAAACTTGGTTTAGAGTCCTAGAAACTCGTTGTTAGATGTTTCATAAGTTCTTCAAACTTGTACAAAGCTCATTGAGACAATTATAAGCACTCATGTTGCATGAAACTTGGTTTAGAGTCCTAGAAACGCGTTGTTAGATGTTTCATAAGTTCGTCAAACTAGTACAAAGCTCATTGAGACACTTATAAGCATTCATGTTGCATGAAACTTGGTTTAGGGTCCTAGAAACGCGTTGTAAGACGTTTCATAAATTCGTAAAACTTGTACAAAGCTCATTGAGACACTTATAAGCACTCATGTTGTATGAAACTTGGTTTAGAGTCCTAGAAACGCATTGTTAAATGACTCATAAGTTCGTTAAACTAGTACAAAGCTCATTGAGACACTTATAAGCACTCATGTTGCATGAAACTTGGTTTAGAGTCTTAGAAACCGCGTTGTTAGATGTTTCATAAGTTCGTCAAACTAGTACAAAGCTCATTGAGACACATATAAGCACAAAAGTTGCATGAAACTTGGTTTAGATTCCTAGAAACGCGTTGTTAGACGTTTCATAAGATCGTCAAACTAGTACAAAGCTCATTGAGACACTTATAGGCACTCATGTTGCATGAAACTTGGTTTAGAGTCCTAGAAACGAGTTGTTAGACGTTTCATAAGTTCGGAAAACTTGTACAAAGCTTATTGAGACACTTATAAGCACTCATGTTGAATCAAACTTGGTTTAGAGTCATAGAAACGCGTTGTTAGATGTTTCATAAGTTCGTCAAACTAGTACAAAGCTCATTGAGACACTTATAAGCACTCATTTTGTATGAAATTTGGTTTAGCGTCCTAGAAATGCATTGTTAAATGTTTCATAAGTTCGTCAAACTAGTACAAAGCTCATTTAGACACTTATAAGCTCTCATGTTGCATGAAACTTGGTTTAGAGTCCTAGAACCCGCGTTGTTAGATGTTTCATAAGTTCGTCAAACTTTTACAAAGCTCATTGACACACTTATAAGCACTCATGTTGTATGAAACTTGGTTTAGAGTCCTAGAAACCGCGTTGTTAGATGTTTCATAAGTTCATCAAACTAGTACAAAACTCATTGAGATACTTATAAGGCCTCATGTTGCATGAAACTTGGTTTAGAGTCCTAGAAACTCGTTGTTAGATGTTTCATAAGTTCTTCAAACTTGTACAAAGCTCATCGAGACAATTATAAGCACTCATGTTGCATGAAACTTGGTTTAGAGTCCTAGAAACGCGTTGTTAGATGTTTCATAAGTTCGTCAAACTAGTACAAAGCTCATTGAGACACTTATAAGCATTCATGTTGCATGAAACTTGGTTTAGGGTCCTAGAAACGCGTTGTAAGACGTTTCATAAATTCGTAAAACTTGTACAAAGCTCATTGAGACACTTATAAGCACTCATGTTGTATGAAACTTGGTTTAGAGTCCTAGAAACGCATTGTTAAATGATTCATAAGTTCGTCAAACAAGTACAAAGCTCATTGAGACACTTATAAGCACTCATGTTGCATGAAACTTGGTTTAGAGTCTTAGAAACCGCGTTGTTAGATGTTTCATAAGTTCGTCAAACCAGTACAAAGCTCATTGAGACACTTATACACATTCATGTTGCATGAAACTTGGTTTAGAGTCCTAGAAACGCGTTGTTCGATGTCTCATAAGTTCGTCAAACTTGTACCAAGCTCATTGAGACACTTAAAAAAACTCATGTTGTATGAAACTTGGTTTAGAGTCCTAGAACCCGCGTTGTTAGTTGTTTCATAAGTTCGTCAAACTAGTACAAAGCTCATTGAGACACTTATAAGAACTCATGTTGAACGAAACTTGGTTTAGAGTCCTAGAAACGCGTTGTTAGATGTTTCATAAGTTCGTCAAACGTTTACAAAGCTCATTTAGACACTTATAAGCACTCATGTTGCATGAAACTTGGTTTAGAGTCCTAGAAATGCGTTGTTCGATGTTTCATAAGTTAGTCAAACTAGTACAAAGCTCATTGAGACACTTATAAGCACTCATGTTGCATGAAACTTTGTTTAGAGTCCTAGAAACTGCGTTGTTCGATGTTTCATAAGTTCGTCAAACCAGTACAAAGCTCATTGAGACACTTATAAGCATTCATGTTGCATGAAACTTGGTTTAGAGTCCTAGAAACCGCGTTCTTAGATGTTTCATAAGTTCGTCAAACTAGTACAAAGCTCATTGAGACACTTATAAGCACTCATGTAGAATGAAACTTGGTTTAGAGTCCTAGAAACCGCGTTGTTAGATGTTTCATAAGTTCGTAAAAATTGTACAAAGCTCATTGAGACACTTATAAGCACTCATGTTGTATGAAACTTGGTTTAGAGTCCTAGAAACGCATTGTTAAATGTTTCATAAGTTCGTCAAACTAGTACAAAGCTCATTGAGACACTTATAAGCACTCATGTAGCATGAAACTTGGTTTAGAGCCCTAGAAATGGGTTGTTAGATGTTTCATAAGTTTGTCAAACTTGTACAAAGCTTATTGAGACACTTATAAGCACTCATGTTGTATGAAACTTGGTTTAGTGTCCTAGAAACGCGTTGTTAGATGTTTCATAAGTTCGTCAAACTAGTACAAAGCTCATTGAGACACTTATAAGCACTCATGTTGAACAATACTTGGTTTAGAGTCCTAGAAACGCGTTGTTAGATGTTTCATAAATTCGTAAAACTTGTACAAAGCTCATTGAGAAACTTATAAGCACTCATGTTGCATGAAACTTCGTTTAGAGTCCTAGAAACCGCGTTGTTAGATGTTTCATAAGTTCGTCAAACTAGTACAACGCTCATTGAGACACATATAAGCACTCATGTTGCATGAAACTTGGTTTAGTGTCCTAGAAACGCGTTGTTAGATGTTTCATAAGTTCGTCAAACTAGTACAAAGCTCATTGAGACACTTATAAGCACTCATGTTGAACGAAACTTGGTTTAGAGTCCTAGAACCCGCGTTGTTAGATTTTTCATATATTCGTCAAACTAGTCAAAAGCTCATTGAGACACTTATAAGCACTCATGTTGCATGAAACTTGGTTTAGATTCCTAGAAACGAGTTGTTAGACGTTTCATAAGTTTGGAAAACTTGTACAAAGCTCATTGAGACACTTATAAGCACTCATGTTGAATCAAACTTGGTTTAGAGTCATAGAAACGCGTTGTTAGATGTTTCATAAGTTCGTCAAACTAGTACAAAGCTCATTGAGACACTTATAAGCACTCATTTTGTATGAAACTTGGTTTAGCGTCCTAGAAATGCATTGTTAAATGTTTCATAAGTTCGTCAAACTAGTACAAAGCTCATTGAGACACTTATAAGCACTCATGTTGCATGAAACTTGGTTTAGAGTCCTAGAACCCGCGTTGTTAGATGTTTCATAAGTTCGTCAAACTTGTACAAAGCTCATTGAGACACTTATAAGCACTCATGTTGTATGAAACTTGGTTTACAGTCCTAGAACCCGCGTTGTTAGATGTTTCATATGTTCGTCAAACTAGTCAAAAGCTCATTGAGACACTTATAAACACTCATGTTGCATGAAACTTAGTTTAGAGTCCTAGAAGCCGCGTTGTTATATGTTTCATAAGTTCATCAAACTAGTACAAAACTCATTGAGACACTTATAAGGCCTCATGTTGCATGAAACTTGGTTTAGAGTCCTAGAAACTCGTTGTTAGATGTTTCATAAGTTCTTCAAACTTGTACAAAGCTCATTGAGACAATTATAAGCACTCATGTTGCATGAAACTTGGTTTAGAGTCCTAGAAACGCGTTGTTAGATGTTTCATAAGTTCGTCAAACTAGTACAAAGCTCATTGAGACACTTATAAGCATTCATGTTGCATGAAACTTGGTTTAGGGTCCTAGAAACGCGTTGTAAGACGTTTCATAAATTCGTAAAACTTGTACAAAGCTCATTGAGACACTTATAAGCACTCATGTTGTATGAAACTTGGTTTAGAGTCCTAGAAACGCATTGTTAAATGACTCATAAGTTCGTTAAACTAGTACAAAGCTCATTGAGACACTTATAAGCACTCATGTTGCATGAAACTTGGTTTAGAGTCTTAGAAACCGCGTTGTTAGATGTTTCATAAGTTCGTCAAACTAGTACAAAGCTCATTGAGACACATATAAGCACAAAAGTTGCATGAAACTTGGTTTAGATTCCTAGAAACGCGTTGTTAGACGTTTCATAAGATCGTCAAACTAGTACAAAGCTCATTGAGACACTTATAGGCACTCATGTTGCATGAAACTTGGTTTAGAGTCCTAGAAACGAGTTGTTAGACGTTTCATAAGTTCGGAAAACTTGTACAAAGCTTATTGAGACACTTATAAGCACTCATGTTGAATCAAACTTGGTTTAGAGTCATAGAAACGCGTTGTTAGATGTTTCATAAGTTCGTCAAACTAGTACAAAGCTCATTGAGACACTTATAAGCACTCATTTTGTATGAAATTTGGTTTAGCGTCCTAGAAATGCATTGTTAAATGTTTCATAAGTTCGTCAAACTAGTACAAAGCTCATTTAGACACTTATAAGCACTCATGTTGCATGAAACTTGGTTTAGAGTCCTAGAACCCGCGTTGTTAGATGTTTCATAAGTTCGTCAAACTTTTACAAAGCTCATTGACACACTTATAAGCACTCATGTTGTATGAAACTTGGTTTAGAGTCCTAGAAACCGCGTTGTTAGATGTTTCATAAGTTCATCAAACTAGTACAAAACTCATTGAGATACTTATAAGGCCTCATGTTGCATGAAACTTGGTTTAGAGTCCTAGAAACTCGTTGTTAGATGTTTCATAAGTTCTTCAAACTTGTACAAAGCTCATCGAGACAATTATAAGCACTCATGTTGCATGAAACTTGGTTTAGAGTCCTAGAAACGCGTTGTTAGATGTTTCATAAGTTCGTCAAACTAGTACAAAGCTCATTGAGACACTTATAAGCATTCATGTTGCATGAAACTTGGTTTAGGGTCCTAGAAACGCGTTGTAAGACGTTTCATAAATTCGTAAAACTTGTACAAAGCTCATTGAGACACTTATAAGCACTCATGTTGTATGAAACTTGGTTTAGAGTCCTAGAAACGCATTGTTAAATGATTCATAAGTTCGTCAAACAAGTACAAAGCTCATTGAGACACTTATAAGCACTCATGTTGCATGAAACTTGGTTTAGAGTCTTAGAAACCGCGTTGTTAGATGTTTCATAAGTTCGTCAAACCAGTACAAAGCTCATTGAGACACTTATACACATTCATGTTGCATGAAACTTGGTTTAGAGTCCTAGAAACGCGTTGTTCGATGTCTCATAAGTTCGTCAAACTTGTACCAAGCTCATTGAGACACTTAAAAGCACTCATGTTGTATGAAACTTGGTTTAGAGTCCTAGAACCCGCGTTGTTAGTTGTTTCATAAGTTCGTCAAACTAGTACAAAGCTCATTGAGACACTTATAAGAACTCATGTTGAACGAAACTTGGTTTAGAGTCCTAGAAACGCGTTGTTAGATGTTTCATAAGTTCGTCAAACGTTTACAAAGCTCATTTAGACACTTATAAGCACTCATGTTGCATGAAACTTGGTTTAGAGTCCTAGAAATGCGTTGTTCGATGTTTCATAAGTTAGTCAAACTAGTACAAAGCTCATTGAGACACTTATAAGCACTCATGTTGCATGAAACTTTGTTTAGAGTCCTAGAAACTGCGTTGTTCGATGTTTCATAAGTTCGTCAAACTAGTACAAAGCTCATTGAGACACTTATAAGCATTCATGTTGCATGAAACTTGGTTTAGAGTCCTAGAAACCGCGTTCTTAGATGTTTCATAAGTTCGTCAAACTAGTACAAAGCTCATTGAGACACTTATAAGCACTCATGTAGAATGAAACTTGGTTTAGAGTCCTAGAAACCGCGTTGTTAGATGTTTCATAAGTTCGTAAAAATTGTACAAAGCTCATTGAGACACTTATAAGCACTCATGTTGTATGAAACTTGGTTTAGAGTCCTAGAAACGCATTGTTAAATGTTTCATAAGTTCGTCAAACTAGTACAAAGCTCATTGAGACACTTATAAGCACTCATGTAGCATGAAACTTGGTTTAGAGCCCTAGAAATGGGTTGTTAGATGTTTCATAAGTTTGTCAAACTTGTACAAAGCTTATTGAGACACTTATAAGCACTCATGTTGTATGAAACTTGGTTTAGTGTCCTAGAAACGCGTTGTTAGATGTTTCATAAGTTCGTCAAACTAGTACAAAGCTCATTGAGACACTTATAAGCACTCATGTTGAACAAAAATTGGTTTAGAGTCCTAGAAACGCGTTGTTAGATGTTTCATAAATTCGTAAAACTTGTACAAAGCTCATTGAGAGACTTATAAGCACTCATGTTGCATGAAACTTCGTTTAGAGTCCTAGAAACCGCGTTGTTAGATGTTTCATAAGTTCGTCAAACTAGTACAACGCTCATTGAGACACATATAAGCACTCATGTTGCATGAAACTTGGTTTAGTGTCCTAGAAACGCGTTGTTAGATGTTTCATAAGTTCGTCAAACTAGTACAAAGCTCATTGAGACACTTATAAGCACTCATGTTGAACGAAACTTGGTTTAGAGTCCTAGAACCGCGCGTTGTTAGATTTTTCATATATTCGTCAAACTAGTCAAAAGCTCATTGAGACACTTATAAGCACTCATGTTGCATGAAACTTGGTTTAGATTCCTAGAAACGAGTTGTTAGACGTTTCATAAGTTTGGAAAACTTGTGCAAAGCTCATTGAGACACTTATAAGCACTCATGTTGAATCAAACTTGGTTTAGAGTCATAGAAACGCGTTGTTAGATGTTTCATAAGTTCGTCAAACTAGTACAAAGCTCATTGAGACACTTATAAGCACTCATTTTGTATGAAACTTGGTTTAGCGTCCTAGAAATGCATTGTTAAATGTTTCATAAGTTCGTCAAACTAGTACAAAGCTCATTGAGACACTTATAAGCACTCATGTTGCATGAAACTTGGTTTCGAGTCCTAGAACCCGCGTTGTTAGATGTTTCATAAGTTCGTCAAACTTGTACAAAGCTCATTGAGACACTTATAAGTACTCATGTTGTATGAAACTTGGTTTAGAGTCCTAGAACCCGCGTTGTTAGATGTTTCATATGTTCGTCAAACTAGTCAAAAGCTCATTGAGACACTTATAAACACTCATGTTGCATGAAACTTAGTTTAGAGTCCTAGAAACCGCGTTGTTAGATGTTTCATAAGTTCATCAAACTAGTACAAAGCTCATTGAGACACTTATAAGGCCTCATGTTGCATGAAACTTGGTTTAGAGTCCTAGAAACTCGTTGTTAGATGTTTCATAAGTTCTTCAAACTTATACACAGCTCATTGAGACAATTATAAGCACTCATGTTGCATGAAACTTGGTTTAGAGTCCTAGAAACGCGTTGTTAGATGTTTCATAAGTTCGTCAAACTAGTACAAAGCTCATTGAGACACTTATAAGCATTCATGTTGCATGAAACTTGGTTTAGAGTCCTAGAAACGCGTTGTTAGATGTTTCATAAGTTCGTCAAACTAGTACAAAGCTCATTGAGACACTTATAAGCACTCATGTTGAACGAAACTTGGTTTAGAGTCCTAGAAACGCGTTGTTAGATGTTTCATAAATTCGTAAAACTTGTACAAAGCTCATTGAGACACTTATAAGCACTCATGTTGCATGAAACTTCGTTTAGAGTCCTAGAAACCGCGTTGTTAGATGTTTCATAAGTTCGTCAAACTAGTACAACGCTCATTGAGACACATATAAGCACTCATGTTGCATGAAACTTGGTTTAGAGTCCTATAAACGCGTTGTTAGATGTTTCATAAGTTCGTCAAACTTGTACCAAGCTCATTGAGACACTTAAAAGCACTCATGTTGTATGAAACTTGGTTTAAAGTCCTAGAACCCGCGTTGTTAGATGTTTCATATATTCGTCAAACTAGTCAAAAGCTCATTGAGACACTTATAAGCACTCATGTTGCATGAAACTTAGTTTAGAGTCCTAGAAACCGAGTTTTTAGATGTTTCATAAGTTCTTCAAACTAGTAAAAAGCTCATTGAGACACTTATAAGCACTCATGTTGCATGAAACTTGGTTTAGAGTCCTAGAAACGAGTTGTTAGACGTTTCATAAGTTCGGAAAACTTGCACAAAGCTCATTGAGTCACTTATAAGCACTCATGTTGAATCAAACTTGGTTTAGAGTCATAGAAACGCGTTGTTAGATGTTTCATAAGTTCGTCAAACTAGTACAAAGCTCATTGAGACATTTATAAGCAAGCACTCATGTTGCATGAAACTTGGTTTAGAGTCCTAGAAACGCGTTGTTAGATGTTTCATAAGTTCGTCAAACATGTACAAAACTCATTGAGACACTTATAAGCACTCATGTGGAATGAATCTTGGTTTAGAGTCTTAGAAACACGTTGTTAGGTGTTTCATAAGTTTTTCAAACTAGTACAAAGCTCATTGAGACACTTATACGCATTCATGTTGCATGAAACTTGGTTTAGAGTCCTAGAAACTGCGTTGTTAGATGTTTCATAAGTTCGTCAAACTAGTACAAAGCTCATTGAGACACATATAAGCACTAAAGTTGCATGAAACTTGGTTTAGAGTCCTAGAAACGCGTTGTTAGACGTTTCATAAGTTCGTCAAACTAGTACAAAGCTCATTGAGACACTTATAAGCACTCATGTTGCATGAAACTTGGCTTAGAGTCCTAGAAACGAGTTGTTAGACGTTTCATAAGTTCGGAAAACATGTACAAAGCTCATTGAGTCACTTATAAGCACTCATGTTGAATCAAACTTGGTTTAGAGTCATAGAAACGCATTGTTCGATGTTTCATAAGTTCGTCAAACTAGTACAAAGCTCATTGAGACACTTATAAGCACTCATTTTGTATGAAACTTGGTTTAGCGTCCTAGAAATGCATTGTTAAATGTTTCATAAGTTCGTCAAACTAGTACAAAGCTCATTGAGACACTTATAAGCACTCATGTTGCATGAAACTTGGTTTAGAGTCCTAGAACCCGCGTTGTTAGATGTTTCATAAGTTCGTCAAACTTGTACAAAGCTCATTGAGACACTTATAAGCACTCATGTTGTATGAAACTTGGTTTAGAGTCCTAGAACCCGCGTTGTTAGATGTTTCATATGTTCGTCAAACTAGTCAAAAGCTCATTGAGACACTTATAAACACTCATGTTGCATGAAACTTAGTTTAGAGTCCTAGGAACCGCGTTGTTAGATGTTTCATAAGTTCATCAAACTAGTACAAAGCTCATTGAGACACTTATAAGGCCTCATGTTGCATGAAACTTGGTTTAGAGTTCTAGAAACTCGTTGTTAGATGTTTCATAAGTTCTTCAAACTTGTACAAAGCTCATTGAGACAATTATAAGCACTCATGTTGCATGAAACTTGGTTTAGAGTCCTAGAAACGCGTTGTTAGATGTTTCATAAGTTCGTCAAACTAGTACAAAGCTCATTGAGACACTTATAAGCATTCATGTTGCATGAAACTTGGTTTAGGGTCCTAGAAACGCGTTGTAAGACGTTTCATAAATTCGTAAAACTTGTACAAAGCTCATTGAGACACTTATAAGCACTCATGTTGTATGAAACTTGGTTTAGAGTCCTAGAAACACATTGTTAAATGATTCATAAGTTCGTCAAACTAGTACAAAGCTCATTGAGACACTTATAAGCACTCATGTTGCATGAAACTTGGTTTAGAGTCTTAGAAACCGCGTTGTTAGATATTTCATAAGTTCGTCAAACCAGTACAAAGCTCATTGAGACACTTATACGCATTCATGTTGCATGAAACTTGGTTTAGAGTCCTAGAAACGCGTTGTTCGATGTCTCATAAGTTCGTCAAACTTGTACCAAGCTCATTGAGACACTTAAAAGCACTCATGTTGTATGAAACTTGGTTTAGAGTCCTAGAACCCGCGTTGTTAGATGTTTCATAAGTTCGTAAAACTTGTACAAAGCTCATTGAGACACTTATAGGCACTCATGTTGTATGAAACTTGGTTTAGAGTCCTAGAAACGCATTGTTAAATGATTCATAAGTTCGTCAAACCAGTACAAAGCTCATTGAGACACTTATACGCATTCATGTTGCATGAAACTTGGTTTAGAGTCCTAGAAACTCGTTGTTAGATGTTTCATAAGTTCTTCAAACTTGTACAAAGCTCATTGAGACAATTATAAGCACTCATGTTGCATGAAACTTGGTTTAGAGTCCTAGAAACGCGTTGTTAGATGTTTCATATATTCGTCAAACTAGTCAAAAGCTCATTGAGACACTTATAAGCACTCATGTTGCATGAAACTTAGTTTAGAGTCCTAGAAACCGAGTTTTTAGATGTTTCATAAGTTCGTCAAACTAGTACAAAGCTCATTGAGACACTTATAAGCACTCATGTTGCATGAAACTTGGTTTAGAGTCCTAGAAACGCGTTGTTAGATGTTTCATAAGTTCGTCAAACATGTACAAAACTCATTGAGACACTTATAAGCACTCATGTGGAATGAATCTTGGTTTAGAGTCTTAGAAACACGTTGTTAGGTGTTTCATAAGTTTTTCAAACTAGTACAAAGCTCATTGAGACACTTATACGCATTCATGTTGCATGAAACTTGGTTTAGAGTCCTAGAAACTGCGTTGTTAGATGTTTCATAAGTTCGTCAAACTAGTACAAAGCTCATTGAGACACATATAAGCACTAAAGTTGCATGAAACTTGGTTTAGAGTCCTAGAAACGCGTTGTTAGACGTTTCATAAGTTCGTCAAACTAGTGCAAAGCTCATTGAGACACTTATAAGCACTCATGTTGCATGAAACTTGGCTTAGAGTCCTAGAAACGAGTTGTTAGACGTTTCATAAGTTCGGAAAACATGTACAAAGCTCATTGAGTCACTTATAAGCACTCATGTTGAATCAAACTTGGTTTAGAGTCATAGAAACGCATTGTTCGATGTTTCATAAGTTCGTCAAACTAGTACAAAGCTCATTGAGACACTTATAAGCACTCATTTTGTATGAAACTTGGTTTAGCGTCCTAGAAATGCATTGTTAAATGTTTCATAAGTTCGTCAAACTAGTACAAAGCTCATTGAGACACTTATAAGCACTCATGTTGCATGAAACTTGGTTTAGAGTCCTAGAACCCGCGTTGTTAGATGTTTCATAAGTTCGTCAAACTTGTACAAAGCTCATTGAGACACTTATAAGCACTCATGTTGTATGAAACTTGGTTTAGAGTCCTAGAACCCGCGTTGTTAGATGTTTCATATGTTCGTCAAACTAGTCAAAAGCTCATTGAGACACTTATAAACACTCATGTTGCATGAAACTTAGTTTAGAGTCCTAGGAACCGCGTTGTTAGATGTTTCATAAGTTCATCAAACTAGTACAAAGCTCATTGAGACACTTATAAGGCCTCATGTTGCATGAAACTTGGTTTAGAGTTCTAGAAACTCGTTGTTAGATGTTTCATAAGTTCTTCAAACTTGTACAAAGCTCATTGAGACAATTATAAGCACGCATGTTGCATGAAACTTGGTTTAGAGAGTCCTAGAAACGCGTTGTTAGATGTTTCATAAGTTCGTCAAACTAGTACAAAGCTCATTGAGACACTTATAAGCATTCATGTTGCATGAAACTTGGTTTAGGGTCCTAGAAACGCGTTGTAAGACGTTTCATAAATTCGTAAAACTTGTACAAAGCTCATTGAGACACTTATAAGCACTCATGTTGTATGAAACTTGGTTTAGAGTCCTAGAAACACATTGTTAAATGATTCATAAGTTCGTCAAACTAGTACAAAGCTCATTGAGACACTTATAAGCACTCATGTTGCATGAAACTTGGTTTAGAGTCTTAGAAACCGCGTTGTTAGATATTTCATAAGTTCGTCAAACCAGTACAAAGCTCATTGAGACACTTATACGCATTCATGTTGCATGAAACTTGGTTTAGAGTCCTAGAAACGCGTTGTTCGATGTCTCATAAGTTCGTCAAACTTGTACCAAGCTCATTGAGACACTTAAAAGCACTCATGTTGTATGAAACTTGGTTTAGAGTCCTAGAACCCGCGTTGTTAGATGTTTCATAAGTTCGTAAAACTTGTACAAAGCTCATTGAGACACTTATAAGCACTCATGTTGTATGAAACTTGGTTTAGAGTCCTAGAAACGCATTGTTAAATGATTCATAAGTTCGTCAAACCAGTACAAAGCTCATTGAGACACTTATACGCATTCATGTTGCATGAAACTTGGTTTAGAGTCCTAGAAACTCGTTGTTAGATGTTTCATAAGTTCTTCAAACTTGTACAAAGCTCATTGAGACAATTATAAGCACTCATGTTGCATGAAACTTGGTTTAGAGTCCTAGAAACGCGTTGTTAGATGTTTCATATATTCGTCAAACTAGTCAAAAGCTCATTGAGACACTTATAAGCACTCATGTTGCATGAAACTTAGTTTAGAGTCCTAGAAACCGAGTTTTTAGATGTTTCATAAGTTCGTCAAACTAGTACAAAGCTCATTGAGACACTTATAAGCACTCATGTTGCATGAAACTTGGTTTAGAGTCCTAGAAACGCGTTGTTAGATGTTTCATAAGTTCGTCAAACATGTACAAAACTCATTGAGACACTTATAAGCACTCATGTGGAATGAATCTTGGTTTAGAGTCTTAGAAACGCGTTGTTAGGTGTTTCATAAGTTTTTCAAACTAGTACAAAGCTCATTGAGACACTTATACGCATTCATGTTGCATGAAACTTGGTTTAGAGTCCAAGAAACGCGTTGTTCGATGTCTCATAAGTTCGTCAAACTAGTACAAATCTCATTGAGACACTTATAAGCACTCTTGTTGCACGAAACTTGGTTTAGAGTCCTAGAAACTGCGTTGTTAGATGTTTCATAAGTTCGTCAAACTAGTACAAAGCTCATTGAGACACATATAAGCACTAAAGTTGCATGAAACTTGGTTTAGAGTCCTAGAAACGCGTTGTTAGACGTTTCATAAGTTCGTCAAACTAGTACAAAGCTCATTGAGACACTTATAAGCACTCATGTTGCATGAAACTTGGCTTAGAGTCCTAGAAACGAGTTGTTAGACGTTTCATAAGTTCGGAAAACATGTACAAAGCTCATTGAGTCACTTATAAGCACTCATGTTGAATCAAACTTGGTTTAGAGTCATAGAAACGCATTGTTCGATGTTTCATAAGTTCGTCAAACTAGTACAAAGCTCATTGAGACACTTATAAGCACTCATTTTGTATGAAACTTGGTTTAGCGTCCTAGAAATGCATTGTTAAATGTTTCATAAGTTCGTCAAACTAGTACAAAGCTCATTGAGACACTTATAAGCACTCATGTTGCATGAAACTTGGTTTAGAGTCCTAGAACCCGCGTTGTTAGATGTTTCATAAGTTCGTCAAACTTGTACAAAGCTCATTGAGACACTTATAAGCACTCATGTTGTATGAAACTTGGTTTAGAGTCCTAGAACCCGCGTTGTTAGATGTTTCATATGTTCGTCAAACTAGTCAAAAGCTCATTGAGACACTTATAAACACTCATGTTGCATGAAACTTAGTTTAGAGTCCTAGGAACCGCGTTGTTAGATGTTTCATAAGTTCATCAAACTAGTACAAAGCTCATTGAGACACTTATAAGGCCTCATGTTGCATGAAACTTGGTTTAGAGTTCTAGAAACTCGTTGTTAGATGTTTCATAAGTTCTTCAAACTTGTACAAAGCTCATTGAGACAATTATAAGCACTCATGTTGCATGAAACTTGGTTTAGAGTCCTAGAAACGCGTTGTTAGATGTTTCATAAGTTCGTCAAACTAGTACAAAGCTCATTGAGACACTTATAAGCATTCATGTTGCATGAAACTTGGTTTAGGGTCCTAGAAACGCGTTGTAAGACGTTTCATAAATTCGTAAAACTTGTACAAAGCTCATTGAGACACTTATAAGCACTCATGTTGTATGAAACTTGGTTTAGAGTCCTAGAAACACATTGTTAAATGATTCATAAGTTCGTCAAACTAGTACAAAGCTCATTGAGACACTTATAAGCACTCATGTTGCATGAAACTTGGTTTAGAGTCTTAGAAACCGCGTTGTTAGATATTTCATAAGTTCGTCAAACCAAGTACAAAGCTCATTGAGACACTTATACGCATTCATGTTGCATGAAACTTGGTTTAGAGTCCTAGAAACGCGTTGTTCGATGTCTCATAAGTTCGTCAAACTTGTACCAAGCTCATTGAGACACTTAAAAGCACTCATGTTGTATGAAACTTGGTTTAGAGTCCTAGAACCCGCGTTGTTAGATGTTTCATAAGTTCGTAAAACTTGTACAAAGCTCATTGAGACACTTATAAGCACTCATGTTGTATGAAACTTGGTTTAGAGTCCTAGAAACGCATTGTTAAATGATTCATAAGTTCGTCAAACCAGTACAAAGCTCATTGAGACACTTATACGCATTCATGTTGCATGAAACTTGGTTTAGAGTCCTAGAAACTCGTTGTTAGATGTTTCATAAGTTCTTCAAACTTGTACAAAGCTCATTGAGACAATTATAAGCACTCATGTTGCATGAAACTTGGTTTAGAGTCCTAGAAACGCGTTGTTAGATGTTTCATATATTCGTCAAACTAGTCAAAAGCTCATTGAGACACTTATAAGCACTCATGTTGCATGAAACTTAGTTTAGAGTCCTAGAAACCGAGTTTTTAGATGTTTCATAAGTTCGTCAAACTAGTACAAAGCTCATTGAGACACTTATAAGCACTCATGTTGCATGAAACTTGGTTTAGAGTCCTAGAAACGCGTTGTTAGATGTTTCATAAGTTCGTCAAACATGTACAAAACTCATTGAGACACTTATAAGCACTCATGTGGAATGAATCTTGGTTTAGAGTCTTAGAAACGCGTTGTTAGGTGTTTCATAAGTTTTTCAAACTAGTACAAAGCTCATTGAGACACTTATACGCATTCATGTTGCATGAAACTTGGTTTAGAGTCCAAGAAACGCGTTGTTCGATGTCTCATAAGTTCGTCAAACTAGTACAAATCTCATTGAGACACTTATAAGCACTCTTGTTGCATGAAACTTGGTTTAGAGTCCTAGAAACTGCGTTGTTAGATGTTTCATAAGTTCGTCAAACTAGTACAAAGCTCATTGAGACACATATAAGCACTAAAGTTGCATGAAACTTGGTTTAGGCCTTTATCTTCTTGACTTGGCCGAAACTCCCCCTTAAGATAGAACCGGTTTGATCTTCTTGACTTTGCCGTGTTCTTCTGCTGAGGGTTCTTTGGATACTTGATTTGGTCTTCACGGTTTGTTCTTCACAAACTTTGGTGTGAGACTTTGATTTGATTCCTATCCACGCTTTTGTTCTTCACAAGCTTGGGTGTGGATGGACTTGAACGAAGCTTTTTGACTGCTTCCTTTCTTCTTTACTTCTCAGGCTTTTCCTTGTCAATCAAGTCACCGAGAATGATCACTTGTCTTTTACCTCCTTTATCCTTCAAAACAAAAGATTCAAGAGAGATATAGAGCTTAGTGAAAGGGTTTACTTGATATGTTTAGATAGACAAGCAAACAAGAGTCCCAAGTCTAGATGCAACTAACAAATCAATGAGTAATTTTGTTATTTAAACCTAAGTTCTTTAACAAATTTCAAATGATTTTATTTAGGCCTAATAGACTAAACAACTTTTACTAAGGGCGATGATTAGTTTTTAACAAGAACTAAGCAAGAATATATGATGCGGCTCTAGTTCTTATGAGAATACTAATCATAATAAAGAGAGTAAGGTTAAGGGACACTTTGATTGAAACTCTTTGACTTCTTCATGAGGTGTCCTTTCTTCTTGTAGTGATCACACACTAGACCCTTCGTCTTCATAGGACTTGGTTGTTGGTTTATGTGCCACCTATTGGCGGTGACTAGCTCCTTCTTGTTGCCAAAGAGTTCAATAGACCCTTGTTCTCTTTGTAGCTGGGCACAAACTTCTTCAAGATTAGGCAGCCTTGTCGGATCTTAAGAGGTGCTTGATTACGTCTGTAGCTACCATTGTTACGAGGAGCAAGCCAAAGACCTTGTCTTGCTCCCTCCTTTCATTCAGAACCTTTGGATCAATAGTACTAGGACGCAACATCTCTATTTCCGCCCACAAGCTTCTAAACCTTCCAAAATGCTTGGTGAATTCCATGTCCTCTCGATTCTGATCATTGATCGCCTTCTTAACTTCATAGACGCGGCTAAGGTTTGATATGTTGCCATATACTGGCTGGGAAGAGGCCTGAGAAGTCTTTGGCACTCTCACCAGCAGTAAGCTTCAAGCAGGCCAGGATCAAGAGAGCTCTGAATGATACCGAGTACTTTCCGGTCTTCTTGAAACCATTTGCCTTCTGGTAAGAGAATCCAGCATTTCTCCCCTCGAGTGTCCTTTCTTCCTTCTTGTAGTGATCACACACTAGACCCTTCTGTCTTCATAGGACTTCTGGTTGTTGGTTTATAGGCCACCTTATTGCCGTGACTAGCTCCTTCTTGTTGCCAAAGAGTTCAATAGACCCTTGTTCTCTTTGTAGTCACACAAACTTCTTCAAGATTAGGCAAAGCCTTGTCTGGGATTCCAAGAGGGTGCTTGATTACGTCCTTGTAGCTACCATTACATGTGAGGAGCAAGCCAAAGACCTTGTCTTGCTCCCTCCTTTCATTCCGGTAACCTTTGGATCAATAGTACTAGGACGCAACATCTCTATTTCCGCCCACAAGCTTCTAAACCTTCCAAAATGCTTGGTGAATTCCATGTCCTCTTGATTCTGATCACTGATCGCCTTCTTAACTTCATAGACGCGCTAAGGTTTGATATGTTGCCATATACTGTTTGAAGAGTGTCCCACAAGTCTTTGGCACTCTCACTATAAGAGTAAGCTTCTACACAAGTGGTGGATCAAGAGCTTGAATGATACCGAGTACTTTCTCGGTCTTCTTGAAACCATTTGCCTTCTTGCAGGTAAGAGAATCGCCTTCGTGAGGGTAGAATCCGAGATGACTTCTTGTGATTTGAGTATGTGGTTCCAAAGACCACCACCACATAAGGCAATCTTCACGGTCCTTACCCATAAGAGATAATTAATCCCCTTTTAGGTTACCGGGCAAACTATCTTCTTCGATTGCTCCTTGTCTTCCATGTCAAAAGATGAGGATTTTGGTTTTTGGAATCGTAGAAAAGGTTGCTCCTTTAAGAGTGTCCGAGCAAAAAATAGAATAAAGACCGGTGGGTCTTTTATGAGATAGACAGTAGCTTAGGACTATAGCCTGGATCTTAAGATGTATAAGCCGATTTAGAGAGGAAAGCTTGTGTTTTTGAGAAGAAACCGAGGAAGGAAGAGATAAAGTTTAGAACTTTATTTGTTTTCGGGTTTCGTAGACACAAAGCTAGAGTATTTTCGAATAGATCCGGGAAAAACAGTAGCTTATGGCTCAAAAGATCGTATCTTGAAGGAATCGGCCTTTTTGGTAAGAAAGTTTGGTGATTTAGACAAGAATCAAAATGTTTACAAGGATAAAGTTTGAATCTTTACAAGAAAAACACAAACCAGAGTAAAGTTTGGATCTTTATGAAAAAAAAAGAGATTTAGAATAGAGAATAAGAAACGCAAAAACGAGATTTATGGTTCAAGAGCAATCATGCTCGATACCATGTTAGAATTTGTGAGATTGCATTTGGAGAGTATTTGAGATTTGGAGAGTATTATGTATTTGTTGTTCTTCATGTTCTTGAAGAACATGAAGGGAAATTAGAGAGAGAATATGTGATAAACATGTTTTTGATTTCATAAAGGTGATTTACAAGATTTACAAGGCAAAACAACATATAGGCCAAAATATTTAATTGCTAATCTGATAAGTAATGCGGTAAACGAAGTTTGACCTAGAGAAGTCTCGCGCGTCCGCGGGGAAGCGCATTTTACCGAGCGCTGACCGTACCGCTAAGAAGGTAACTATCGGCGCCGTGATAGATTTACCGAGCTCCCAACGAACCGCTTGTGACGAAATGGTAACTTTTGGCCGAGACCAAAACCAAATTTCTCCCTTTGCACTCTCGTCTACCTTTCCCTCTTCACGGTTACCTCTTAACCATCCTTCTTAGTCAATACTTTGCCTTTACGAGCTAACCTTGCACTCCAAGTCTTGTAATCTTAGAACCGGACTAAATGCCTTGATGGATGGGGCATTAGTCTTCACACTTTGTACTGGGCTTTTCGACGAATTTGGCGAAACATCTAACAACGCTATTTCTAGGAGTCTAAACTAAGTTTCATGCAACATGAGTGCTTATAAGTGTCTCAATGAGCTTTTGACTAGTTTGACGAATATATGAAACATCTAACAACGCGGGTTCTAGGACTCTAAACCAAGCTTCATACAATATGAGTGCTTTTAAGTGTCTCAATGAAATTTGTACAAGTTTGACGAACTTACGAAACATCTAACAACGCGTTTCTGGTGACTCTAAACCAAGCTTTCATGCAATACGAGCTTCTCTTGTAGTTGCACTTTGATTGAGCTCTTGACTTTCTTCATGAGGTCTTGTGGCTTCGTCCTTTGTGCAATTGGAACAAGGTTGATGAAGTGCTTCGGCTTAGCTCATTGTGGATACTTTGGCCGAGACTTTATGGGAGACTGGTTTGGTCTTTGCCTCTTTGAAAAGAGCTTGACCAAATGAATGTGATGGTGATAAGATGGATCGGCTGCCTTTTTTCCTTTTGCTAGGAGGCTTTAGACCGAGACTTAGTGAAGATTGGTAGAATGATGGCTTTTGTTCTTCGTGTAACCTTTAGCCGAATGGTAGACTCTCCACTTTGATGGCTTTGCTCTTGATGGATGCTTTAGCCGAATGGTAGATTCTCCGGAATGGTAGACTCTTCATTTTGATCATGAAGTTAAGATGTGTGTCTAGTCACTTTTCTTCTCCCCCCATGATGAAGATGAAGTAGTCTTAGAATTGTTTCCTCCTTCTCGCTTTGTTCTTTACAAGCTTGAATGAGAAGGGGTTCTCATCTCTCTTTGGGCAACTTTTGTGACCTCTTTCATGCTTCTCTTTACTTCTCTTCTCTTTAACTCTTCTTAGTCACCTCTTCATGCTTAGGGTTTTCATTAATAATCTCTTTTGGTCTTTTAGTAATGGTGATCCTACACCATAACAAAGACAAAATTTGATTTTAAGCATCATGATAACCGGCATGTAATTAGCAACATTTTCAAATTTTCAAATTACTTAACAACAATCACAAGCACAAGGTAAGAATGCAAAGGAGGGTTTAAGACTTAGTTCAATATATTCCCTAAGTCATGTACCTAAACCCGAGTATAAAAAGCATCTTATCACAAGTCAAGTTCAAGTCTAGTTTTCATAATTTGCAAATTCTATATCCATTCTTAGCTAAGCAATCAAGCAAATGATTCAATGAAGCACTAATGATCACTTAAGCCAATATCTAACTATATAAGTATAGAGAGTAAAGAGTTTAGAAATGGCCTTTTATAGTTCCTTGAGTAGATGGTCATTGAGAAATTCTTGTTTGCTTCTTTACCTACACATAGATTCAAGTTAGCAACAAGGGACCATGGTCTTTAGTGCACAATGGCGGACCATGATCTTAAAACACACCAACAAGATTCATTGTAACTTGATAGCTTTCATAGCTTAGTTACTCATCTTGTATCATAAACTTAAGTGCACATAGGCGGTTTATGACAACAAACATAGATCATCATTCCATCTTCACCTTATATAGATGTTAATGTAGTGAATCATTTCCCCATAAGTCTAAAGATGGATTCATCATGACCCTTTAAAGTATCACCTTTTAAGTGGTCATGGATCTCTTTATACCCATGTTAGCCGAGGTTATGAAGGATTCATCAAGCCTTGTTTTATTAACACTTGGGGAGGCTTGGTTCTCTTTCCTCTAAGAGTTTCTTGGATACCATAAGACCTTAAGAGCTTTATCACAAGTTGCCCGTACCTTACCCTTTTGATTAAACCGAAGATCTTTTGGATTAACCAAGGTTTGAAATTCACTTAGTCTTTCACCAAGATTCAAACCACTTCACCAAACAAGGACTAGTGATTTGGTCTTAGACAAAGACATAAATGAACCTTGTATCCTAGATCTTTCAAAGACTATAGTTGAGTCATGTAGTCGACTATGTCACATGACTACATGACAACTGAGTCTTGGAGATTTAAATTCGTACCAAGAACATGCTTTTAAACCGAAACTTTCATGGTATTGGATTCATCATGGTTCTTTTAAGCCATGGTTCTCATCCATTAGTCTTGGGTTAGACAATGACCTTAAAGAACAATACAACCAAAACTATCATGTAGCTAGACCTTGTTGATTTATGCTAACAATGATTGTGTTTTGATCGTCTTGTACTTACCAAGCAATTGGATTCAACATGTCCTTTACTCACCAAGAGTTGCTTTAGATCATGGTTCACTTTCCAAAGGTCTTGTTTGAAGCATAAAAGGAAAAGAGAGTTTTGGATTCATCAAGTGGCTTTTGACCCTAAGAGTGAGCACAAGGTTCACAAACCCCTTTGACTCGCAAGTTTCAAGTTTTGTTCTTGAATACTTGTTCATAGTCTAAAATGCCTAAGCAAAGTCCGATTTGGATTCAACATGGTTCCCTTTGGACTCATAAGAGTGGGGAATCCATGGTTCTCATCCTCTTTGCTTTCGGCTTCTAAAAATGCCTAAGCTAGATGGTCTTGGATTCAACATGGTTCCCTTTGGACTCATAAGAGTGGGGAATCCATGGTTCCCTTTCGGCTTCTAAATAAAGCTATAGAGTGTTATCCAATGCTGTTTGTTCTAAAGGAGACAATAACAAGGTTCTCTAACTCTTTTAGCTCCCAAGTTTCAAGCTTTTTACGTTTGAATACTGTCACTGCTTATATGCCTAGGCCATGTGGATTTGGATTCATCAAGGTCCCTTTTGAACTCATAAGAGTGAGGGAACAATGGTTCTCATCCACTAACTTTCGGTCTAACAAGGATCTTTTAGAACAACTCAACCAAAATACCATGTAGCTAAATCCAGATTTATGCTCACTATGATTCGGTTTCGATTGAATTGTTCTTGAAAGGAGCTTGGATTCAACATGTCTCTTTTTACTCATTAAGAGACAAAGAGATCATGGTTCACTTCCTAAGAGGAGAATTGATTCACCAAGATCTTAGTGCTTTAAACAAGCGGATCTTGGTCATTCCTCTTCTCCCCTAGATCCTTGTGTTTATAAGCAAATTAAAGAGAGGAGAATGGCGAAAGCGACTTACCTATGGGTCTCAAACCTTTGCTCGATACCATGTTGGATTTGGAGAGATTGGAGTATAGATTCGAGTTGGTTAAGCTCGGTCTTGAGAGAATAGAAGCAAAGCTAGGCGAGGCTTTGTCTTTGGAGTGTATGGAGAGAGTATTTTAGTATATTGAAAGAGTAACAAACTCCTTGAAGGTTTTACAAGAGTTTATCACACTTATATAAAGAAAAGATACAACAAGAGAAGTCTCCAACGGCTAGAATTCAAATTTGAATTTGACCCGCTCTTTAGTCTTGCGATGTAGTCGACCATATGACTCAACTACATTAGTCGACTACACGCCTCAACTATATTTTCCTCTCTTGATTCCATTGGTCCATAGCTCTAATCGCTCTTAGTTCCGCGATGTAGTCGACTACATGACTCAACTACATTAGCCGACTACACGCCCAACTATATTTTCCTTCTTCGATGTATCTTGATCTAATGCCTTTGTAGGTTATCATTAGTCTTAATAGAAATCGCGTTGTTCGATGTTTCATAGTGTCTGCCAAACTAAGACAGTACCTCATTTATACACTTATAAAGACTCATGCCGCATGAACCTGCAGAAATTCTAAACCGTTCTTAGATGTGATGCGTTAAACTCCTAAGCGAACCAGTGAATGATAAAACGAAACAGATAGAAGTGTATGGGCGAAGAAACGGATAGATCACCACGATTCGGTAGGCCGAAGCACCGTAATCGATAAAGGTGTTAAACCCGCCGAGCTAACACCACACTTGCACCACAACAAGTGATAAAGACGTCAAAGAACACCACCAATGGCTCTCCCAAACCAAAGGATAAAGTAATATGATCTAAAATGGTATCCAAGGCCACAGCATTTCAAATTCTTATACTCAATAATCCGATTTATTCAATGGAAATAGAGCTCTCCTTATATAGAGGAATTATATAGTAGGATCCCTAAAAGACTTTCAAACTTCTAAATGAAACAATTAAAACACTTAGATAATTGTAGTCTTTAAACGCGTACGAAACGTACTCTTTTCGACTCCATTCAAATTTCCCCTTAGTCTTCATTTAATCTTAGGCAATTGATTGGACTTGGACCAAAGATAGTGAGAAAAAGCCCACTTTCCTTTTCGCCTTTTGTTATAACCCTTATAACATATGCTCCCTCTTTTGTTATAACCCTTATAACATCTCGCTCCCTCTTCATTTATAACATTTATAACATTTGCTCCCGCATCATTCTCTCCCATATTCAAAAGGATTTGACCCCAAATCCAAGAATCCTTCATCCTCAACATATGGAGAAAGATCCCCCACGTTGAAAGTAGCTGAAACCCATATCCACCTGGAAGTTCAAGTTTGTAAGCATTCTCTCCATACTTCTCAAGTACCTTGAATGGACCATCTCGCTTCTTGGCATGAGCTTTGACTTGCGCTTAGTTGGAAACCTCTCTTTTCTCAAGTGCAACCAAACCAGATCACCAGGTTGAAAAGACTTAACTGCTTCGTGCTTGTTGGCTTTGTTTTTGTACTTCTCATTAGCCTTCTCAATCTCAAATTTCTCGAACATATTCGTGCGCCTTCATTGTCTTAACCTCTCATCGCTTTCTTCATAGTTTGCTTGAAAGTCATAGTGGTAAAGGAACTAGATAAATTGGAGAGCAGAGGATTCACGCCATACACTACCTCAAAAGGTGACCGTTTTGTAGTGTAGCTCGTTGATCTATTGTAAGCAAACTCACTTGAGCCAACTTCAAATCCCATTCCTTCAAGTTCTTCTTGATTAAACTCTCAAAAGCATAGTCAAAGTTCTCTCGCTTTGTTACCTCCGTCATCGGTTTGTGGATGACAAGAAGTACTAAAGAGAAGCTTAGTACCAAGTAATCTCCACAAAGTCTTCCAAAAGTAGCTTAGAAACTTTGAATCACGATCGTAAACAATGGTCGTTGGAACTCCATGAAGACGCACAACCTCCTTAAAGTACAAATCAACAACATTACTTGCATTATCCGTCTTGTGACAAGGTATAAAGTGTGCCATCTTGCCGAACCGATCAACAACCACCATGATTGAATTCTTTTCCCTCCGAGTTCTTTGGCAATCCCACAATGAAATCCATGCTCATCATCCCAAGGCCGGACAGGAACCGGTAAAGGAGTGTAAGTCCCTATTGGAAATGACTTTTCATCCTTTGACAAGCCGTACACCTTTCCACTATAGTATGAACATCCTTCCCCATCTTCGGCCAAAAGAAATGCTCTTGCAGTACGTTCAGCGTCTTATTGATCTCCAAATGACCAGCTAAGCCACCACCATGTGCCTCACGAATCAATAACTCCCCATAGAACTCTTAGGAACACATGTACTGTTTCCTTTGAAAAGAAACCCATCTTGTAGTAGAAATCGATTTGAAACTCCCTTTTTGCACCTACTTCTGTGGAACACTTGTGCAAAGTCTAGATCTTCATAATAGAGTTCTTTCAACATCTCAAACCCATAATCCGAGAATCAAGGATAGAGATCAAAGCATACCTCCTTGAGAGTGCATCCGCCACCACATTCACTTTTGAGCCATCCTTCTTGGGAACAAGAAAGGTGCACAAGAACATGACTCCATGCTCTCCCTTACATAGCCTCTGTAACTGGCTCTTCAACTTGTCTCTGCAACTCTTTAGCTTTCTTCGGGTTACATCTATAAGCCGGTCGGTTTGGAAGAGGTGCACCAGGTAACAAATCAATTCCGATGCTCAATACCCTGTAGGAGGCAAAATCGGTGGTAAATCTTCGTAAAACACATCAATGAACTCTTTTAATAGCTTCTGGGCCGCATCATTGGATGTGTGCTTATAACTTTTATAACATCATTCTTCTCAACCACCAACAGCGAAAAACTTCCTTGCCCTCTTCAAGTTTCCTCACAACCCGAGATTCTCCTAAGAAAAGACTTTCTACTCTTCTTTCTTGTATTTTCTCTCGTTTCATCACGTAGAGTAGGTACCAATGGAGCCAATGTGATCCGCTTCTTATCCTTGGGGAAAGAATAAGTATTCTGTACCCATCATGCATAGCTCTCCTATCAAACTCCCAAGGCCTCCCAAGTAACAAGTGACAAGCATCCATTGGAATAACATCACGTAAAGCACCTTATCTTGGTAGTTCTTTCCAATGTAGAATGAAACCGTAACTCTGCTTAGACACCTCGAAGTTTACTTCCATCATTCAACCACTTCACTTCGTATGGTTGCTTATGCATTGTAATAGGCAAGTTTAGCTTCTCCACAAGTGTACTAGACGCCACATTAGTACAACTCCCACTATCAATGATCACGCCGCATACTTTTCCCAAAATCGTGCAACGAGTTTCAAAAATGTTCTCTCGTTGTGCTTCTTCTCTTATAGGAACAATGCAAAGCTCTTCGAATCACCAATAAGTCTCCATGATCGTGGTGTTCAATGACTTCATCACCATCATCTTGAACTTTCTGGATCCACAGCATTCAAATCTAGAGACTCCTTCTTCAATTCTTCCTCAATCTCTTGGATTTCTTGTATTGTCATAATCCTCGTACTGGGACAATCAGCTTGAAAATGCCCAAAAGCCTTGACACTTAAAGCATTTCTTCCTCGTAGCAAGATCGCAGGTGTGGTAGTGACCTTTGATTCAACCTTTCTTAGTGTTGCTGCTAGGTTCACTCTTAATACCCACCATTGGAGTAAAAGAAGAACCGGAGTTGTAAGGTCTAGTGTATATTTCTTTCCCCTTTAACTCAGTTTCTCCACCTTGATAGCAAGCTTCTTCACGTCATCAAGAGTCCGTGAAGATTGTAGCTGCACCTTAGATGCAATATCTTCATTCAATCCATGTACAAAACGTGCCATGGTCCTCTCTTGCCTCTGAACATCACACCTTAGTTGTAGAAGATCAAATCCCCTTGTATACTCCTCACCCGTGCTCTTCTCTTTGTCAAAAGTGTGTAAGCTTCAAGTACAAATCTTTGCTTAAAATCATCGCGTGAAGAATCTTCTCTTCATAAGTCGCTTCAGCTTCTCCCAAGACCCAATACGGGTCTTTCCTTCTCTAACACGCCTCGTGACTTGAAGAGTCCTACCAAAGGCTAGTACAACTCCTTGAACCTCAAAGTTGCTACTAAACTTCTTCTCATCGTCATATGTGCTATATTCAAAGGCTTTATCCATGGATCTAGTTTCAACCAAGGAAATCGTCCGGATTTAGATTACCTTGAAAAATCGGATGTTCACCCTGGGTTCTTTCTCACACTGACGTTGATGATGTTGTGGATTTCGTTGTCCTTCTTCTTCTCCCATGTTCCATGACAATATCTGGATCAAGATCGTAATCCATGAGAAGAAAATTCACTTTCATCCGAAGATGAACGGTCTTGTGCAACCTTGTCTCCTTGGCTGCCCTTGCACGTTCATGTTATTGAAAGCTTGAACCATCTCTTGCACTTGCTCTCGTAGATCCGCCATTTCTCTGGTCATACGCTCACTTGCTTGCTCAAGAGTCAATCCTCTAGGAAAATTCATGATGAATTCACTCCAACAACTCCTGGATTAGCTCTGATACCACTTTGATGCGTTAAACTCCTAAGCGAACTAGAGTGAATGATAAAACGAAACAGGATAGAAGTGGCTAAGGAAGAAACGGGATACATCACCACGATTCGTAAAGCCGAAGCACCGAATCGATAAAGAAACCCGCCGAGCTAACACCACACTTGCACCACAACAAGTGATAAAGACGCTCAAAGAACACCACCAATGGCTCTCCCAAAAAACCAAAGGATAAAGTAATATGATCTAAACAGATCCAAGGGGTCACAAAGACTTCCAAATTCTTATACTCAATAATCCGATTTATTCAATGGAAGAGAGCTCTTTATATAGAGGAATTACATGTAACCAAATAAAGCGTGCAACCAAAGTATACAAGACCTTGGGATCCCCAGCACCTTTCAAATCCTAAAACGAAAGTAATTAAAACACCTCAGACAATCAGCCTTTTAAACGCGACGAAATGCATCAGACTCCATTCACCCCCTTAAGCCTTCATTTAATCTTTAGGCAATTGATTGGACTTGGACCAAGATAGTGAGAAAAAGCCCACTCTTCCTTTTCGCCTTTTGTTATAACCCTTATAACATATGCTCCCTCTTTTGTTATAAACTTTATAACATCTGGCTTCCTCTTCATTTATAACATTTATAACATTTGTTCTCGCATCAAGATGTTTCATGTTTCTGTCAAAACTTAAATATTACAAAGCCTCATCGGCACACTTATAAGCACTCATGTAGAATGAAACTTGGTTTAGAGTCCTAGAAACCGCGTTGTTAGATGTTTCAAGTTCGTAAAAATTGTACAAAGCTCATCGAGACACTTATGAAGACCTGCCGACGAAACTCGTCGAGTCCTAGAAACGCATTGTTAAATGTTTTATAAGTTCGTCAAAATTAGCACAAAGCTCATTGAGACACTTATAAGCACTCATGTAGCATGAAACTTGCTTGCAGCCCTAGAAATGGGTCACAGATGTTTCATAAGTTTGTCAAACTTGTACAAAGCTTATCGAGACAATTTATAAGCACTCATGTTGTATGAAACTTGGTTTAGAGTCCAAGAAACGCGTTGTTAGATATTTCATGTTCACAAAACTAGTACAAAGCTTATTGAGACACTTATAAGCACCTCATGCTCTAGAATCTAAATCCTCGTTTGGTCCTAGAAACGTGTCACAGATGTTTCATAAATTCGTAAAATTTGTACAAAGTTCATTGAGACACTTATAAGCACTCATGTTGCATGAAACTTCGTTTGCAGTTCCTAGAAATCGCGTTGTTAGATGTTTCATAAGTTCGTCAAACTAGTACAACGCTCACCGAGACACCTATAAGCACTCATGTTGCATGAAACTTGGCTTTGCAGTCCTAGAAACGCGTTGTTAGATGTTTCATAAGTTCACAAACTTGTGCTCAAGCTCATTGAGACACTTAAAAGCACTCATGTTGTATGAAACTTGGTTTGCAGTCCTAGAACCCGCGTTGTTGTATGTTTCATATATTCGTCAAACTAGTCAAAAGCTCATTGAGACACTTATAACCACTCATGGTGGCGTAAACTTAGTTTAGAGTCCTAGAAACCGAGTTGTTAGATGTTTTACAAGTTCGTCAAACTAGTACAAAGCTCATCGAGACACTTATAAGGCCCTCATGTTGCATGAAACTCGTTTGCAGTCCTAGAAACGCGTTGTTAGATGTTTCATAAGTTCGTCAAACTTGTACCAAGCTCATTGGAGACACTTATACGCATTCATGTTGCATGAAACTTGGTTTAGAGTCCAAGAAACGCGTCGTTCGATGTCTCATGTTCGTCAAACTAGTACAAATCTCATTGAGACACCTATAAGCACTCATGTGTTGCATGAAACTTGGTTTAGAGTCCTAGAAACCGCGTTTAAAACATGTTTCATAAGTTCGTCAAACTAGTACAAAGCCTGCTGAGACACATACATAAGCACAAAAGTTGCATGAAAAACTTATTTTTAGATTCCTAGAAATGCGTTGTTTAGACGTTCTTACAAGATCGTCAAACTAGTACAAAGCTCATTGAGACACTTATAAGCACTATGTTGCATGAAACTTGGTTTAGAGTCCTAGAAACGAGTTGTTAAATAAGTCAAGTTCAGCAAACTTGTACAAAGCTCATTGAGACACTTATAAGCACTCATGTTGAATCAAACTTGGTTTAGAGTCATAGAAACGCGTTGTTAGATGTTTCATAAGTCTGGCCAAACCACAAAGCTCATTTCGAGACACTTATAAGCACTCATTTTGTATGAAACTTGGTTTAGCGTCCTAGAAATGCATTGTTAAATGTTTCATAAGTTCGTCAAACTAGTACAAAGCTCATTGAGACACTTATAAGCACTTTGTTGTACGAAACTTGGTTTCTGTAGGTCCTAGAACCCGCGTTGTTGGGGATGTTTCATATGTTCGTCAAACTAGTACAAAGCTCATTTAGACACCTATAAGCACTCATGTTGTATGAAACTTGGTTTAGAGTCCTAGAACCCGCGTTGTTAGATTTTTCATATATTCGTCAAACTAGTCAAAAGCTCATTGAGACACTTATAAGCACTCATGTCACATGAAACTTGGTTTAGATTCCTAGAAACGAGTTGTTAGACGTTTCATAAGTTTGGAAAACTTGTACAAAGCTCATTGAGACACTTATAAGCACTCATGTTGAATCAAAACCTTGGCTTAGAGCCTAGAAACGCGTTGTTAGATGTTTCATAAGTTCGTCAAACTAGTACAAAGCTCATTGAGACACTTATAAGCACTCATTTTGTATGAAACTGCTTAGCCGTCCTAGAAATGCATTGTTAAATGTTTCATAAGTTCGTCAAACTAGTACAAAGCTCATTGAGACACTTATAAGCACTCATGTTGCATGAAACTTGGTTTAGAGTCCTAGAAACGCGTTGTTAGATGTTTCATAAGTCTAATAAACTTGTACAAAGCTCATTTCCAGACACTTATAAGCACTCATGAAACTTGGTTTACAAATTCTAGAACCCGCGTTGTTAGATGTTTCATATGTTCACAAACTAGTCAAAAGCTCATTGAGACACTTATAAACACTCATGTTGCATGAAACTTAGCTTGTGTCCTAGAAACCGCGTGTTTCATAAGTTCATCAAACTAGTACAAAACTCATTGAGACACTTATAAGGCCTCATGTTGCATGAAACTTGGTTTAGAGTCCTAGAAACTCGCTATTAGATGTTTCATAAGTTCTTCAAACCTTGTACAAAGCTCATTGAGACAATTATAAGCACTCATGTTGCATGAAACTTGGTTTAGAGTCCTAGAAACGCGTTGTTAGATGTTTCATAAGTTCGTCAAACTAGTACAAAGCTCATTGAGACACTTATAAGCATTCATGTTGCATGAAACTTGGTTTAGGGTCCTAGAACGCGTTGTAAGACGCTCTACAAATTGTAGAAATTGTACAAAGCTCATTGAGACACTTATAAGCACTCATGTTGTATGAAACTTGGTTTAGAGTCCTGTAAACGCATTGTTAAATGACTCATAAGTTCGTTAAACTAGTACAAAGCTCATTGAGACACTTATAAGCACTCATGTTGCATGAAAATTGGTTTAGAGTCTTAGAAACCGCGTCATAGGATGTTTCATAAGTTCGTCAAACTAGTACAAAGCTCATTGAGACACATATAAGCACAAAAGTTGCATGAAACTGGTTTAGATTCCTAGAAACGCGTTGTTAGACGTTTCATAAGATCGTCAAACTAGTACAAAGCTCATTGAGACACTTATAGGCACTCATGTTGCATGAAACTTGGTTTAGAGTCCTAGAAACCCAGTTGTTAGACGTTTCATAAGTTCGGAAAATCTTGTACAAAGCTTATTGAGACACTTATAAGCACTCATGTTGAATCAAACTTGCTTGCAGTCATAGAAACGCGTTGTTAGATGTTTCATAAGTTCGTCAAACTAGTACAAAGCTCATTGAGACACTTATAAGCACTCATTTTGTATGAAATTTGGTTTAGCGTCCTAGAAATGCATTGTTAAATGTTTCATAAGTTCGTCAAACTAGTACAAAGCCTATTTAGACACTTATAAGCTCTCATGTTGCATGAAACTTGGTTTAGAGTCCTAGAACCCGCGTTGTTAGATGTTTCATAAGTTCACAAACTTTTACAAAGCTCATTGACACACTTATAAGCACTCATGTTGTATGAAACTTGGTTTAGAGTCCTAGAAACCGCGTTGTTAGATGTTTCATAAGTTCATCAAACTAGTACAAACTCATTGAGATACTTATAAGGCCTCATGTTGCATGAAACTTGGTTTAGGTCCTAGAAACTCGTTGTTAGATGTTTCATAAGTTCTTCAAATCCCAGGCCAGCTCATCGAGACAATTATAAGCACTCATGTTGCATGAAACTTGGTTTAGAGTCCTAGAAACGCGTTGTTAGATGTTTCATAAGTTCGTCAAAACTAGTACAAAGCTCATTGAGACACTTATAAGCATTCATGTTGCATGAAACTTGGTTTAGGGTCCTAGAACGCGTTGTAAGACGTTTCATAAATTCGTAAAACTTGTACAAAGCTCATTGAGACACTTATAAGCACTCATGTTGTATGAAACTTGGTTTAGAGTCCTAGAAACGCATTGTTAAATGATTCATAAGTTCGTCAAATAAGTACAAAGCTCATTGAGATACTTATAAGCACTCATGTTGCATGAAACTCTGGTTTAGAGTCTTAGAAACCGCGTTGTTAGATGTTTCATAAGTTCGTCAAACCAGTACAAAGCTCATTGAGACACTTATACACATTCATGTTGCATGAAACTTGGTTTTTGCAGTCCTAGAAACGCGTTGTTCGATGTCTCATAAGTTCGTCAAACTTGTACCAAGCTCATTGAGACACTTAAAAAACTCATGTTGTATGAAACTTGGTTTAGAGTCCTAGAACCCGCGTTGTTAGTTGTTTCTGATAAGTTCGTCAAACTAGTACAAAGCTCATTGAGACACTTATAAGAACTCATGTTGAACGAAACTTGGTTTAGAGTCCCAGCGCGTTGTTAGATGTTTCATAAGTTCGTCAAACGTTTACAAAGCTCATTTAGACACTTATAAGCACTCATGTTGCATGAAACTTGGTTTAGAGTCCTAGAAAATGCGTTGTTCGATGTTTCATAAGTTAGTCAAACTAGTACAAAGCCTACCGAGACACTTATAAGCACTCATGTTGCATGAAAACTTGTTTAGAGTCCTAGAAATCGCGTTGTTCCGATGTTTCAAGTTCGTCAAACCAGTACAAAGCTCATTGAGACACTTATAAGCATTCATGTTGCATGAAACTTGGTTTAGAGTCCTAGAAACCGCGTTCTTAGATGTTTCATAAGTTCGTCAAACTAGTACAAAGCTCATTGAGACACTTATAAGCACCTATGTAGAATGAAACTTGGTTTAGAGTCCTAGAAACCGCGTTGTTAGATGTTTCATAAGTTCGTAAAAATTGTACAAAGCTCATTGAGACACTTATAAGCACTCATGTTGTATGAAACTTGGTTTAGAGTCCTAGAAACGCATTGTTAAATGTTTCATAAGTTCGTCAAACTAGTACAAAGCTCATCAATACTTTCAAGCACTCATGTAGCATGAAACTTGGTTTAGCCCTAGAAATGGGTTGTTAGATGTTTCATAAGCTCTTGTCAAACTTGTACAAAGCTTATTAGACACTTATAAGCACTCATGTTGTATGAAACTTGGTTTAGTGTCCTAGAAACGCGTTGTTAGATGTTTCATAAGTTCGTCAAACTAGTATGTTAAAGCTTCCACGAGACACTTATAAGCACTCATGTTGAACAATACTTGGCTTGCAGTCCTAGAAACGCGTTGTTAGATGTTTCCCATAAATTCGTAAAACTTGTACAAAGCTCATTGAGAAACTTATAAGCACTCATGTTGCATGAAACTTCGCTAGGTCCTAGAAACCGCGTTGTTAGATGTTTCATAAGTCTGCCAAACTAGTACAACGCTCATTGAGACACATATAAGCACTCATGTTGCATGAAACTTGTTTAGTGTCCTAGAAACGCGTTGTTAGATGTTTCATAAGTTCGTCAAACTAGTACAAAGCTCATTGGAGACACTTATAAGCACTCATGTTGAACGAAACTTGGTTTGTAGTCCCGTAAACCCGCGTTGTTAGATTTTTCATATTCGTCAAACTAGTCAAAAGCTCATCGAGACACTTATAAGCACTCATGTTGCATGAAACTTGGTTTAGGATTCCTAGAAACGAGTTGTTAGACGTTTCATAAGTTTGGAAAACTTGTACAAAGCTCATTGAGACACTTATAAGCACTCATGTTGAATCAAACTTGGTTTAGAGTCATAGAAACGCGTTGTTAGATGTTTCATAAGTTCGTCAAACTAGTACAAAGCTCATTGAGACACTTATAAGCACTCATTTTGTATGAAACTTGGTTTAGCGTCCTAAATGCATTGTTAAATGTTTCATAAGTTCGTCAAACTAGTACAAAGCTCATTGAGACACTTATAAGCACTCATGTTGCATGAAACTTGGTTTGTAGTCCTAGAACCCGCGTCGTTAGATGTTTCATAAGTTCGTCAAACTTGTACAAAGCTCATTGAGACACTTATAAGTACTCATGTTGTATGAAACTTGGTTTATGGGGCCCCAGAACCCGCGTTGTTAGATGTTTCATATGTTCGTCAAACTAGTCAAAAGCTCATCGAGACACTTATAAACACTGTTGCATGAAACTTAGCTTTCAGAGTCCTGGCCGCGTTGTTATATGTTTCATAAGTTCATCAAACTAGTACAAACTCACGTAGACACTTATAAGGCCTCATGTTGCATGAAACTTGGTTTAGAGTCCTAGAAACTCGTTGTTACATGTTTCATAAGTTCTTCAAACTTGTACAAAGCTCATTGAGACAATTATAAGCACTCATGTTGCATGAAACTTGGTTTAGAGTCCTAGAAACGCGTTGTTAGATGTTTCATAAGTTCGTCAAACTAGTACAAAGCTCATTGAGACACTTATAAGCATTCATGTTGCATGAAACTTGGTTTATGGTCCTAGAAACGCGTTGTAAGACGTTTCATAAATTCGTAAAACTTGTACAAAGCTCATCGAGACACTTATAAGCACTCATGTTGTATGAAACTTGCCTCAAGTCCCAGAAGTCACATTGTTAAATGACTCATAAGTTCGTTAAACTAGTACAAAGCTCATTGAGACACTTATAAACACTCATGTTGCATGAAACTTGGTTTACAGTCTTAGAAACGCGTTGTTAGATGTTTCATAAGTTCGTCAAACTAGTACAAAGCTCATCGAGACACATATAAGCACAAAAGTTGCATGAAACTTGGTTTAGATTCCTAGAAACGCGTTGTTAGACGTTTCATAAGATCGTCAAACTAGTACAAAGCTCATCGAGACACTTATAGGCACTCATGTTGCATGAAACTTGGCTTGCAGTCCTAGAAACGAGTTGTTAGACGTTTCATAAGTTCGGAAAACTTGTACAAAGCTTATCGAGACACTTATAAGCACCATGTTGAATCAAACTTGGTTTGTAGTCATAGAAACGCGTTGTTGTATGTTTCATAAGTTCGTCAAACTAGTACAAAGCTCATTGAGACACTTATAAGCACTCATTTTGTATGAAATTTGGTTTTAGCGTCCTAGAAATGCATTGTTAAATGTTTCATAAGTTCGTCAAACTAGTACAAAGCTCATTTAGACACTTATAAGCACTCATGTTGCATGAAACTTGGTTTGTGAGTCCTAGAACCCGCGTTGTTAGATGTTTCCATAAGTTCGTCAAACTTTACAAAGCTCATTGGACACACTTATAAGCACTCATGTTGTATGAAACTTGGTTTAGAGTCCTAGAAACCGCGTTGTTGGGGATGTTTCATAAGTTCATCAAACTAGTACAAAACTCATTGAGATACTTATAAGGCCTCATGTTGCATGAAACTTGGTTTCTGTAGTCCTAGAAACTCGTTGTTAGATGTTTCCATAAGTTCTTCAAACTTGTACAAAGTTTCTCCACGAGACAATTATAAGCACTCATGTTGCATGAAACTTGGTTTAGAGTCCTAGAAACGCGTTGTTGGGATGTTTCACAAGTTCGTCAAACTAGTACAAAGCTCATTGAGACACTTATAAGCATTCATGTTGCATGAAACTTGGCTTGGTGTCCTAGAAACGCGTTGTAAGACGTTTCATAAATTCGTAAAACTTGTACAAAGCTCATTGAGACACTTATAAGCACTCATGTTGTATGAAACTTGGTTTGTAGTCCTAGAAACGCATTGTTAAAATGATCACAAGTTCGTCAAACAAGTAACATGTGCTCATTTAGACACTTATAAGCACTCATGTTGCATGAAACTTGGTTTAGAGTCTTAGAAACCGCGTTGTTAGATGTTTCATAAGTTCGTCAAACCGCACAAAGCTCATTGACACTTATACACATTCATGTTGCATGAAACTTGGTTTAGAGTCCTAGAAACGCGTTGTTCGATGTCTCATAAGTTCGTCAAACTTGTACCAAGCTCATTGAGACACTTAAAAGCACTCATGTTGTATGAAACTTGGTTTCGAGTCCTAGAACCCGTTGTTATTGTTTCATAAGTTCGTCAAACTAGTACAAAGCTCATTGAGACACTTATAAGAACTCATGTTGAACGAAACTTGGTTTAGAGTCCTAGAAACGCGTTGTTAGATGTTTCATAAGTTCGTCAAACGTTTACAAAGCTCATTTAGACACTTATAAGCACTCATGTTGCATGAAACTTGGTTTAGAGTCCTAGAAATGCGTTGTTCGATGTTTCATAAGTTAGTCAAACTAGTACAAAGCTCATTGAGACACTTATAAGCACTCATGTTGCATGAAACTTTGTTTAGAGTCCTAGAAACTCGCGTTGTTCGATGTTTCATAAGTTCGTCAAACTAGTACAAAGCTCATTGAGACACTTATAAGCATTCATGTTGCATGAAACTTGGTTTAGAGTCCTAGAAACCGCGTTCTTAGATGTTTCATAAGTTCGTCAAACTAGTACAAAGCTCATTGAGACACTTATAAGCACTCATGTGTAATGTGAAACTGGCTTCTGTAGCCCTAGAAACCGCGTTGTTAGATGTTTCTATGTTCGTAAAAATTGTACAAAGCTCATGGAGACACTTATAAGCACTCATGTTGTATGAAACTTGGTTTAGAGTCCTAGAAACGCATTGTTAAATGTTTCATAAGTTCACAAACTAGTACAAAGCTCATCGAGACACTTATAAGCACTCATGTAGCATGAAACTTGGTTTTTGTAGGCCCTAGAAATGGGTTGTTAGATGTTTCATAAGTTTGTCAAACTTGTACAAAGCTTATTGAGACACTTATAAGCACTCATGTTGTATGAAACTTGGTTTAGTGTCCTAGAAACGCGTTGTTAGATGTTTCATAAGTTCGTCAAACTAGTACAAAGCTCATCGAGACACTTATAAGCACTCATGTTGAACAAAAATTGGTTTAGAGTCCTAGAAACGCGTTGTTAGATGTTTCATAAATTCGTAAAACTTGTACAAAGCTCATTGAGAGACTTATAAGCACCTATGTTAGCGTAAACCCCCGTTTAGAGTCCTAGAAACCGCGTTGTTAGATGTTTCATAAGTTCGTCAAACTAGTACAACGCTATCGAGACAATATATAAGCACTCATGTTGTATGAAACTTGGTTTAGTGTGTCCCAGAAACGCGTTGTTAGATGTTTCATAAGTTCGTCAAACTAGTACAAAGCTCATTGGAGACACTTATAAGCACTCATGTTGAACGAAACTTGGTTTAGAGTCCTAGAACCCGTTGTTAGATTTTTCATATATTCGTCAAACTAGTCAAAAGCTCATTGGAGACACTTATAAGCACTCATGTTGCATGAAACTTGGTTTAGATTCCTAGAAACGAGTTGTTAGACGTTTCATAAGTTTGGAAAACTTGTGCAAAGCTCATTGAGACACTTATAAGCACTCATGTTGAATCAAACTTGGCTTGCAGTCATAGAAACGCGTTGTTAGATGTTTCATAAGTTCGTCAAACTAGTACAAAGCCTACCGAGACACTTATAAGCACTCATTTTGTATGAAATCCTGGTTTAGCGTCCTAGAAATGCATTGTTAAATGTTTCATAAGTTCGTCAAACTAGTACAAAGCTCATTGAGACACTTATAAGCACTCATGTTGCATGAAACTTGGTTTCGAGTCCTAGAACCCGCGTTGTTAGATGTTTCATAAGTTCGTCAAACTTGTACAAAGCTCATTGAGACACTTATAAGTACTCATGTTGTATGAAACTTGGCTTAGAGTCCTAGAACCCGCGTTGTTAGATGTTTCATATGTTCGTCAAACTAGTCAAAAGCTCATTGAGACACTTATAAACACTCATGTTGCATGAAACTTAGTTTAGAGTCCTAGAAACCGCGTTGTTAGATGCTTCATAAGTTCATCAAACTAGTACAAAGCTCATCGAGACACTTATAAGGCCTCATGTTGCATGAAACTTGGTTTAGAGTCCTAGAAACTCGTTGTTAGATGTTTCATAAGTTCTTCAAACTTATACACAAATTTCATTGAGACAATTATAAGCACTATGTTGCATGAAACTTGGTTTAGAGTCCTAGAAACGCGTTGTTAGATGTTTCACAAGTTCGTCAAACTAAAGCAAAGCTCATTGAGACACTTATAAGCATTCATGTTGCATGAAACTTGTCAGAGTCCTAGAAACGCGTTGTTGATGTTTCATAAGTTCGTCAAACTAGTACAAAGCTCATTGAGACACTTATAAGCACTCATGTTGAACGAAACTTGGTTTAGAGTCCTAGAAACGCGTTGTTAGATGTTTCATAAATCTTCGTAAAACTTGCACAAAGCTCATCGAGACACTTATAAGCACTCATGCTGCATGAAACTTCGCTAGCAGTCCTAGAAACCGCGTTGTTAGATGTTTCCTATAAGTTCGTCAACCAGTACAACGCTCATCGAGACACATATAAGCACTCATGTTGCATGAAACTTGGCTTGTGAGTCCTATAAACGCGTTGTTAGATGTTTCATAAGTCTGTCAAACTTGTACCAAGCTCATTGAGACACTTAAAAGCACTCATGTTGTATGAAACTCGGTTTAAAGTCCTAGAACCCGCGTTGTTAGATGTTTCATATATTCGTCAAACTAGTCAAAAGCTCATTGAGACACTTATAAGCACTCATGTTGCATGAAACCCTTAGTTTAGAGTCCTAGAAACCGAGTTTTTAGATGTTTCATAAGTTCTTCAAACTAGTAAAAAGCTCATTGAGACACTTATAAGCACTCATGTTGCATGAAACTTGGTTTAGAGTCCTAGAAACGAGTTGTTAGACGTTTCATAAGTTCGGAAAACTTGCACAAAGCTCATTGAGTCACTTATAAGCAATTGTGTTGAATCAAACTTGGTTTAGAGTCATAGAAACGCGTTGTTAGATGTTTCATAAGTTCACAAACTAGTACAAAGCTCATTGGAGATACGTATAAGCAAGCACTCATGTTGCATGAAACTTGGTTTGCAGTCCTAGAAACGCGTTGTTAGATGTTTCATAAGTTCGTCAAACATGTACAAAACTCATTGAGACACTTATAAGCACTCATGTGGAATGAATCTTGGTTTAGAGTCTTAGAAACACGTTGTTAGTGTGTTTGCTGGGGTTTTTCAAACTAGTACAAAGCCTCATTGAGACACTTATACGCATTCACGCTGCATTTAAACTTTATTGTAGTCCTAGAAACTGCGTTGTTAGATGTTTCATAAGTTCGTCAAACTAGTACAAAGCTCATTGAGACACATATAAGCACTAAAGTTGCATGAAACTTGGTTTACAGTCCTAGAAACGCGTTGTTAGACGTTTCATAAGTTCACAAACTAGTACAAGCTCATTGAGACACTTATAAGCACTCATGTTGCATGAAACTTGGCTTAGAGTCCTAGAACGAGTTGTTAGACGTTTCATAAGTTCGGAAAACATGTACAAAGCCTATTGAGTCACTTATAAGCACTCATGTTGAATCAAACTTGGTTTCAGGTCACAGAAACGCATTGTTCGATGTTTCATAAGTTCGTCAAACTAGTACAAAGCCTACCGAGACACTTATAAGCACTCATTTTGTATGAAACTTGGCTAGTCAGTCTCAGAAATGCATTGTTAAATGTTTCATAAGTTCGTCAAACTAGTACAAAGCTCATCGAGACACTTATAAGCACTCATGTTGCATGAAACTTGGTTTAGAGTCCTAGAACCCGTTGTTAGATGTTTCATAAGTTCGTCAAACTTGTACAAAGCTCATTGAGACACTTATAAGCACTCATGTTGTATGAAACTTGGTTTAGAGTCCTAGAACCCGCGTTGTTAGATGTTTCATATGTTCGTCAAACTAGTCAAAAGCTCATTGAGACACTTATAAACACTCATGTTGCATGAAACTTAGTTTGCAGTCCTAGGAACCGCGTTGTTAGATGTTTCATAAGTTCATCAAACTAGTACAAAGCTCATTGAGACACTTATAAGGCCTCATGTTGCATGAAACTTGGTTTAGAGTTCTAGAAACTCGTTGTTAGATGTTTCATAAGTTCTTCAAACTTGTACAAAGCTCATTGGAGACAATTATAAGCACTCATGTTGCATGAAACTTGGCTTGTGAGTCCTAGAACGCGTTGTTAGATGTTTCATAAGTTCGTCAAACTATACAAAGCTCATTGAGACACTTATAAGCATTCATGTTGCATGAAACTTGGTTTAGGGTCCTAGAAACGCGTTGTAAGACGTTTCATAAATTCGTGAAACTTGTACACAAAGCTCATCGAGACACTTATAAGCACTCATGTTGTATGAAACTTGGTTTAGAGTCCTAGAAACACATTGTTAAATGATTCATAAGTTCGTCAAACTAGCATAAAGCTCATTGAGACACTTATAAGCACTCATGTTGCATGAAACTTGGTTTAGAGTCTTAGAAACCGCGTTGTTAGATATTTCATAAGTTCGTCAAACCCGCACAAAGCTCATTGAGACACTTATACGCATTCATGTTGCATGAAACTTGGTTTGCAGTCCTAGAAACGCGTTGTTCGATGTCTCATAAGTTCGTCAAACTTGTACCAAGCTCATCGAGACACTTAAAAGCACTCATGTTGTATGAAACTTGCTTCTGTAGGGTCCTAGAACCCGCGTTGTTAGATGTTTCATAAGTTCGTCAAACTTGTACAAAGCTCATTGAGACACTTATAGGCACTCATGTTGTATGAAACTTGGTTTTTTTTTTTTTTAGTCCTAGAAACGCATTGTTAAATGATTCATAAGTTCGTCAAACCAAGACAAAGCTCATTGAGACACTTATACGCATTCATGTTGCATGAAACTTGCTTTGTAGTCCTAGAAACTCGTTGTTAGATGTTTCATAAGTTCTTCAAACTTGTACAAAGCTCATCGAGACAATTATAAGCACTCATGTTGCATGAAATCAAGCTTAGAGTCCTATGGAAACGCGTTGTTAGATGTTTCATATATTCGTCAAACTAGTCAAAAGCTCATTGAGACACTTATAAGCACTCATGTTGCATGAAACTTAGTTTGCAGTCCTAGAAACCGAGTTTTTAGATGTTTCATAAGTTCGTCAAACTAGTACAAAGCTCATTGAGACACTTATAAGCACTCATGTTGCATGAAACTTGGTTTAGAGTCCTAGAAACGCGTTGTTAGATGTTTCATAAGTTCGTCAAACATGTACAAAACTCATTGAGACACTTATAAGCACTCATGTGGAATGAATCTTGGTTTAGAGTCTTAGAAACACGTTGTTAGGTGTTTCATAAGTTTTTCAAACTAGTACAAAGCTCATCGAGACACTTATACGCATTCATGTTGCATGAAACTTGGCTTGTAGTCCTAGAAACGCGTTGTTAGATGTTTCATAAGTTCGTCAAACTAGTACAAAGCTCATTGAGACACATATAAGCACTAAAGTTGCATGAAACTTGGTTTAGAGTCCTAGAAACGCGTTGTTAGACGTTTCATAAGTTCGTCAAACTAGTGCAAAGCTCATTGAGACACTTATAAGCACTCATGTTGCATGAAACTTGGCTTTCGTAGTCCTAGAAACGAGTTGTTAGACGTTTCATAAGTTCTAAAACATGTACAAAGCCTACCGAGTCACTTATAAGCACTCATGTTGAATCAAACTTGGTTTACAGTCATAGAAACGCATTGTTCGATGTTTCATAAGTTCGTCAAATCCAGTACAAAGCTCATTGAGACACTTATAAGCACTCATTTTGTATGAAACTTGGTTTAGCGTCCCAGGGAAATGCATTGTTAAATGTTTCATAAGTTCGTCAAACTAGTACAGTCATCGAGACACTTATAAGCACTCATGTTGCATGAAACTTGGTTTAGAGTCCTAGAACCCGCGTTGTTAGATGTTTCATAAGTTCGTCAAACTTGTACAAAGCCTATCGAGACACTTATAAGCACTCATGTTGTATGAAACTTGGTTTAGAGTCCCGTAACCCGCGTTGTTAGATGTTTCATATGTTCGTCAAACTAGTCAAAAGCTCATTGAGACACTTATAAACACTCATGTTGCATGAAACTTAGTTTAGAGTCCTCAGAACCGCGTTGTTAGATGTTTCATAAGTTCATCAAACTAGTACAAAGCTCATTGAGACACTTATAAGGCCTCATGTTGCATGAAACTTGGTTTAGAGTTCTAGAAACTCGTTGTTAGATGTTTCATGTTCTTCAAACTTGTACAAAGCCTATCGAGACAATTATAAGCACGCATGTTGCATGAAACTTGGTTTAGTCCCAGAAACGCGTTGTTAGATGTTTCATAAGTTCGTCAAACTAGTACAAAGCTCATTGAGACACTTATAAGCATTCATGTTGCATGAAACTTGGTTTAGGGTCCTAGAACGCGTTGTAAGACGTTTCATAAATTCGTAAAACTTGTACAAAGCCTTACTGAGACACTTATAAGCACTCATGTTGTATGAAACTTGGCTTTGCAGTCCTAGAAACACATTGTTAAATGATTCATAAGTTCACAAACTAGTACAAAGCTCATTGAGACACTTATAGTTATTCATGTTGCATGAAACTTGGTTTAGAGTCTTAGAAACCGCGTTGTTAGATATTTCATAAGTTCGTCAAACCAGCATAAAGCTCATTGAGACACTTATACGCATTCATGTTGCATGAAACTTGGTTTTAGTCCTAGAACGCGTTGTTCGATGTCTCATAAGTTCGTCAAACTTGTACCAAGCTCATTGAGACACTTAAAAGCACTCATGTTGTATGAAACTTGGTTTAGAGTCCTAGAACCCGCGTTGTTAGATGTTTCATAAGTTCGTAAAACTTGTACAAAGCCTATCGAGACACTTATAAGCACTCATGTTGTATGAAACTTGGTTTAGAGTCCTAGAAACGCATTGTTAAATGATTCATAAGTTCGTCAAACCAGTACAAAGCTCATTGAGACACTTATACGATTCATGCCAAAGGAAACTTGGGTTTGCAGTCCTAGAAACTCGTTGTTAGATGTTTCATGTTCTTCAAACTTGTACAAAGCTCATCGAGACAATTATAAGCACTCATGTTGCATGAAACTTGGTTTACAGTCCTAGAAACGCGTTGTTAGATGTTTCATATATTCACAAACTAGTCAAAAGCTCATTGAGACACTTATAAGCACTCATGTTGCATGAAACTTAGTTTACAAGTCCTAGAAACCGAGTTTTTGCATGTTTCATAAGTTCGTCAAACTAGTACAAAGCTCATCGAGACACTTATAAGCACTCATGTTGCATGAAACTTGGTTTAGAGTCCCAGGAAACGCGTTGTTAGATGTTTCATAAGTTCGTCAAACATGTACAAAACTCATTGAGACACTTATAAGCACTCATGTGGAATGAATCTTGGCTTGTAGTCTTAGAAACGCGTTGTTAGGTGTTTCATAAGTTTTCAAACTAGTACAAAGCTCATTGAGACACTTATACGATTCATGTTGCATGAAACTTGGTTTAGAGTCCAAGAAACGCGTTGTTCGATGTCTCATAAGTTCGTCAAACTAGCACAAATCTCATTGAGACACTTATAAGCACTCTCGTTGCACGAAACTTGGTTTAGTCCTAGAAATCGCGTTGTTGCATGTTTCATAAGTTCGTCAAACTAGTACAAAGCTCATTGAGACACATATAAGCACTAAAGTTGCATGAAACTTGGTTTAGAGTCCTAGAAACGCGTTGTTAGACGTTTCATAAGTTCGTCAAATCAGTGCGTGCTCATCGAGACACTTATAAGCACTCATGTCGCATGAAACTTGGCTTGCAGTCCTAGAAACGAGTTGTTAGACGTTTCATAAGTTCGGAAAACATGTACAAAGCTCATTGAGTCACTTATAAGCACTCATGTTGAATCAAACTTGGTTTAGAGTCATAGAAACGCATCGTTCGATGTTTCATAAGTTCGTCAAACTAGTACAAAGCTCATTGAGACACTTATAAGCACTCATTTTGTATGAAACTTGGCTTTGCCGTCCTAGAAATGCATTGTTAAATGTTTCATAAGTTCACAAACTAGTACAAAGCTCATTGAGACACTTATAAGCACTCATGTTGCATGAAACTTGCTTCTGTAGGTCTCAGAACCCGCGTTGTTGGGGATGTTTCATAAGTTCGTCAAACTTGTACAAAGCTCATTGAGACACTTATAAGCACTCATGTTGTATGAAACTTGGTTTAGAGTCCTAGAACCCGCGCGTTGTTAGATGTTTCATATGTTCGTCAAACTAGTCAAAAGCTCATCGAGACACTTATAAACACTCATGTTGCATGAAACTTAGCTTTGCAGTCCTAGGAACCGCGTTGTTAGATGTTTCATAAGTTCATCAAACTAGTACAAAGCTCATTGAGACACTTATAAGGCCTCATGTTGCATGAAACTTGGCTTAGAGTTCTAGAAACTCGTTGTTAGATGTTTCATAAGTTCTTCAAACCTTGTACAAAGCCTATCGAGACAATTATAAGCACTCATGTTGCATGAAACTTGGTTTAGAGTCCTAGAAACGCGTTGTTAGATGTTTCATAAGTTCGTCAAACTAGTACAAAGCTCATTGAGACACTTATAAGCATTCATGTTGCATGAAACTTTGGTTTAGGTCCCAGAAACGCGTTGTAAGACGTTTCATAAATTCGTAAAACTTGTACAAAGCTCATTGAGACACTTATAAGCACTCATGCTGTATGAAACTTGGTTTAGAGTCCTAGAAACACATTGTTAAATGATTCATAAGTTCGTCAAACTAGTACAAAGCTCATTGAGACACTTATAAGCACTCATGTTGCATGAAACTTGGTTTAGAGTCTTAAACCGCGTTGTTAGATATTTCATAAGTTCGTCAAACCAGTACAAAGCTCATTGAGACACTTATACGCATTCATGTTGCATGAAACTTGGCTTAGAGTCCTAGAAACGCGTTGTTCGATGTCTCATAAGTTCGCTGTACTTGTACCAAGCTCATTGAGACACTTAAAAGCACTCATGTTGTATGAAACTTGGTTTAGAGTCCTAGAACCCGCGTTGTTAGATGTTTCATAAGTTCGTAAAACTTGTACAAAGCTCATTGAGACACTTATAAGCACTCATGTTGTATGAAACTTGGTTTAGAGTCCTAGAAACGCATTGTTAAATGATTCATAAGTTCGTCAAACCAGTACAAAGCTCATTGAGACACTTATACGCATTCATGTTGCATGAAACTTGGTTTAGAGTCCTAGAAACTCGTTGTTAGATGTTTCATAAGTTCTTCAAACTTGTACAAAGCTCATTGAGACAATTATAAGCACTCATGTTGCATGAAACTTGGTTTAGAGTCCTAGAAACGCGTTGTTAGATGTTTCATATATTCGTCAAACTAGTCAAAAGCTCATTGAGACACTTATAAGCACTCATGTTGCATGAAACTTAGTTTAGAGTCCTAGAAACCGAGTTTTTAGATGTTTCATAAGTTCGTCAAACTAGTACAAAGCTCATCGAGACACTTATAAGCACTCATGTTGCATGAAACTTGGTTTGCAGTCCTAGAAACGCGTTGTTAGATGTTTCATAAGTTCGTCAAACATGTACAAAACTCATTGAGACACTTATAAGCACTCATGAAATGAATCTTGGTTTAGAGTCTTAGAAACGCGTTGTTAGGTGTTTCATAAGCTTTTCAAACTAGTACAAAGCTCATTGAGACACTTATACGCATTCATGTCGTATGAAACTTGCTTGCAGTCCAAGAAACGCGTTGTTCGATGTCTCATAAGTTCGTCAAACTAGTACAAATCTCATTGAGACACTTATAAGCACCCCCGCTTTCGCATGAAACTTGCTTGTAGTCCTAGAAACCTGCTAGATGTTTCATAAGTTCGTCAAACTAGTACAAAGCTCATCGAGACACATATAAGCACTAAAGTTGCATGAAACTTGGTTTAGAGTCTCAGAAACGCGTTGTTAGACGTTTCATAAGTTCGTCAAACTAGTACAAAGCTCATTGAGACACTTATAAGCACTCATGTTGCATGAAACTTGGTTTTAGGTCCTAGAAACGCAGTTGTTGGGACGTTTCATAAGTTCGGAAAACTTGCACAGCCTTACCGAGTCACTTATAAGCACTCATGTTGAATCAAACTTGGTTTAGAGCCATAGAAACGCGTTGTTAGATGTTTCATAAGTTCGTCAAACTAGTACAAAGCTCATTGAGACACTTATAAGCACTCATTTTGTATGAAACTTGGTTTAGCGTCCTAGAAATGCATTGTTAAATGTTTCATAAGTTCGTCAAACTAGTACAAAGCTCATTGAGACACTTATAAGCACTCATGTTGCATGAAACTTGGTTTAGAGTCCTAGAACCCGCGTTGTTAGATGTTTCATAAGTTCGTCAAACTTGTACAAAGCTCATTGAGACACTTATAAGCACTCATGTTGTATGAAACTTGGTTTAGGGTCCTAGAACCCGCGTTGTTAGATGTTTCATATGTTCGTCAAACTAGTCAAAAGCTCATTGAGACACTTATAAACACCTGTTGCATGAAACTTAGTTTAGAGTCCTAGAAACCGCGTTGTTAGATGTTTCATAAGTTCATCAAACTAGTACAAAGTCTATTGAGACACTTATAAGGCTTCATGTTGCATGAAACTTGGTTTAGTCCTAGAAACTCGTTGTTAGATGTTTCATAAGTTCTTCAAACTTGTACAAAGCTCATTGAGACAATTATAAGCACTCATGTTGCATGAAACTTGGTTTAGAGTCCTAGAAACGCGTTGTTAGATGTTTCATAAGTTCGTCAAACTAGTACAAAGCTCATTGAGACACTTATAAGCATTCATGTTTCATGAAATCAAGCTAGTGGTCCTAGAAACGCGTTGTAAGACGTTTCATAAATTCGTGAAACTTGTACAAAGCTCATTGAGACACTTATAAGCACTCATGTTGTATGAAACTTGGTTTAGAGTCCTAGAAACGCATTGTTAAATGATTCATAAGTTCGTCAAACTAGTACAAAGCTCATTGAGACACTTATAAGCATTCATGTTGCATGAAACTTGGTTTGTGGTCCTAGAAACGCGTTGTAAGACGTTTCATAAATTCGTAAAACTTGTACAAAGCTCATCGAGACACTTATAAGCACTCATGTTGCATGAAACTTGGTTTGCAGTCTTAGAAACCGCGTTGTTAGATATTTCATAAGTTCATTAAACCACAAGCATAAAGCTCATTGAGACACTTATACGCATTCATGTTGTATGAAACTTGGTTTAGAGTCTCAGAAACGCGTTGTTCGATGTCTCATAAGTCTGCCAAACTTGTACCAAGCTCATTGAGACACTTAAAAGCACTCATGTTGTATGAAACTTGGTTTAGAGTCCTAGAACCTTTGCTTGGGGATGTTTCATAAGTTCGTCAAACTAGTACAAAGCTCATTGAGACACTTATAAGCACTCATGTTGAACGAAACTTGGCTTGTAGTCCTAGAAACGCGTTGTTAGATGTTTCATGTCTTCGTCAAACGTGTACAAAGCTCATTTAGACACTTATAAGCACTCATTTAGACACTTATAAGCACTCATGTTGCATGAAACTTGGTTTAGAGTCCTAGAAATGCGTTGTTCGATGTTTCATAAGTTAGTCAAGCTAGTACAAAGCTCATTGGTATACTTATAAGCACTCATGTTGCATGAAACTTGGTTTAGTCCTAGAAACCGCGTTGTTCGATGTTTCATAAGTTCGTCAAACTAGTACAAAGCTCATCGAGACACTTATAAGCACTCATTTTGCATGAAACTTGGTTTAGAGTCCTAGAAACGCGTTCTTAGATGTTTCATAAGTTCGTAAAACTAGTACAAAGATCATTGAGACACTTTATAAGCACTCACGTAGAATGAAACTTGGTTTTTGCAGTCCTAGAAAACCGCGTTGTTAGATGTTTCATAAGTTCGTAAAAATTGTACAAAGCTCATTGAGACACTTATAAGCACTCATGTTGTATGAAACTTGGTTTAGAGTCCTAGAAACGCATTGTTAAATGTTTCATAAGTTCGTCAAACTAGTACAAAGCTCATTGAGACACTTATAAGCACTCATGTAGCATGAAACTTGGTTTAGAGCCCTAGAAATGGGTTGTTAGATGTTTCATAAGTTTGTCAAACTTGTACAAAGCTTATTGAGACACTTATAAGCACTCATGTTGTATGAAACTTGGTTTAGTGTCCTAGAAACGCGTTGTTAGATGTTTCATAAGTTCATCAAACTAGTACAAAGCTCATTGAGACACTTATATGCACTCATGTTGAACGAAACTTGGTTTAGAGTCCTAGAAACGCGTTGTTAGATGTTTCATAAATTCGTAAAACTTGTACAAAGCTCATTGAGACACTTATAAGCACTCATGTTGCATGAAACTTCGTTTAGAGTCCTAGAAACCGCGTTGTTAGATGTTTCATAAGTTCGTCAAACTAGTACAACGCTCATTGAGACACATATAAGCACTCATGTTGCATGAAACTTGGTTTAGAGTCCTAGAAACGCGTTGTTAGATGTTTCATAAGTTCGTCAAACTTGAACCAAGCTCATTGAGACACTTAAAAGCACTCATGTCGTATGAAACTTGGTTTAGAGTCCTAGAACCCGCGTTGTTAGATGTTTCATATATTCGTCAAACTATTCAAAAGCTCATTGAGACACTTATAAGCACTCATGTTGCATGAAACTTAGTTTAGAGTCCTAGAAACCGAGTTTTTAGATGTTTCATAAGTTCGTCAAACTAGTACAAAGCTCATTGAGACACTTATAAGCACTCATGTTGCATAAAACTTGGTTTAGATTCCTTGAAACGCGTTGTTAGATGTTTCATAAGTTCGTCAAACAAGTACAAAACTCATTGAGACACTTATATGCACTCATGTGGAATGAATCTTGGTTTAGAGTCCTAGAAACGTGTTGTTAGGTGTTTCATAAGTTTTTCAATCTAGTACAAATCTCATTGAGACACTTATACGCATTCATGTTGCATGAAACTTGGTTTAGAGTCCAAGAAACGCGTTGTTCGATGTCTCATAAGTTCGTCAAACTAGTACAAATCTCATTGAGACACTTATAAGCACTCATGTTGCATGAAACTTGGTTTAGAGTCCTAGAAACTGCGTTGTTAGATGTTTCATAAGTTCGTCAAACTAGTACAAAGCTCATTGAGACACATATAAGCACTAAAGTTGCATGAAACTTGGTTTAGAGTCCTAGAAACGCGTTGTTAGACGTTTCATAAGTTCGTCAAACTAGTACAAAGCTCATTGAGACACTTATAAGCACTCATGTTGCATGAAACTTGGTTTAGATTCCTAGAAACGAGTTGTTAGACGTTTCATAAGTTCGGAAAACTTGTACAAAGCTCATTGAGACACTTATAAGCACTCATGTTGAATCAAACTTGGTTTAGAGTCATAGAAACGCGTTGTTAGATGTTTCATAAGTTCGTCAAACTAGTACAAAGCTCATTGAGACACTTATAAGCACTCATGTTGCATGAAACTTGGTTTAGAGTCCTAGAACCCGCGTTGTTAGATGTTTCATAAGTTCGTCAAACTTGTACAAAGCTCATTGAGACACTTATAAGCACTCATGTTGCATAAAACTTGGTTTAGATTCCTAGAAACGCGTTGTTAGATGTTTCATAAGTTCGTCAAACAAGTACAAAACTCATTGAGACACTTATATGCACTCATGTGGAATGAATCTTGGTTTAGAGTCCTAGAAACGTGTTGTTAGGTGTTTCATAAGTTTTTCAATCTAGTACAAAGCTCATTGAGACACTTATACGCATTCATGTTGCATGAAACTTGGTTTAGAGTCCAAGAAACGCGTTGTTCGATGTCTCATAAGTTCGTCAAACTAGTACAAATCTCATTGAGACACTTATAAGCACTCTTGTTGCATGAAACTTGGTTTAGAGTCCTAGAAACTGCGTTGTTAGATGTTTCATAAGTTCGTCAAACTAGTACAAAGCTCATTGAGACACATATAAGCACAAAAGTTGCATGAAACTTGGTTTAGAGTCCTAGAAACGCGTTGTTAGACGTTTCATAAGTTCTTCAAACTAGTACAAAGCTCATTGAGACACTTATAAGCACTCATGTTGCATGAAACTTGGTTTAGAGTCCTAGAAACGAGTTGTTAGACGTTTCATAAGTTCGGAAAACTTGCACAAAGCTCATTGAGTCACTTATAAGCACTCATGTTGAATCAAACTTGGTTTAGAGTCATAGAAACGCGTTGTTAGATGTTTCATAAGTTCGTCAAACTAGTACAAAGCTCATTGAGACACTTATAAGCACTCATTTTGTATGAAACTTGGTTTAGCGTCCTAGAAATGCATTGTTAAATATTTCATAAGTTCGTCAAACTAGTACAAAGCTCATTGAGACACTTATAAGCACTCATGTTGCATGAAACTTGGTTTAGAGTCCTAGAACCCTCGTTGTTAGATGTTTCATAAGTTCGTCAAACTTGTACAAAGCTCATTGAGACACTTATAAGCACTCATGTTGTATGAAACTTGGTTTAGAGTCCTAGAACCCGCGTTGTTAGATGTTTCATATGTTCGTCAAACTAGTCAAAAGCTCATTGAGACACTTATAAACACTCATGTTGCATGAAACTTAGTTTAGAGTCCTAGAAACCGCGTTGTTAGATGTTTCATAAGTTCATCAAACTAGTACAAAGCTCATTGAGACACTTATAAGGCCTCATGTTGCATGAAACTTGGTTTAGAGTCCTAGAAACTCATTGTTAGATGTTTCATAAGTTCTTCAAACTTGTACAAAGCTCATTGAGACAATTATAAGCACTCATGTTGCATGAAACTTGGTTTAGAGTCCTAGAAACGCGTTGTTAGATGTTTCATAAGTTCGTCAAACTAGTACAAAGCTCATTGAGACACTTATAAGCATTCATGTTGCATGAAACTTGGTTTAGGGTCCTAGAAACGCGTTGTAAGACGTTTCATAAATTCGTAAAACTTGTACAAAGCTCATTGAGACACTTATAAGCACTCATGTTGTATGAAACTTGGTTTAGAGTCCTAGAAACGCATTGTTAAATGATTCATAAGTTCGTCAAACTAGTACAAAGCTCATTGATACACTTATAAGCATTCATGTGTCATGAAACTTGGTTTAGGGTCCTAGAAACGCGTTGTAAGACGTTTCATAAATTCGTAAAACTTGTACAAAGCTCATTGAGACACTTATAAGCACTCATGTTGCATGAAACTTGGTTTAGAGTCTTAGAAACCGCGTTGTTAGATATTTCATAAGTTCGTCAAACCAGTACAAAGCTCATTGAGACACTTATACGCATTCATGTTGCATGAAACTTGGTTTAGAGTCCTAGAAACGCGTTGTTCGATGTCTCATAAGTTCGTCAAACTTGTACCAAGCTCATTGAGACACTTAAAAGCACTCATGTTGTATGAAACTTGGTTTAGAGTCCTAGAAACTGCGTTGTTAGATGTTTCATAAGTTCGTCAAACTAGTACAAAGCTCATTGAGACACATATAAGCACAAAAGTTGCATGAAACTTGGTTTAGAGTCCTAGAAACGCGTTGTTAGACGTTTCATAAGTTCTTCAAACTAGTACAAAGCTCATTGAGACACTTATAAGCACTCATGTTGCATGAAACTTGGTTTAGAGTCCTAGAAACGAGTTGTTAGACGTTTCATAAGTTCGGAAAACTTGCACAAAGCTCATTGAGTCACTTATAAGCACTCATGTTGAATCAAACTTGGTTTAGAGTCATAGAAACGCGTTGTTAGATGTTTCATAAGTTCGTCAAACTAGTACAAAGCTCATTGAGACACTTATAAGCACTCATTTTGTATGAAACTTGGTTTAGCGTCCTAGAAATGCATTGTTAAATATTTCATAAGTTCGTCAAACTAGTACAAAGCTCATTGAGACACTTATAAGCACTCATGTTGCATGAAACTTGGTTTAGAGTCCTAGAACCCTCGTTGTTAGATGTTTCATAAGTTCGTCAAACTTGTACAAAGCTCATTGAGACACTTATAAGCACTCATGTTGTATGAAACTTGGTTTAGAGTCCTAGAACCCGCGTTGTTAGATGTTTCATATGTTCGTCAAACTAGTCAAAAGCTCATTGAGACACTTATAAACACTCATGTTGCATGAAACTTAGTTTAGAGTCCTAGAAACCGCGTTGTTAGATGTTTCATAAGTTCATCAAACTAGTACAAAGCTCATTGAGACACTTATAAGGCCTCATGTTGCATGAAACTTGGTTTAGAGTCCTAGAAACTCATTGTTAGATGTTTCATAAGTTCTTCAAACTTGTACAAAGCTCATTGAGACAATTATAAGCACTCATGTTGCATGAAACTTGGTTTAGAGTCCTAGAAACGCGTTGTTAGATGTTTCATAAGTTCGTCAAACTAGTACAAAGCTCATTGAGACACTTATAAGCATTCATGTTGCATGAAACTTGGTTTAGGGTCCTAGAAACGCGTTGTAAGACGTTTCATAAATTCGTAAAACTTGTACAAAGCTCATTGAGACACTTATAAGCACTCATGTTGTATGAAACTTGGTTTAGAGTCCTAGAAACGCATTGTTAAATGATTCATAAGTTCGTCAAACTAGTACAAAGCTCATTGATACACTTATAAGCATTCATGTGTCATGAAACTTGGTTTAGGGTCCTAGAAACGCGTTGTAAGACGTTTCATAAATTCGTAAAACTTGTACAAAGCTCATTGAGACACTTATAAGCACTCATGTTGCATGAAACTTGGTTTAGAGTCTTAGAAACCGCGTTGTTAGATATTTCATAAGTTCGTCAAACCAGTACAAAGCTCATTGAGACACTTATACGCATTCATGTTGCATGAAACTTGGTTTAGAGTCCTAGAAACGCGTTGTTCGATGTCTCATAAGTTCGTCAAACTTGTACCAAGCTCATTGAGACACTTAAAAGCACTCATGTTGTATGAAACTTGGTTTAGAGTCCTAGAACCCGCGTTGTTAGATGTTTCATAAGTTCGTCAAACTAGTACAAAGCTCATTGAGACACTTATAAGCACTCATGTTGAACGAAACTTGGTTTAGAGTCCTAGAAACGCGTTGTTAGATGTTTCATAAGTTCGTCAAACGTGTACAAAGCTCATTTAGACACTTATAAGCACTCATTTAGACACTTATAAGCACTCATGTTGCATGAAACTTGGTTTAGAGTCCTAGAAATGCGTTGTTCGATGTTTCATAAGTTAGTCAAGCTAGTACAAAGCTCATTGAGACACTTATAAGCACTCATGTTGCATGAAACTTGGTTTAGAGTCCTAGAAACTGCGTTGTTCGATGTTTCATAAGTTCGTCAAACTAGTACAAAGCTCATTGAGACACTTATAAGCACTCATTTTGCATGAAACTTGGTTTAGAGTCCTAGAAACCGCGTTCTTAGATGTTTCATAAGTTCGTGAAACTAGTACAAAGCTCATTGAGACACTTATAAGCACTCACGTAGAATGAAACTTGGTTTAGAGTCCTAGAAACCGCGTTGTTAGATGTTTCATAAGTTCGTAAAAATTGTACAAAGCTCATTGAGACACTTATAAGCACTCATGTTGTATGAAACTTGGTTTAGAGTCCTAGAAACGCATTGTTAAATGTTTCATAAGTTCGTCAAACTAGTACAAAGCTCATTGAGACACTTATAAGCACTCATGTAGCATGAAACTTGGTTTAGAGCCCTAGAAATGGGTTGTTAGATGTTTCATAAGTTTGTCAAACTTGTACAAAGCTTATTGAGACACTTATAAGCACTCATGTTGTATGAAACTTGGTTTAGTGTCCTAGAAACGCGTTGTTAGATGTTTCATAAGTTCATCAAACTAGTACAAAGCTCATTGAGACACTTATATGCACTCATGTTGAACGAAACTTGGTTTAGAGTCCTAGAAACGCGTTGTTAGATGTTTCATAAATTCGTAAAACTTGTACAAACCTCATTGAGACACTTATAAGCACTCATGTTGCATGAAACTTCGTTTAGAGTCCTAGAAACCGCGTTGTTAGATGTTTCATAAGTTCGTCAAACTAGTACAACGCTCATTGAGACACATATAAGCACTCATGTTGCATGAAACTTGGTTTAGATTCCTAGAAACGCGTTGTTAGATGTTTCATAAGTTCGTCAAACAAGTACAAAACTCATTGAGACACTTATATGCACTCATGTGGAATGAATCTTGGTTTAGAGTCCTAGAAACGTGTTGTTAGGTGTTTCATAAGTTTTTCAATCTAGTACAAAGCTCATTGAGACACTTATACGCATTCATGTTGCATGAAACTTGGTTTAGAGTCCAAGAAACGCGTTGTTCGATGTCTCATAAGTTCGTCAAACTAGTACAAATCTCATTGAGACACTTATAAGCACTCATGTTGCATGAAACTTGGTTTAGAGTCCTAGAAACTGCGTTGTTAGATGTTTCATAAGTTCGTCAAACTAGTACAAAGCTCATTGAGACACATATAAGCACTAAAGTTGCATGAAACTTGGTTTAGAGTCCTAGAAACGCGTTGTTAGACGTTTCATAAGTTCGTCAAACTAGTACAAAGCTCATTGAGACACTTATAAGCACTCATGTTGCATGAAACTTGGTTTAGATTCCTAGAAACGAGTTGTTAGACGTTTCATAAGTTCGGAAAACTTGTACAAAGCTCATTGAGACACTTATAAGCACTCATGTTGAATCAAACTTGGTTTAGAGTCATAGAAACGCGTTGTTAGATGTTTCATAAGTTCGTCAAACTAGTACAAAGCTCATTGAGACACTTAAAAGCACTCATGTTGTATGAAACTTGGTTTAGAGTCCTAGAACCCGCGTTGTTAGATGTTTCATATATTCGTCAAACTAGTCAAAAGCTCATTGAGACACTTATAAGCACTCATGTTGCATGAAACTTAGTTTAGAGTCCTAGAAACCGAGTTTTTAGATGTTTCATAAGTTCGTCAAACTAGTACAAAGCTCATTGAGACACTTATAAGCACTCATGTTGTATGAAACTTGGTTTAGAGTCCTAGAAACGCATTGTTAAATGTTTCATAAGTTCGTCAAACTAGTACAAAGCTCATTGAGACACTTATAAGCACTCATGTAGCATGAAACTTGGTTTAGAGCCCTAGAAATGGGTTGTTAGATGTTTCATAAGTTTGTCAAACTTGTACAAAGCTTATTGAGACACTTATAAGCACTCATGTTGTATGAAACTTGGTTTAGTGTCCTAGAAACGCGTTGTTAGATGTTTCATAAGTTCGTCAAACTAGTACAAAGCTCATTGAGACACTTATATGCACTCATGTTGAACGAAACTTGGTTTAGAGTCCTAGAAACGCGTTGTTAGATGTTTCATAAATTCGTAAAACTTGTACAAAGCTCATTGAGACACTTATAAGCACTCATGTTGCATAAAAATTCGTTTAGAGTCCTAGAAACCGCGTTGTTAGATGTTTCATAAGTTCGTCAAACTAGTACAACGCTCATTGAGATACATATAAGCACTCATGTTGCATGAAACTTGGTTTAGAGTCCTAGAAACGCGTTGTTAGATGTTTCATAAGTTCGTCAAACTTGTAACAAGCTCATTGAGACACTTAAAAGCACTCATGTTGTATGAAACTTGGTTTAGAGTCCTAGAACCCGCGTTGTTAGATGTTTCATATATTCGTCAAACTAGTCAAAAGCTCATTGAGACACATATAAGCACTCATGTTGCATGAAACTTAGTTTAGAGTCCTAGAAACCGAGTTTTTAGATGTTTCATAAGTTCGTCAAACTAGTACAAAGCTCATTGAGACACTTATAAGCACTCATGTTGCATGAAACTTGGTTTAGAGTCCTAGAAACGCGTTGTTAGATGTTTCATAAGTTCGTCAAACATGTACAAAACTCATTGAGACACTTATAAGCACTCATGTGGAATGAATCTTGGTTTAGAGTCTTAGAAACGCGTTGTTAGGTGTTTCATAAGTTTTTCAAACTAGTACAAAGCTCATTGAGACACTTATACGCATTCATGTTGCATGAAACTTGGTTTAGAGTCCTAGAACCCGCGTTGTTAGATGTTTCATAAGTTCGTCAAACTTGTACAAAGCTCATTGAGACACTTGGTTTAGAGTCCTAGAACCCGCGTTGTTAGATGTTTCATATGTTCGTCAAACTAGTCAAAAGCTCATTGAGACACTTATAAACACTCATGTTGCATGAAACTTAGTTTAGAGTCCTAGAAACCGCGTTGTTAGATGTTTCATAAGTTCATCAAACTAGTACAAAGCTCATTGAGACACTTATAAGGCCTCATGTTGCATGAAACTTGGTTTAGAGTCCTAGAAACTCGTTGTTAGATGTTTCATATGTTCTTCAAACTTGTACAAAGCTCATTGAGACAATTATAAGCACTCATGTTGCATGAAACTTGGTTTAGAGTCCTAGAAACGCGTTGTTAGATGTTTCATAAGTTCGTCAAACTAGTACAAAGCTCATTGAGACACTTATAAGCATTCATGTTGCATGAAACGTGGTTTAGAGTCTTAGAAACGCGTTGTTAGACGTTTCATAAATTCGTAAAACTTGTACAAAGCTCATTGAGACACTTATAAGCACTCATGTTGTATGAAACTTAGTTTAGAGTCCTAGAAACGCATTGTTAAATGATTCATAAGTTCGTCAAACTAGTACAAAGCTCATTAAGACACTTATAAGCACTCATGTTGCATGAAACTTGGTTTAGAGTCTTAGAAACCGCGTTGTTAGATGTTTCTTAAGTTCGTCAAACCAGTACAAAGCTCATTGAGACACATATAAGCACTCATGTTGCATGAAACTTGGTTTAGAGTCCTAGAAACCGCGTTGTTAGATGTTTCATAAGTTCGTCAAACTAGTACAATGCTCATTGAGACACATATAAGCACTCATGTTTCATGAAACTTGGTTTAGAGTCCTAGAAACGCGTTGTTAGATGTTTCATAAGTTCGTCAAACTTGTACCAAGCTCATTGAGACACTTAAAAGCACTCATGTTGTATGAAACTTGGTTTAGAGTCCTAGAACCCGCGTTGTTAGATGTTTCATATATTCGTCAAACTAGTCAAAAGCTCATTGAGACACTTATAAGCACTCATGTTGCATGAAACTTAGTTTAGAGTCCTAGAAACCGAGTTTTTAGATGTTTCATAAGTTCGTCAAACTAGTACAAAACTCATTGAGACACTTATAAGCACTCATGTTGCATGAAACTTGGTTTAGAGTCCTAGAAACGCGTTGTTAGATGTTTCATAAGTTCGTCAAACATGTACAAAACTCATTGAGACACTTATAAGCACTCATGTGGAATGAATCTTGGTTTAGAGTCTTAGAAACGCGTTGTTAGGTGTTTCATAAGTTTTTCAAACTAGTACAAAGCTCATTGAGACACTTATACGCATTCATGTTGCATGAAACTTGGTTTAGAGTCCAAGAAACGCGTTGTTCGATGTCTCATAAGTTCGTCAAACTAGTACAAATCTCATTGAGACACTTATAAGCACTCATGTTGCATGAAACTTGGTTTAGAGTCCTAGAAACTGCGTTGTTAGATGTTTCATAAGTACAACAAACTAGTACAAAGCTCATTGAGACACATATAAGCACTAAAGTTGCATGAAACTTGGTTTAGAGTCCTAGAAACTGTTAAATATCGAAGATTAGAGAGAGTAATTAAGAGATATGAGAAGAGAGTAGAGGAGAATATGTTTCAGATTCATGTTATTCATAAGAAAGTAACATGTTTTTGATAAATTACAATGAAGGAGATTACACATGCTTTTTATAAAGACAAGAGAAGATTCTAGAGGCAATGTAGCCGTTAGTGGATAGGCTACGACTTGCCACGTGAGAAGGATGGTCTGCTTTATTGACCGCGCGTGTGTGAGTGGCTGGAGCCAGCTCATGGTACGGACTAGCGCTTATCCTCTCGGTTTTTGTCTCCTAGTGTATTTGGCGCGCCTTTCTCTTCATTGTTTCTTTTTGAATACTTCTTGGGTTGTTTGTGATACAAGTCTTCTCCAAACACCTTGTATAAGAAGTCTTCTTCTTCTATCCATGACTTCTAGTCCATTATAGACATAAGTCTCAACACTCCCCCTCAAGCTTAGCCGGATGCAATGGCTAAGCTTGGAACCTTATGTCTAGCCTCGTTAAAACCTCAAAGGGAAAACCACTTTGGGATAAAACCACTTTAGGGAAAAGAGTACTAAACACTCGGTTAGGGGACTTTAGCACTTAATGGCATTTGTGAGTCCAAGTTTAGGATGTATGAACTCACAAACCTTAGTGCTAGCCGCCTTGGTGAAGATGTCCGCCAATTGGTTAGAGCTTTCGGTGAAACATGGTAGTATCACTCCTTTCACCATTTGTTCTCTAACTTTATGGCAGTCCACTTCCACATGCTTGGTTCTTTCATGGAAAACGGAGTTTGAGGCAAGGTTGATTGCGGATTGATTGTCGGCATGCATGGTGACCGGATCCTTTGATTCTATCCCCAAGTCTTTGAGAAGAGCTCTCAGCCACATGATCTCTTGGGTCAGCTTTCTCATAGCTCGGTATTCTGACTCCGTGCTAGATAGCGAGACAACTTTCTGCTTCTTGCTCTTCCATGTCACAAGGTTACCTCCTAGGAAGGTGCAATAGCCTGTTGTTGATCTTCTATCCCCTTGATCACCAGCATAGTCGGCATCACAATATCCTACAAGCTCCGTGCTCTTGTTGCAGCCCATCCATATGCCTTGTCCCGGTGCTCCCTTGAGATACTTGAGGATTCTATCCACCATGTTCCAATGATGCACTTTGGGACTTTGCATGTGTTGAGACACCGATTCACAGCAAAGCATATATCGAGGCCGTGTAATGGTTAAGTAAATGAGCTTACCCACAAGGCGTCTATATTGCTTGGCGTCCTTATATGGCTCGTCTTCAATCTCCCCCTTGCGTATGACTTTGTAGTCATTTTCCAAGGGTGTCCTTGCTTGGTTTTGCTCCAAGTTTACCCGTCTCTTTTAAGAGATCAAGGGTATACTTGCGTTGGGATAAGAATAGTCCTTCCTTAGACCTGCACACTTCAATGCCTAGAAAATACTTTAGTTCTCCTAGATCTTTGATATCAAATACAGATTTAAGGTAATCTTTAGACTCTTGAATGCCTACCTTGTCATTCCCGGTTATGATGATATCATCAACATACACGAGAATGACTATAATACCTTTCTCGGCTCTGTTTTGTGAAGAGGGTATGATCGGCTTCAGATTTCTTGAAGTCTTTCTCAAGAAGGGTCTTGCTCAACTTGTGATACCAAGCCCTTGGAGATTGCTTCAATCCGTATATAGCCTTTTTTAGTCTGAGAACTTTTCCCGGTGTAACCTTCTTCCCGGGAGGAGGAGTCATGTATACTTCATCTTCTAGTTCTCCTTGGAGGAAGGCATTTTTGACGTCCATTTGCCATAGATCCCACTCCAGGTTTGTTGCTAAAGAGAAGAGGACTCTAACCGTATGTAGTTTAGCCACAGGTGCAAATGTGTCCAAGTAGTCTTCACCATAGGTTTGGGTAAAACCCCTTGCTACAAGTCTTGCCTTGTATCTTTCTATGTCTCCATTGCTCTTGTATTTGATGGTGAAGACATATCTTGAGCTGACCGTCCGTTTTCCCTTAGGCGGCTCTGTTTCATACCAAGTATCATTGGTTTCCATAGCTAGATCTTCCTTTCGACGCCTCTATCCAAACCTCATGCTCCATGGCTTCCTCATAAGTCTTAGGTATCCAATGAGAGTCTATCTTCACCAGAAACACTTGATGCTCAAGAGGGAAAACTGTCATGTTGCAAACGCTTGTATTGGATGGGCTACGGCGTTGTTGTTGAAGTAGACTCTGGTGTTTACCCAATTGGATGGGTCTCTCCTTTGTCTTGTACTTCTTCTTAACACAACCCGGGATATCTTGGTCATGGTGATCTTCTTCTTGGCTACTTGATGTTGTTTGTCCATGAGTATGTGGTTCTGATTCACCTTGTTCTCCATGAGATTCTGGTTCTGGCTCCACTTGCTCATTATTGTTTGTAGACATTTCATCACTCTCCCCCTCATGATCAAGATGGGTAGGAGGTTGTACGTCTGTTTCTTGACTAGGTTCTTCCCCTAGTTTCATACCAAGACTTTCCATGAGTTTCCGAAGAGATGTGGCCCTATCCCGAGGCTGAATTGGGTAGATCCTTAATGCTCTCCCCAATTTTTATCCTCATAGTACCCTTTCCCTTCTATAAACCTCACGTCTCTTGATACAAGCACTCTTCTTGTATCCGGTACATAGCACTTGTACCCTTTCTGTGTGTTGGAGTAACCAATGAACATTGCCTTGATACTCTTCGGATCAAGCTTGTTTCTCTGTTCTCCTGGTATTAACACAAAGCAAAGACAACCAAAGACCCTTAAGTGAGCAAGATATGGATTGGCTTTGTTTAAAATTTGAAATGGAGATGAGTTTAAAAGGATTTGTGTTGGTGTCCGGTTAATGAGGTAGCATGCGGTCATGACAGCATCCGACCAGAACCGTTTAGGCACATTAGTGTAGAACATGATAGCTCTAGCTACTTCCATTAGGTGCCTATTCTTTCTCTCGGCTACGCCATTCTGTTGAGGTGTATACGGACGGCTAGTTTGGTGAATGATGCCCGTGCTTGGCAAGGTGCTCTTTAAACGGATGACTAATGTATTCACCACCATTATCCGACCTGAAAAACTAGATCTTGGCATTATAATGATTAGTGACATATGTTTGGAAGTTTTTAAATGCATCAAGAACTCTATCCTTAGAAGCTAACAAGGTAATCCATGTGTATTTTGATTTTTCATCTATAAAGGTAACAAAATATTTATGATTTTCTCTTGAAATGCATGGTGATGTCCATACATCGGAGTGGATCAAATCAAAACATAATTCATAAACTTTATTTGAATTTGGAAAAACCGTTCTACAATGTTTACCAAGGATGCAAGATTCACAAGAGTTATTATCAAAGGAAACATTTGGAAATAACAATTTCAAAGCTTTAGAGTTTGGATGGCCTAATCTAGCATGCCAAATGGTGTTATTAGCTTCTACTAAGACAGAATTGAATGCATAAGATAGATGGGAGCTTGGATTTCCTTCAAGCACATAGAGATCCTCTTTGGTGCTTCCCTTACCAATGATTTTCTTAGAGTCAATATCTGAAAAATAACACTATTAGGACCAAACGTAACATTGCAATTCAAATCGGTTGATATGCGTTTAACGGATAAGAGATTTGAGGTAAAGGTAGGCATATAAAGAGCATTCATATCTCTATTGAATAACCTAAGTTTACCTAAACCCTTAATCGGTACCTTACCACCATTTGCAACTATCACGTTTCCTATAGTTGGTTTGATATTTTTCATAAGATTTGGACTACTAATCATGTGGTGAGATGCACCCGAATCTACCACTAATGGCCGTTCTATCCTAGCATTCAAAGAGATGTTAGAAACCATACCGGACCCCTTAAGGGCCTTAATGAGAGCTTCCAAGTCGGATTTCTTGACATACTCATCGTTGAAGGGAACCACGGCTAATGAATCATCATCCTTGCCTTGCCTTGACTTGATGAACCGCTTGGTGTGGCTGAGTCATCTTGAGAGAGGTTCGCCTTTTGGTCCTTGAATTTGTTCGGCTTGAGATGAGGATGGAGAATCCAGCACTTGTCTTTGATATGACCCTTCTTTTTGCAATGTTCACAAACCATTGCCCTCCTATCTTCATTCGGCTTGTAGACAGCTTTGTTGGCAGTAACCAACTCCTTCTTTCCTCCAAATAACTCATGGGATCCTTGTTCTCTTTGTAGCTGAGAACACACCGTTTCCAGAGATGGCAAAGTATATGCCCTAAGAAGGTGCTTAATGAGGTCTTTATAGCTTGAGTTTAGGGTCAAGAGTAAACCGAAGACTTTATCTTGTTCCTTTCTCTCATTTAGCACCTTGGCATCCACGGAACTTGGTCTTAGCATTTCAAGTTCTGCCCATAAAGCTCGAAACTTGCCAAAGTGTTGGGTAAACTCCATGTCTTCTTGAGAGAGATCCGTGAGAGCTTTCTTCACCTCATAAACTCGGCTCAAGTTAGAGATGTTTCCATACACCGTTTGTAAGGTGTCCCATAGTTCTTTTGCCGTTTCACAGTAAGAATAGGCCTCAAGGATTGATGGATCTAAGGAGCTTTGAATAATCCCAAGTACCTTCTGATCCTCTTGAAACCATTTCCCTTCTTCAGAGGTTACCACCGAGTCTTCACTAGCCTTTTCCGCGTCTATAGGAGTTTGAATCTTCAAGGTATGACTCCAAAGTCCGCGGCTACACAAGGCTGTCTTGATGGTCCTTGTCCAAAGGAGATAGTTTATACCTTTGAGAGTAACGGAGCAACGAAGAACTTGGAGCTTTCTTTGTTGTCTTCCATGGTGGATCTTCAAAGATTGATAAAGCGATGACTTTATAAGAGATTGATGAAGAAAGGTGGTGACTTTGATGTTTTTATCAACAAAATCACGAGATCTATATGAAAAAGAAAGAGATTTTGATGTTTTTGTCACAAAGCTGAGATCTTTATGAAGAAAGATGAGAACTTTAGTGGAAAAACAGAGAGATTTATGAATAAAGGTGAAAGCTTTATAAGAAAAGCAGAGATTTTTGAGAAAAAACAGAGGTTTTTGATGAGATTATCGCCAAAAACAAAGATTTGATGTTCTTGAGATCTAGAGTAACAAGAACAAGAGGAGATTTTGCGGAAATGAAGAGATTAGGAGCATAAATGCTCTGATACCATGTTAAATATCGAAGATTAGAGAGAGTAATTAAGAGATATGAGAAGAGAGTAGAGGAGAATATGTTTCAGATTCATGTTATTCATAAGAAAGTAACATGTTTTTGATAAATTACAATGAAGGAGATTACACATGCTTTTTTATAAAGACAAGAGAAGATTCTAGAGGCAATGTAGCCGTTAGTGGATAGGCTACGACTTGCCACGTGAGAAGGATGGTCTGCTTTATTGACCGCGCGTGTGTGAGTGGCTGGAGCCAGCTCATGGTACGGACTAGCGCTTATCCTCTCGGTTTTTGTCTCCTAGTGTATTTGGCGCGCCTTTCTCTTCATTGTTTCTTTTTGAATACTTCTTGGGTTGTTTGTGATACAAGTCTTCTCCAAACACCTTGTATAAGAAGTCTTCTTCTTCTATCCATGACTTCTAGTCCATTATAGACATAAGTCTCAACAGAAACGCGTTGTTAGACGTTTCATAAGTTCGTCAAACTAGTACAAAGCTCATTGAGACACTTATAAGCACTCATGTTGCATGAAACTTGGTTTAGATTCCTAGAAACGAGTTGTTAGACGTTTCATAAGTTCGGAAAACTTGTACAAAGCTCATTGAGTCACTTATAAGCACTCATGTTGAATCAAACTTGGTTTAGAGTCATAGAAACGCGTTGTTAGATTTATCATAAGTTCGTCAAACTAGTACAAAGCTCATTGAGACACTTATAAGCACTCATTTTGTATGAAACTTGGTTTAGCGTCCTAGAAATGCATTGTTAAATGTTTCATAAGTTCGTCAAACTAGTACAAAGCTCATTGAGACACTTATAAGCACTCATGTTGCATGAAACTTGGTTTAGAGTCCTAGAACCCGCGTTGTTAGATGTTTCATAAGTTCGTCAAACTTGTACAAAGCTCATTGAGACACTTATAAGCACTCATGTTGTATGAAACTTGGTTTAGAGTCCTAGAACCCGCGTTGTTAGATGTTTCATATGTTCGTCAAACTAGTCAAAAGCTCATTGAGACACTTATAAACACTCATGTTTCATGAAACTTAGTTTAGAGTCCTAGAAACCGCGTTGTTAGATGTTTCATAAGTTCATCAAACTAGTACAAAGCTCATTGAGACACTTATAAGGCATCATGTTGCATGAAACTTGGTTTAGAGTCCTAGAAACTCGTTGTTAGATGTTTCATAAGTCCTTCAAACTTGTACAAAGCTCATTGAGACAATTACAAGCACTCATGTTGCATGAAACTTGGTTTAGAGTCCTAGAAACGCGTTGTTAGATGTTTCATAAGTTCGTCAAACTAGTACAAAGCTCATTGAGACACTTATAAGCATTCATGTTGCATGAAACTTGGTTTAGGGTCCTAGAAACGCGTTGTAAGACGTTTCATAAATTCGTAAAACTTGTACAAAGCTCATTGAGACACTTATAAGCACTCATGTTGTATGAAACTTGGTTTAGAGTCCTAGAAACGCATTGTTAAATGATTCATAAGTTCGTCAAACTAGTACAAAGCTCATTGAGACACTTATAAGCACTCATGTTGCTTGAAACTTGGTTTAGAGTCTTAGAAACCGCGTTGTTAGATGTTTCATAAGTTCGTCAAACCAGTACAAAGCTCATTGAGACACTTATACACATTCATGTTGCATGAAAATTGGTTTAGAGTCCTAGAAACACGTTGTTCGATGTCTCATAAGTTCGTCAAACTTGTACCAAGCTCATTGAGACACTTAAAAGCACTCATGTTGTATGAAACTTGGTTTAGAGTCCTAGAACCCGCGTTGTTAGATGTTTCATAAGTTCGTCAAACTAGTACAAAGCTCATTGAGACACTTATAAGCACTCATGTTGAACGAAACTTGGTTTAGAGTCCTAGAAACGCGTTGTTAGATGTTTCATAAGTTCGTCAAACGTGTACAAAGCTCATTTAGACACTTATAAGCACTCATGTTGCATGAAACTTGGTTTAGAGTCCTAGAATTCAAATGCGTTGTTCGATGTTTCATAAGTTAGTCAAGCTAGTACAAAGCTCATTGAGACACTTATAAGCACTCCTGTTGCATGAAACTTGGTTTAGAGTCCTAGAAACTGCGTTGTTCGTGTTAGAATTTGAACGTGTTTAGATGTGTTTAGGGAAGAATGTTTCGGTGTTCTTGAGAGAAAAAGAGAGAAAAGAGATAAAAGACTTTCATTGATTTTGATTTCTGAAAGTTAATTGATTCAGAGTACACAAGGAGATTACATATATCAAAAATAAGCCCAATAAGCCCATTAACGAAATCTCCAACGGCTCTATTTTCAAGCGCTTTCGACATATAGTTTTGTGACATAGTCGATTATATGAATCACCTACAACGTGATGCATATAGTTTTGTGACATAGTCGACTATATGAATCACCTACAACGTGATGGTCACTTCAATAGTCTTCACACTCCCCCTCAAGCTTAGCCCAATGAAATGGCTAAGCTTGGAACCGCATACTTCACCTCGTTAAAACCTTCAAAGAGAAAACCACTTGGGATAAAACTCCTTGAAGGAAAAAGAGTATGAAAGCATACGGTTAGGGTCTTCTAGTTTCTGGTCAAGGTGGTGAGTCCTAGCTTGGGTAGCACGTACTCACATACTTTCAGACTTGCTGATTTGGTAAAGACATCGGCTAGTTGGTCTTGGCTCTTGGTGTAGCGAGGAAGAATAGTCCCTTTTACCATTTGTTCCCGGACTTTGTGGCAATCCATCTCTATGTGCTTGGTCCTCTCATGAAACACAGAATTGGAGGCAATATGAATAGTTACCTTGTTGTCACAGTGCATGGTGATCGGCTTCTTGATGTCTATGCCAAGATCCCAAAGGAGATTCTTCAACCACATAAGCTCTTGAGTAAGCTTCCTCATGGCTCTGTATTCAGATTCTGCACTTGAACATGACACGATCTTCTGCTTCTTGGTCTTCCAAGTAACTAGGTTCCCTCCAATGAAGGTGCAATATCCTGTAGTGGATCTCCTATCATCTACATCTCCAGCATAGTCAGCATCACAATAGCCTACCACTTCTGTGTTCTGATTTCTTCCCATCCAAATGCCTTGGCTTGATGTTCCTTTGAGATACTTGAGTATCCTTTGCACCATGTTCCAGTGATGAATCTTTGGCCTTTGCATGTGTTGGCTAACCTGGTTCACAACAAAACATATGTCGAGTCTAGTTATGGTCAAGTAGATAAACTTACCCACAATACGCCTATAGAGCTTCTGGTCTTTGAAAGGTTGGTCTTCAAGCTCCCCCTCTCTTATGACTTTGTAGCCATCCTCCAAGGGTGTTCTTGCAGCCTTGCCATCTTTATAACCTGTTTCATTAAGAAGATCCATAACATATTTTCTTTGGGAGAGAAATAGCCCTTCTTTGGATCGGCTAATCTCAATACCAAGAAAATATCTCATTATCCCCAAGTCCTTAATATCAAACACAGATTTTAAGTATTCTTTGTGATGCGGGAGCAAATGTTATAAATGTTATAAATGAAGAGGGAGCAGATGTTATAAGGGTTATAACAAAAGAGGGAGCGGATGTTATAAGGGTTATAACAAAAGGCGAAAAGGAAAGTGGGCTTTTTCTCACTATGCTGGTCCAAGTCCAATCAATTGCCTAAGATTAAATGAAGACTAAGGGGCTGAATGGAGTCAAAGAGTCATTTTCGTCACATTTAAAGACTACAATTATCTAAGTATTTTAATTACTCATTTTAGAAGTTTGAAAGTCTTTTAGGGATCCCAAAGGTCTTGTATACCTTTGGTTGCATTTATTTCAAGTTTCTATGTAATTCCTCTATATAAGGAGGCTCTCTTCCATTGAATAAATCAGATTATTGAGTATAAGAATTTGGAGAGTCTTTGTGACCCCTTGGATCTGTTTAGATCATATTACTTTATCCTTTGGTTTTGGGAGAGCTATTGGTGGTGTTCTTTGAGCGTCTTTATCACTTGTTGTGGTGCAAGTGTGGTGTTAGCTCAGCGGGTTTCTTTATCGATTCTGGTGCTTCGGCTTTACGAATCGTGGTGATCTATCCCGTTTCTTCCTTAGCCACTTCTATCCTGTTTCGTTTTTATCATTCACTTCGTTCGCTTCCGAGTTTAACGCATCAAAGTGGTATCAGAGCTAAGCCAGGTTGTTGGAGTGAATTCATCATGGATTTTCCTAGAGGATTGACTCTTGAGCAAGCACAAGCTGAGCGTATGACCAGAGAAATGGCGGATCTACGAGAGCAAGTGCAAGAGATGGTTCAAGCTTTCAATAACATGAACGTGCAAGGGCAGCCAAGGAGACAAAGGGTTGCACAAGACCGTTCATCTTCGGATGAAAGTGAATTTTCTTCTCATGGTTCGATCTTGATCCAGATATTGTCATGGAACATGGGAGAAGAAGAAGGGACAACCGTCCACAACATCATCAACGTCATTATGAGAAAGAACTTAAGGTGGAATATCCAGATTTTCAAGGTAATCTAAATCCAGACGATTTCCTTGATTGGCTTAGATCCATGGATAAAGCCTTTGAATATAGCACATATGACGATGAGAAGAAGTTTAAGGTAGCAACTTTGAGGTTCAAGGGTTATGCTAGCCTTTGGTGGGATACTCTTAAGTCACGGCGTGTTAGAGAAGGAAAGACCCGTATTAGGTCTTGGGAGAAGCTGAAGCGACTTATGAAGAGAAGATTCTTACCCGATGATTACAAACAAGATTTGTACTTGAAGCTTACACACTTGCAGCAAGAGAAGAGCACCGTTGAGGAGTATACAAGAGAGTTTGATCTTCTACAACTAAGGTGTGATGTTCAAGAGCCACAAGAGAGGACCATGGTACGTTTTGTACATGGATTGAATGAAGATATTGCATCTAAGGTGCAGCTACAATCTTTCTGGACTCTTGATGACGTGAAGAAGCTTGCTATCAAGGTGGAGAAGCAGGTTAAAGGGGGAAAGAAGCCATACACTAGACCTTACAACTCTGGTTCTTCTTTTACTCCAATGGTGGGTATTAAGAGTGAACCTAGCAACAACACTAAGAAGGTTGAATCAAAGGTCACTACCACACCTACTGATCTTACTACGAGGAAGAAATGCTTTAAGTGTCAAGGCTTTGGGCATTTTCAAGCTGATTGTCCCAATCGAAGGATTATGACAATACAAGAAATCCAATAGATTGAGGAAGAATTGAAGAAGGAGTCTCTAGATTTGGATCTTGTGGATCAGAAAGTTCAAGATGATGGTGATGAAGTCATTGAACACCCTGATCATGGAGACTTATTGGTGATTCGAAGAGCTTTGCATTCTGTTCCTATAAGAGAAGAAGCACAACGAGAGAACATTTTTGAAACTCGTTGCACGATTTTGGGGAAAGTATGCGGCGTGATCATTGATAGTGGGAGTTGTACTAATGTGGCGTCTAGTACACTTGTGGAGAAGCTAAACTTGCCTACTACAATGCATAAGCAACCATACAAGCTGAAGTGGTTGAATGATGGAAGTAAACTTCAGGTGTCTAAGCAAGTTCGGTTTCATTCTCTATTGGAAAGAACTACCAAGATAAGGTGCTTTGTGATGTTATTCCAATGGATGCTTGTCACTTGTTACTTGGGAGGCCTTGGGAGTTTGATAGGAGAGCTATGCATGATGGGTACAAGAATACTTATTCTTTCCACAAGGATAAGAAGCAGATCACATTGGGTCCATTTGTACCTACTCTACGTGATGAAACAGAGAAAATACAAGAAAAGAAGAGTAGAGAAAGTCTTTTCTTAGGAGAATCTCGGGTTGTGAGGAAACTTGATGAGGGCAAGGAAGTTTTTGCGCTGTTGGTGGTTGAGAAGAATGATGTTATAAAATTTATAAGCACACATCCAATGATGCAGCAGCTATTAAAAGAGTTCATTGATGTGTTTCCCGAAGATTTACCACCCGGTTTGCCTCCTCTAAGGGGTATTGAGCATCAAATTGATTTGTTACCTGGTGCACCTCTTCCAAACCGACCAGCTTATAGATGTAACCCGAAGAAAGCTAAAGAGTTGCAGAGACAAGTTGAAGAGCTGATTACAAGAGGCTATGTAAGGGAGAGCATGAGTCCATGTTCGTGCCTGCTCTACTTGTTCCCAAGAAGGATGGCTCAAAAGTGAATGTGGTGGCGAGATGCACTCTCAAGGAGGTATGCTTTGATCTCTATCCTTGATTCTCGGATTATGGGTTTTGAGATGTTTAAAGAACTCTATGATGAAGATCTAGACTTTACACAAGTCTACAATGAGTGCAAGAAGGGAGTTTCAAATCGGTTTCTACTACAAGATGGATTTCTTTTCAAAAGAAACAAGTTGTGTGTTCCTAAGAGTTCTATGAGGGAGTTATTGATTCGTGAGGCACATGGTGGTGGCTTATCTGGTCATTTTGGAATCAATAAGACGTTATACATGCTGCAAGAGCATTTCTTTTGGCCGAAGATGGCGAAGGATGTTCATACTATTGTGGAGAGGTGTGCAACTTGTCAAAGGATGAAAAGTCATTTCCAACCGGGACTTTACACTCCTTTACCAGTTCCTATGCAGCCTTGGGATGATGTGAGCATGGATTTCATTGTGGGATTGCCAAGAACTCAGAGGGGAAAGGATTCAATCATGGTGGTTGTTCATCGGTTCAGCAAGATGGCACACTTTATACCTTGTCACAAGACGGATAATGCAAGTAATGTTGCTGATTTGTACTTTAAGGAGGTTGTGTGTCTTCATGGAGTTTCAAAGACCATTGTTTCTGATCGTGATTCAAAGTTTCTAAGTTACTTTTGGAAGACTTTGTGGAGATTACTTGGTACTAAGCTTCTCTTTAGTACTTCTTGTCATCCACAAACCGATGGCCAAACGGAGGTAACAAACAGAACTTTGACTATGCTTTTGAGGGGTTTAATCAAGAAGAACTTGAAGGAATGGGATTTGAAGTTGGCTCAAGCTGAGTTTGCTTACAATAGATCAACGAGCTACACTACAAAACGGTCACCTTTTGAGGTAGTGTATGGCGTGAATCCTCTCTCTCCCAATTATCTAGTTCCTTTACCCTGCGGCTTTCAAGCAAACTATGAAGCAGCCGAGAGAGTTAAGACAATGAAGAAGCGCACGAATATGTTCGAGCTGAGATTGAGAAGGCTAATGAGAAGTACAAAAACAAAGCCAACAAGCACCGACGAGTTAAGTCTTTTCAACCTGGTGATCTGGTTTGGTTGCACTTGAGAAAGGAGAGGTTTCCAACTAAGCGCAAGTCAAAGCTCATGCCAAGAGCAGATGGTCCATTTAAGGTACTTGAGAAGTATGGATAGAATGCTTACAAACTTGAACTTCCAGGTGAATATGGAGTTTTAGCTACTTTCAACGTGGGGGATCTTTCTCCATATGTTGAGGATGAAGAGTTGCTGGATTTGAGGTCAAATCCTTTTGAACCCGGAGAGAATGATGCGGGAGCAAATGTTATAAATGTTATAAATGAAGAGGGAGCGAGATGTTATAAGGGTTATAACAAAAGAGGGAGCGGATGTTATAAGGGTTATAACAAAAGGCGAAAAGGAAAGTGGGCTTTTTCTCACTATGCTTGGTCCAAGTCCAATCAATTGCCTAAGATTAAATGAAGACTAAGGGGCTGAATGGAGTCAAAGAGTCATTTTCGTCACATTTAAAGACTACAATTATCTAAGTATTTTAATTACTCATTTTAGAAGTTTGAAAGTCTTTTAGGGATCCCAAAGGTCTTGTATACCTTTGGTTGCATTTATTTCAAGTTTCTATGTAATTCCTCTATATAAGGAGGCTCTCTTCCATTGAATAAATCAGATTATTGAGTATAAGAATTTGGAGAGTCTTTGTGACCCCTTGGATCTGTTTAGATCATATTACTTTATCCTTTGGTTTTGGGAGAGCCATTGGTGGTGTTCTTTGAGCGTCTTTATCACTTGTTGTGGTGCAAGTGTGGTGTTAGCTCAGCGGGTTTCTTTATCGATTCTGGTGCTTCGGCTTTACGAATCGTGGTGATCTATCCCGTTTCTTCCTTAGCCACTTCTATCCTGTTTCGTTTTTATCATTCACTCCGTTCGCTTCCGAGTTTAACGCATCACTTTGGTTTCAGATATGCCTACCTTGTTATCCCCAGAGATGACTATGTCATCCACGTAGATGAGGATAACAACTATACCTTCTTTGCTTTGCAATGTGAAGAGAGTATGTTCAGCTTGGCTCATCTTGAAGCCTCTTGATGTGAGAGTTGAGCTTAACTTGTGATACCAAGCCCTTGGAGATTGTTTCAGTCCATAGATAGCCTTTCTAAGTCTTAATACCTTTCCTGGTGTTATCGAATCTTCTAGGCCTGGTGGTGGAGTCATATACACTTCTTCCTCTAACTCTCCTTGGAGGAATGCGTTTTTGACATCCATCTGCCATAGATCCCAATCCGGGTTTACGGCTAAGGATAAGATCACCCTAACTGTGTGAAGTTTAGCCACGGGAGCAAAAGTGTCTAGGTAATCCTCTCCATAGGTCCGTGTAAAACCCCTTGCTTCAAGTCTAGCTTTGTGCCTCTCAATTTCACCATTGCTCAAGTACTTGATAGTAAACACATATCTTGAACTTACGGCTTTCTTTCCCTTGGGTAACTCGGCTTCATCCCATGTATGGTTGCGTTCCATTGCTTTGTTCTCAGCCTTCACAGCATTACTCCATACCTCATGCTCAATAGCCTCTTCATAAGTTCTTGGAATCCAATGTTGATCCATCTTAGTAATGAATGCTTGATGTTCTGGAGGAAATGAAGCAAGAGAGCACTTGGCTTGGATGGGATGTGCTTCAGCATTGCTGTTGAAGTAGACTCTGGTATTTTTCCGGTTTGAAGCTGGGTTCTTAGTCCTGGTACTCCTTCTTAGAGTAATAGGAGCAGGAGCAGCTTGATCATGTATCTCTTGATGAACTTCTTCTGGGGAACCACTTCGGAGCTTGAGTATCTTCTGGTTCTCCTTGATGCTCTTCTTGAGTTTCAGGTTCATCCCTTTGATCCCCATTTGTTTCCTGGTTCCCTTGTGTATCATCATTGTTCCCCCCTTCATGATCAAGGTGGGAGTCTGATGCGATCGTAACCGAGCCATCGGACGAGGAAACCGCGAACGAGCCGATATCGACCACTCGACCACTCGACAACGACGAAATGCCGATATCGACCACTCGATCACCCGATACCGAGGAGTGGCCGAGTACCCGAACATCGAATGCCGAGGGAATGGCGAACGTACAAGAAGGAGTTATCACCCGGGCCAGAGCTAAGGAGCTAGCAAGGAAAGCTCACACGATGATCAAGGAAGAGAAGATTGGAGAAGCCGACACGAGAAGCTACTTCAACATCTTCACCACGGTTACTTGAGGAAGACCAAGCTATGGTAGCTAAGCGTACTAAGTGACTCGCTTGGTACTCTTTCCCACTGGGTTTTAACGAGGCCAAGAAGACCACTACGTCGTCCATTAGCCACCATAGCTTGAAGAGTGTGTTAAGCAAGGCACTTTCGCTACTTGCTTAGTTATCCGCGCAATTTCCATTTTTCTTATGATTTCCTTTTAACGCTTATGTTGCGATTTCCATTTCTCGAACGATTTCCTTTTTTCTGTTTTGCGCAAAACCCTAAGGTAACAAGCGACATGTGCTTGTCCTATATAAGGGATGCGCCGCATCCTTTTTCATCATCGAAGATTTTATAAAGAAAAAGTTCTTGTCTCTCTCTCGGCTTTGCGACGAAGCTTTGTTTCCTTGACTTCGAGAAGAAGTCCGATCTCCTCCGCACGGCGAGGCGTTGCCGAGATCTTCTATCCTCTAGCTAACCGACCACCGTTACTAGAGACTTCCATCTCCACCACATCCCTCTTCCCCATCCCATTCCGCGTTGTGTCCGCGCACCGTTACCGATTCCTCGTACTATCTTGTCCGGCTTCCATAGTCAGTCTTGTTCGGAGAATCGATCCATAGGCCGATCGTATCATGTGGTATCAGAGCCGCCTCTGAACCAAGGTTGAGTCGCTTCTATCTCTTCCTTTCTTCTTTATCGTTTATGCTTAACTTGTAGATCTATACCGTTTGTTTCATCTTACTTGCTTGCTTGAGTGATTGTCCGCAACTTTGTTGTTGATTTTGTTGCTTGCTTGGATACTACTAGTAACTTGTTGAATCATTGTTAGGTCGTTCTTGTTTGTTCGTTGTGTTCTTGCTTGGCGGCGTTGTTTAAAAACCTTGATCTTTAAAAACCTAATCGCATCTTTCGAAACATGTATTTGTGATTTCCTTTTTCCATAAAACGTGCGTTTCATTTAAGCAAGACGATTTCCTTTTGACAAAACCGCGTGACAAATTTCCTTTTGACAAAACCGCGTGACAAGTTTCCTTTTGTTAAAACCGCGTGAGACGATTTCCTTTTTGTCGTGTGTATTGTTTACTTTGTTAGCGTGTTTCGTTTGGGCATTGCTTAGGACGGTTTATTGTGAACACCTTACTTTGGGTTATTTTTGCGTGTACCGGGGCGCTCTCACCCGAGGCGATAGACGACCTTCGAAGCTCATCGCTACCCAAGTTGCCGAGGCCATGGCTCGGCTCCTACCGCAACAAATCTCCCGGCGGCTCACCTTGGAACGTGAGAAGCAAGCCGGGGAAGCCAAGGAAGTATCCTCGGAGTCCGAGAGTGGTCACACACCAACTCCATCCGAAGCTATCCGCCTTGCCAAGGGAAAAGGCCCGGCGGTAGTTCCGGAATGCGGGCCGTCCGTCACGTATTTCCCCGAGACAATACCGAGAAGGAGACCCGGTTTCCTATAGATAGAGCCGATCCTTCTAGACCGGCACCTTTCGCTCCTAGACGCGCCCCACACTTCGACCACAACCGCCGGCCAGAAACCGTTGGGGACCATAGGATCCACATCCACTCCGACGAAGAGTACTATGAGCTAGGCGCATCGGATCGCAGCCATAGAAGCCGTAGGCGGGACAGGGAAGCCAGAGATCCTGTTAGGCAACAACTTAGACACATCAAGGCTAAGTTCCCTCCCTTCCAAGGTAAGAACGATCCCGAGGTCTACCTAGATTGGGAAAGGAAGATGAAGTCTAGCTTCATCTACCATGACACTTACCCGGTCAACAAGGTAAAGATTGCCGTGTCAGAATTCTGTGACTATGCTCTCCTGTGGTGGGATCAGCTATGCACCACCAGAAGCCGACACAACGAGCCGGCTATCACTACTTGGGCACAACTTACCACGCACATGAGGAAGCGTTTTGTTCCCAACCTCTACCACCGTGAGACTCTCCACAAGCTCGGGAAACTCACCCAAGGGTCAAGCTCCGTCGAGAGACTACTACCAAGAGATGGAAACTCTGCTGGTCCGAGCCGGCCTAGAAGAAGACGACGAGGTCGCCATGGCCCGGTTCATCGGAGGACTCGCCGGGACATCCGGGACAAGCTGGAACTCCAATCCTACGAAGATCTCGAGGAACTAGTGCACAAGGCCGAACTGATTGAGAGCCAAAACAAGCGCCGGTATACTAGGCCAAGCTACCCGTCCAATGCAACCAAGCCGCGAGATGCCCAGCCGACCAAGCCCGAATACCGCCGAGAGTTCAAAACACCACCTAGCGGCGTGAAAGAAGAGCCCAAGACGGCCTTCAAGGATAGGAATGGAGCATCCTTGAGCCATGTCGGGTGCTACAAGTGTCAAGGCATGGGTCATTACGCTAGGGATTGTGTCAACAAGAAGGTCTACATGCTGCTTGATAACGGAGACATCCTTCCACCGGATACGGACTCGAATCGACCCTCATGAAGAAGAGGAAGAAGAGTCCGCCGCGGTTGGAGAGATGCTTGTAGCCCACCGAGCATTAAGTGTCCAGAATCAGGCCGAGGAGCTACAACAAAGGGACAACTTGTTCCACACCCGTGCATCGTCAAGGAAAGGGTGTGTAGCCTAATCATAGATGGAGGGAGTTGCACCAACGCTGCAAGTGAGCATATGGTCGAGAAACTTCACCTCCAAACCACCCCACATCCGAGGCCATATAAGTTGCAATGGCTGAATGAAGGAGGAGCCACGACGGTTACTCACCAAGTCAAGGTTGCCTTTACCATAGGAAAGTATGAGGATGACATACTCGTGATGTCTTGCCCATGGGTTCGAGCCACCTCTGCCGGGTAGACCGTGGCAATCGGACCGCAAGGTTCTTCATGATGGATACACCAACAAGCACTCCTTTGAGTTCAAGGGCCGCAAAATCACCCTCCTCCCTCTCACCCCTAGCGAAGTCTACCAAGACCAGCTCTACATCAAGCTAAAGAACGAGAAGGATAAGGAGATATCGCCTACTACCAACCTTCTCATCCACTCTAGTGAAGTTTTCAAAGACTTAAACTCGAGCTACCTATTCGATGCTTATATATAGAGAAACGCTTGTTAGTTTAACCGAGTTTGCACGGGATCTTCCTAGTGGTATGTCTCGGCTTTTGCAGGATTTTAAGGACGTGTTCCCGGAGGATGCCCCGCCGGGGCCACCTATCCGAGGGATTGAGCATCGGATAGACTTGGTGCCCGGAGCTGCTTTGCCTAACCGGCCAGCTTACCGCACCAACCCGAGTGAGACCAAAGAACTCCAAAACCAAGTGGAGGAGTTGATGAAGAAGGGTCACATCCGTGAGAGTATGAGTCCATGTGCCGTCCCGGTCTTACTGGTGCCAAAGAAAGATGGAACGTGGCGCATGTGTGTTGATTGCCGAGCCATCAACAACATCACGGTTAAGTATCGCCACCCTATTCCTAGACTTGATGATATGTTAGATGAATTGTGTGGTTCTAACGTGTTCTCTAAGATCGATCTTAAGAGTGGTTATCATCGGATTAGGATGAAGGAAGGTGATGAATGGAAGACCGCCTTTAAGACTAAGCAAGGATTGTACGAATGGCTTGTAATGCCCTTCGGTTTAACTAATGCTCCTAGTACCTTTATGCGTTTAATGAATCATGTGTTGAGGTCCTTTATAGGTGTCTTTGTAGTTTTTTACTTTGATGATATACTGATTTATAGCAGGGATATGGAGGCCCATCTCACTCACATCCAGATGGTGCTAGAAGTACTTCGGAAGGAGCGCTTGTTTGCTAACCTCGGCAAGTGTACCTTTTGCACTAACCGAGTTATTTTCTTAGGTTTTGTTGTGAGTGCGGACGGCGTACAGGTTGACGAGGACAAGATAAAGGCCATCCGAGACTGGCCGAGCCCTAAGAACGTCGGAGAAGTTAGGAGTTTTCACGGCCTAGCCGGCTTCTACCGCCGGTTCGTCAAGGACTTCAGCACCATAGCCGCACCACTCACGAAGTCATCAAGAAGGAAGTAGGGTTCAAGTGGGAAGCCGTCCAAGAGCAAGCCTTTCGAGGCTCTTAAAGAGAAGCTTATCAATTCCCCTCTACTTGCTTTACACGATTTTATGAAAACTTTTGAAATTGAGTGTGATGCGTCCGGTGTAGGCATTGGAGCTGTTCTAATGCGGACAAAAGACCCATTGCTTATTTCAGCGAAAAGTTAGGAGGCTCAACGGTCAACTATCAAACATATGACAAGGAGCTATACGCGGCTGGTGAGAGCTCTACAAACATGGCAGCACTATCGTGCCCCAAGGAGTTCGTCATACACACGGACCATGAATCCTTGAAACACCTAAAGGGGCAACGAAGCTGAACCGGAGGCATGGACGTTGGATAGAATTCATCGAGACCTTCCCATATGTCATTAAGTACAAGAAAGGTAAGGACAATGTAGTCGCCGATGCATTGTCCCGGAGGTACACTCTTCTTAGTACTTTGACGTCTAAACTTATTGGATTTGAGAGATTGAAAGAATTATATGAGATAGACAATGAGTTTAGTGAGGCGTATAGGAAGTGTGCAAAATTCTCTTGTGATGGTTACTATAGGCACGATGGATATCTCTTTTATAACCATAAGTTGTGTGTGCCTAATGTTTCGTTAGAGAGTTGTTAGTCGGGGAATCCCATGGGGGTGGACTTGCGGGCACTTTGGAGTTACTAAGACTCTTCACGGCCTACAACAACACTTTTACTGGCCGGGCATGAGGAAGGACGTGGAGAAAGTCTGTGCTAGGTGTGCCACATGCAAACAGGCTAAGAGTAAAGTCCAGCCGCACGGTTTGTATCTCCCTGGACAGATATATCGATGGATCCTTGGACAGATATATCGATGGACTTTGTGATAGGATTGCCTAGGACTAAGACTGGTAGAGACTCGATCTTTGTGGTTGTTGATAGGTTTTCTAAGATGGCTCACTTTATTGCTTGTCATAAGACCGATGATGCTGTTAATGTCGCTAACTTTGTTCTTTAGGGAAGTTGTTAGGTTGCATGGTATGCCTCTTGTTATTGTGTACGACGGGGATACGAAGTTTCTTAGCCATTTTTGGAGAACCTTGTGGGCAAAGCTAGGAACCAAGCTGACCTTTTCCACCACTTGCCACCCACAGACTGATGGTCAGACGGAGGTAGTCAACCGATCCTTAAGCACCTTGCTAAGGACGATGGTAAGAAGCAATCTCAAGTCGTGGGAGGATTGTCTACCCCACGTTGAGTTTGCTTACAATCATTCTCAACACTCCTCTACCTTGTTCTCTCCTTTTGAAATTGTTTATGGGTTTAACCCGTCTTCACCACTAGATTTAATCTCTTTGCCCTTGAGTGAACGTTGCGTTTAGACGGTAAAAAGAAGGCCGAGCAAGTGAGGAGAATCCATGAGAAGGCCAGGATAAACATCGAGCACAAGACGCGGCTATACGCAAAGAAAGCCAACAAGGGTCGCAAGGAGGTTATCTTTAAAGAAGGCGACCTGGTTTGGATTCACCTAAGGAAGGAGAGGTTCCCAGCCGAGAGAAAGTCCAAGCTGATGCCGAGAGTAGATGGCCCGTTCAAAGTCTTGAAGCGGATCAACGACAACGCCTACAAGATTGATCTGCAGATTCTGATTTGAGGTCAAATCCTTTTCAAGTGGGGGAGGATGATGCGATCGTAACCGAGCCATCGGACGAGGAAACCGCGAACGAGCCGATATCGACCACTCGACACCGACAAAATGCCGATATCGACCACTCGATCACCCGATACCGAGGAGTTGCCGAGTACCCGAACATCGAATGCCGAGGGAATGGCGAACGTACAAGAAGGAGTTATCACCCGGGCCAGAGCTAAGGAGCTAGCAAGGAAAGCTCACACGATGATCAAGGAAGAGAAGATTGGAGAAGCCGACACGAGAAGCTACTTCAACATCTTCACCACGGTTACTTGAGGAAGACCAAGCTATGGTAGCTAAGCGGACTAAGTGACTCGCTTGGTACTCTTTCCCACTGGGTTTTAACGAGGCCAAGAAGACCACTACGTCGTCCATTAGCCACCATAGCTTGAAGAGTGTGTTAAGCAAGGCACTTTCGCTACTTGCTTAGTTATCCGCGCAATTTCCATTTTTCTTATGATTTCCTTTTAACGCTTATGTTGCGATTTCCATTTCTCGAACGATTTCCTTTTTTGTTTTGCGCAAAACCCTAAGGTAACAAGCGACATGTGCTTGTCCTATATAAGGGATGCGCCGCATCCTTTTTCATCATCGAAGATTTTATAAAGAAAAAGTTCTTGTCTCTCTCGGCTTTGCGACGAAGCTGTTTCCTTGACTTCGAGAAGAAGTCCGATCTCCTCCGCATCTGAGGCGTTGCCAGAGATCTTCTATCCTCTAGCTAACCGACCACCGTTACTAGAGACTTCCATCTCCACCACATCCCTCTTCCCCGTCCCATTCCGCGTTGTGTCCGCGCACCGTTACCGATTCCTCGTACTATCTTGTCCGGCTTCCATAGTCAGTCTTGTTCGGAGAATCGATCCATAGGCCGATCGTATCAGAGTCTTGGTGAGAAGTTTCTGTATTGGTTTCTTCACTTATGTCCATTCCCAAGTTTCTCATCAAGTTTCTGAGACTTGTAGCTTTGTCCATGGTAGTTTCAGGTAGGTCTTTGACATCTTCCCATGTGTTTCCTTCATAGTAGCTCTTTCCCTCAATGAACTTGACCTCTCTTGAGATGAGTACTCTTCTAGTTTCAGGGACATAACACTTATATCCCTTTTGTGTTGTTGAGTAGCCGATGAACATTGCTCTTGTGCTCTTTGCATCAAGTTTATTTCTCTGTTCTCCTGGCACAAATACAAAACACAAACAACCAAACACCCTTAGATGATTGATAAAGGGTTTTGCTTTGTTCAATACCTGATATGGAGATTGATTCTCCAAAATTTGTGTTGGAGTTCTGTTTATGAGGTAACAAGCTGTTGAAACAGCATCAGCCCAAAACTTCTTGGGTACATTCATGTGGAACATCATGGCTCTTGTTACTTCCATCAAGTGTCTATTCTTCCTCTCTGCCACACCATTTTGTTGAGGAGTATATGGACAGCTTGTCTGATGTAGTATTCCATGTTTTGCTATGTGTTCTTTGAATGCATTACTTGTATATTCTCCTCCATTATCTGATATGAAACATTTAATCCTTGCATTGTATTGGTTAGTGATGTAGTTTTGAAAATTTTTAAACGCATCTAGCACCCTATCTTTAGATGGTAAAAGAGTTAACCAAGTATACTTTGATTTTTCATCTATAAAGGTGACAAAGTACGCTTGGTTTTCTCTAGACTTGCAAGGGGATGACCAAACATCAGAATGAACAAGATCAAAACAATTTTCATAAAGGGTTTTAGAGTTTGAGAAAACAGATTTGTGATGCTTGCCTAAAATGCAAGGTTCACAAGTAGCATGATCAAAGAAAACATTTGGCAAAAGAGTTTTTAAAGCTTTAACATGAGGATGCCCAAGTCTATAGTGCCAAAGCACATTATTTGCCTCGGCTAAAACAGAACTAAAAACAGAGTGATGATGAGAGCTTGACACTTCCTTGTCAAGTACGTATAGATCTCCTCTTGTCACACCTTTCCCAATAATCTCTTTACTTTCAATATCCTGAAAAATCACTTCATTAGGACTAAATATGACATTGCAATTTAGATCACAAGCAATCTGTTTTACAGAAATAAGATTAGAAGTAAAATTTGGCATATACAAGGCTTGAGATTCTCTATTGAACAGCCTAAGATTTCCTAACCCTTTAACCGGAATTCTACTACCATTTGCAATGATCACATTTCCAAGGGCTGGTTTTATATTGCTAATCAGATTTTCATTACTAATCATGTGATGTGAAGCTCCTGAATCAATGATAATAGGTTTTTCAATCATTTTAGCACTAAGAGAGTAAAGAGATTCAATACCGGAGCCCTTGAGGGCTTTGATGAGTGCGTCCAAGTCAGATTTCCTCACGTATTCATCATGGTATGGGACAATGGCCGTGGCATCCTCCTCCTTCTCCTTGTCGCTCAAACTTGTGGTACTAGAGCTAGCTCCACTTGCAGAGTCATCATTGGAGAAGTGCGCCTTTGCATCTTTGAATTTTGCCGGTTTGAGGTGGGGGTTGAGTATCCAACATCTGTCTTTGGAATGTCCCTTCTTCTTACAATGATCACACATGAGAGATTTTCGCTCTTCATATATCTTTGTAGTCGGCTTGAAGGTGACTTTGTTGGCAGATACTAGTTCTTTCTTCCCACCAAAGAGCTCTATAGATCCTTGCTCCTTTTGAAGTTGGGCGCATACTTCCTCAAGATTTGGAAGAGTATCCAAGCGGAGTAAATGTTTGATGAGATCTTTGTAGCCACCATTTAGAGACAATAACAGGGCAAAGACCTTGTCTTGTTCTCTCCTTTCCATGAGAATCTTTGGATCAACGGTGCTTGGCCTCAACATCTCAAACTCTGCCCACAAGGATCTAAATTTGCCGAAATGCTTGGTGAATTCAGTATCTTCTTGAGTGAGAGTACTAATCGCCTTCTTGACTTCAAATACACGGCTAAGATTTGAGATATTCCCATAGACCACTTGGAGAGTGTCCCACAAGGATTTGGCGGTTTCACAATAAGAGTATGCTTCAAGGATGGGTGGATCTAACGAACCTTGAATGATGCTTAGTACCTTTTGGTCCTCTTGGAACCAAATACCTTCGTGGATGTCCCGTCGCTCTCTTCAAGAGTCTTCTCGGTGGCATCCTGGGTTTTGATGATGTGGCTCCATAAACCGCGACCACAAAGAGCGATTTTGACCGTCCTAGCCCAAAGGAGATAGTTAATCCCCTTTAGAACCACCGGGCAAATCACCTTTTTGCTTCCTTCTTTGTCTTCCATTAGAAAAGATAAAACTTTGTGAAAGATTTGGTAAGGAAAGAGATAAAAGGAGGGGACTTTATGACAGATCTAGGCTAAAACACAAGAAAGCTTGGATCTTGAATAAAGTTTAGAGTTTTAGAAAGGAGTTTCTTCACAAAACAGAGACAAAGGCAAGGCTTTTTGAAGAAAGCTTGTTGCTTTACCAACGAAACCTTTAGATCTAGAGAAAAGATGAAGACTTTTCGAGAAAAACAAACCAGAAACTTTTCCGGTCAAGAACACGAAGAACACACAGATTTGACGAAGATTTGTAAGAGATTTGTAAGAGATTTAGAGTAGCGGAAGTGGAGAATGGTTTCAAGAGCAAGATTGCTCTGATACCATGTTAGAATTTGAACGTGTTTAGATGTGTTTAGGGAAGAATGTTTCGGTGTTCTTGAGAGAAAAAGAGAGAAAAGAGATAAAAGACTTTCATTGATTTTGATTTCTGAAAGTTAATTGATTCAGAGTACACAAGGAGATTACATATATCAAAAATAAGCCCAATAAGCCCATTAACAGAAATCTCCAACGGCTCTATTTTCAAACTGCTTCGACATATAGTTTTGTGACATAGTCGACTATATGAATCACCTACAACGTGATGGTAACTTCAATAGTCTTCACAGTTCGATGTTTCATAAGTTCGTCAAACTAGTACAAAGCTCATTGAGACACTTATAAGCACTCATGTTGCATGAAACTTGGTTTAGAGTCCTAGAAACCGCGTTCTTAGATGTTTCATAAGTTCGTCAAACTAGTACAAAGCTCATTGAGACACTTATAAGCACTCATGTAGAATGAAACTTGGTTTAGAGTCCTAGAAACCGCGTTGTTAGATGTTTCATAAGTTCGTAAAAATTGTACAAAGCTCATTGAGACACTTATAAGCACTCATGTTGTATGAAACTTGGTTTAGAGTCCTAGAAACGCATTGTTAAATGTTTCATAAGTTCGTCAAACTAGTACAAAGCTCATTGAGACACTTATAAGCACTCATGTAGCATGAAACTTGGTTTAGAGCCCTAGAAATGGGTTGTTAGATGTTTCATAAGTTTGTCAAACTTGTACAAAGCTTATTGAGAAACTTATAAGCACTCATGTTGTATGAAACTTGGTTTAGTGTCCTAGAAACGCGTTGTTAGATGTTTCATAAGTTCGTCAAACTAGTACAAAGCTCATTGAGACACTTATAAGCACTCATGTTGAACGAAACTTGGTTTAGAGTCCTAGAAACGCGTTGTTAGATGTTTCATAAATTCGTAAAACTTGTACAAAGCTCATTGAGACACTTATAAGCACTCATGTTGCATGAAACTTCGTTTAGAGTTCTAGAAACCGCGTTGTTAGATGTTTCATAAGTTCGTCAAACTAGTACAACGCTCATTGAGACACATATAAGCACTCATGTTGCATGAAACTTGGTTTAGTGTCCTAGAAACGCGTTGTTAGATGTTTCATAAGTTCGTCAAACTTGTACCAAGCTCATTGAGACACTTAAAAGCACTCATGTTGTATGAAACTTGGTTTAGAGTCATAGAACCCGCGTTGTTAGATGCTTCATATATTCGTCAAACTAGTCAAAAGCTCATTGAGACACTTATAAGCACTCATGTTGCATGAAACTTAGTTTAGAGTCCTAGAAACCGAGTTTTTAGATGTTTCATAAGTTCGTCAAACTAGTACAAAGCTCATTGAGACACTTATAAGCACTCATGTTGCATGAAACTTGGTTTAGAGTCCTAGAAACGCGTTGTTAGATGTTTCATAAGTTCGTCAAACATGTACAAAACTCATTGAGACACTTATAAGCACTCATGTGGAATGAATCTTGGTTTAGAGTCCTAGAAACGCGTTGTTAGGTGTTTCATAAGTTTTTCAAACTAGTACAAAGCTCATTGAGACACTTATACGCATTCATGTTGCATGAAACTTGGTTTAGAGTCCAAGAAACGCGTTGTTCGATGTCTCATAAGTTCGTCAAACTAGTACAAATCTCATTGAGACACTTATAAGCACTCATGTTGCATGAAACTCGGTTTAGAGTCCTAGAAACTGCGTTGTTATATGTTTCATAAGTTCGTCAAACTAGTACAAAGCTCATTGAGACACATATAAGCACTAAAGTTGCATGAAACTTGGTTTAGAGTCCTAGAAACGCGTTGTTAGACGTTTCATAAGTTCGTCAAACTAGTACAAATCTCATTGAGACACTTATAAGCACTCATGTTGCATGAAACTTGGTTTAGATTCCTAGAAACGAGTTGTTAGACGTTTCATAAATTCGTAAAACTTGTACAAAGCTCATTGAGACACTTATAAGCACTCATGTTCAATCAAACTTGGTTTAGAGTCATAGAAACGCGTTGTTAGATGTTTCATAAGTTCGTCAAACTAGTACAAAGCTCATTGAGACACTTATAAGCACTCATTTTGTATGAAACTTGGTTTAGCGTCCTAGAAATGCATTGTTAAATGTTTCATAAGTTCGTCAAACTAGTACAAAGCTCATTGAGACACTTATAAGCACTCATGTTGCATGAAACTTGGTTTAGAGTCCTAGAACCCGCGTTGTTAGATGATTCATAAGTTCGTCAAACTTGTACAAAGCTCATTGAGACACTTATAAGCACTCATGTTGTATGAAACTTGGTTTAGAGTCCTAGAACCCGCGTTGTTAGATGTTTCATATGTTCGTCAAACTAGTCAAAAGCTCATTGAGACACTTATAAACACTCATATTGCATGAAACTTAGTTTACAGTCCTAGAAACCGCGTTGTTAGATGTTTCATAAGTTCATCAAACTAGTACAAAGCTCATTGAGACACTTATAAGGCCTCATGTTGCATGAAACTTGGTTTAGAGTCCTAGAAACTCGTTGTTAGATGTTTCATAAGTTTGTCAAACGTGTACAAATCTCATTTAGACACTTATAAGCACTCATGTTGCATGAAACTTGGTTTAGAGTCCTAGAATTCAAATGCGTTGTTCGATGTTTCATAAGTTAGTCAAGCTAGTACAAAGCTCATTGAGACACTTATAAGCACTCCTGTTGCATGAAACTTGGTTTAGAGTCCTAGAAACTGCGTTGTTCGATGTTTCATAAGTTCGTCAAACTAGTACAAAGCTCATTGAGACACTTATAAGCACTCATGTTGCATGAAACTTGGTTTAGAGTCCTAGAAACCGCGTTCTTAGATGTTTCATAAGTTCGTCAAACTAGTACAAAGCTCATTGAGACACTTATAAGCACTCATGTAGAATGAAACTTGGTTTAGAGTCCTAGAAACCGCGTTGTTAGATGTTTCATAAGTTCGTAAAAATTGTACAAAGCTCATTGAGACACTTATAAGCACTCATGTTGTATGAAACTTGGTTTAGAGTCCTAGAAACGCATTGTTAAATGTCTCATACGGTCGTCAAACTAGTACAAAGCTCATTGAGACACTTATAAGCACTCATGTAGCATGAAACTTGGTTTAGAGCCCTAGAAATGGGTTATTAGATGTTTCATAAGTTTGTCAAACTTGTACAAAGCTTATTGAGACACTTATAAGCACTCATGTTGTATGAAACTTGGTTTAGTGTCCTAGAAACGCGTTGTTAGATGTTTCATAAGTTCGTCAAACTAGTACAAAGCTCATTGAGACACTTATAATCACTCATGTTGAACGAAACTTGGTTTAGAGTCCTAGAAACGCGTTGTTAGATGTTTCATAAATTCGTAAAACTTGTACAAAGCTCATTGAGACACTTATAAGCACTCATGTTGCATGAAACTTCGTTTAGAGTCCTAGAAACCGCGTTGTTAGATGTTTCATAAGTTCGTCAAACTAGTACAACGCTCATTGAGACACATATAAGCACTCATGTTGCATGAAACTTGGTTTAGAGTCCTAGAAACGCGTTGTTAGATATTTCATAAGTTCGTCAAACTTGTACCAAGCTCATTGAGACACTTAAAAGCACTCATGTTGTATGAAACTTGGTTTAGAGTCCTAGAACCCGCGTTGTTAGATGCTTCATATATTCGTCAAACTAGTCAAAACCTCATTGAGACACTTATAAGCACTCATGTTGCATGAAACTTAGTTTAGAGTCCTAGAAACCGAGTTTTTAGATGTTTCATAAGTTCGTCAAACTAGTACAAAGCTCATTGAGACACTTATAAGCACTCATGTTGCATGAAACTTGGTTTAGAGTCCTAGAAACGCGTTGTTAGGTGTTTCATAAGTTTTTCAAACTAGTACAAAGCTCATTGAGACACTTATACACATTCATGTTGCATGAAACTTGGTTTAGAGTCCAAGAAACGCGTTGTTCGATGTCTCATAAGTTCGTCAAACTAGTACAAATCTCATTGAGACACTTATAAGCACTCATGTTGCATGAAACTCGGTTTAGAGTCCTAGAAACTGCGTTGTTAGATGTTTCATAAGTTCGTCAAACTAGTACAAAGCTCATTGAGACACATATAAGCACTAAAGTTGCATGAAACTTGGTTTAGAGTCCTAGAAACGCGTTGTTAGACGTTTCATAAGTTCGTCAAACTAGTACAAAGCTCATTGAGACACTTATAAGCACTCATGTTGCATGAAACTTGGTTTAGATTCCTAGAAACGAGTTGTTAGACGTTTCATAAGTTCGGAAAACTTGTACAAAGCTCATTGAGACACTTATAAGCACTCATGTTGAATCAAACTTGGTTTAGAGTCATAGAAACGCGTTGTTAGATGTTTCATAAGTTCGTCAAACTTGTACAAAGCTCATTGAGACACTTATAAGCATTCATTTTGTATGAAACTTGATTTAGCGTCCTAGAAATGCATTGTTAAATGTTTCATAAGTTCGTCAAACTAGTACAAAGCTCATTGAGACACCTATAAGCACTCATGTTGCATGAAACTTGGTTTAGAGTCCTAGAACCCGTGTTGTTAGATGTTTCATAAGTTCGTCAAACTTGTACAAAGCTCATTGAGACACTTATAAGCACTCATGTTGTATGAAACTTGGTTTAGAGTCCTAGAACCCGCGTTGTTAGATGTTTCATATGTTCGTCAAACTAGTCAAAAGCTCATTGAGACACTTATAAACACTCATGTTGCATGAAACTTAGTTTAGAGTCCTAGAAACCGCGTTGTTAGATGTTTCATAAGTTCATCAAACTAGTACAAAGCTCATTGAGACACTTATAAGGCCTCATGTTGCATGAAACTTGGTTTAGAGTCCTAGAAACTCGTTGTTAGATGTTTAATAAATTCTTCAAACTTGTACAAAGCTCATTGAGACAATTATAAGCACTCATGTTGCATGAAACTTGGTTTAGAGTCCTAGAAACGCGTTGTTAGATGTTTCATAAGTTCGTCAAACTAGTCAAAAGCTCATTGAGACACTTATAAGCACTCATGTTGCATGAAACTTAGTTTAGAGTCCTAGAAACCGAGTTGTTAAATGTTTCATAAGTTCGTCAAACTAGTACAAAGCTCAATGAGACACTTATAAGCACTCATTTTGCATGAAACTTTGTTTAGAGTCCTAGAAACGCATTGTTAGATGTTTCATAAGTTCGTCAAACTAGTACAAAGCTCATTGAGACACTTATAAGCACTCATGTTGAACAAAACTTGGTTTAGAGTCCTAGAAACGCGTGGGTAGATGTTTCATAAGTTCGTCAAACGTGTACAAAGCTTATTTAGACACTTATAAGCACTCATGTTGCATGAAACTTGGTTTAGAGTCCTAGAAATGCGTTGTTCGATGTTTCATAAGTTAGTCAAACTAGTACAAAGCTCATTGAGACACTTATAAGGACTCATGTTGCATGAAACTTGGTTTAGAGTCCTAGAAACGCATTGTTAAATGTTTCATAAGTTCGTCAAACTAGTACAAAGCTCATTGAGACACTTATAAGAATCCATGTTGAAAGAAACTTGGTTTAGAGTCCTAGAAACGCGTTGTTAGATTTTTCATAAGTTCGTCAAACTAGTACAAAGCTCAATGAGACACTTATAAGTTCTTCAAACTTGTACAAAGCTCTTGGTTTAGAGTCCTACAAACGCACTCATGTTGCATAAAACTTGGTTTGGACGTCCTACTCACGCGTTGTTGGAGTTCGTTTCATAAGTTCGTAAAACTAGTACAAAGCTCATTGAGACACTTATAAGCACTCATGTTGAATGAAACTTGGTTTAGAGTCCTAGAACTGCGTCGTTAGATGTTTCATAAGTTCGTAAAACTTGTACAAAGCTCATTGAGACACTTATAAGCACTCATCTTGTATGAAACTTGGTTTAGAGTCCTAGAAACGCCTTGTTAAAAGTTTCATACATTCGTCAAAATAGTACAAAGCTAATTGAGACACTTATAAGCATTCATGTTGCATGAAACTTGGTTTAGAATCCTAGAAACGCGTTGGTAGACGTTTCATAAATTCGTCAAAATTGTACAAAGCTCATTGAGACACTTATAAGCACTCATGTTGCATGAAACTTGGTTTAGAGTCCTAGAAACGCGTTGTTAGACGTTTCATAAGTCCGTCAAACTAGTACAAAGCTCATTGGGACACTTATAAGAACTCATGTTGCATGAAACTTGGTTTAGAGTCCTAGAAACGCGTTGTTAGATGTTTCATAAGTTCGTCAAACTTGTACAAAGCCCATTGAGACACTTATAAGCACTCATGTTGTATGAAACTTGGTTTAGAGTCCTAGAAACCGCGTTGTTAGATGTTTCATAAGTTCGTCAAACTAGTACAAAGCTCATTGAGACACTTATAAGCACTCATGTTGCATGAAACTTGGTTTAGAGTCCTAGAAACGCGTTGTTAGATGTTTCATAAGTTCGTCAAACTTGTAGAAAGCTCATTGAGACACTTATAAGCACTCATGTTGCATGAAACTTGGTTTAGAGTCCAAGAAACGCGTTGTTAGATGTTTCATAAGTTCGTCAAACTAGTACAAAGCTCATTGAGACACTTATAAGCACTCATGTTGCATGAAACTTGGTTTAGAGTCCTAGAAACGCGTTGTTAGATGTTTCATAAGTTCGTCAAACTTGTACAAAGCTCATTGAGACACTTATAAGCACTAATGTTGCATGAAACTTGGTTTAGAGTCCTAGAAACGCGTTGTTGGACATTTCATAAGTTCGTAAAACTAGTACAAAGCTCATTGAGACACTTATAAGCACTCATGTTGAATGAAACTTGGTTTAGAGTCCTAGAAATGCGTTGTTAGATGTTTCATAAGTTCGTAAAACTTGTACAAAGCTCATTGAGACACTTATAAGCACTCATGTTGTATGAAACTTGGTTTAGAGTCCTAGAAACGCCTTGTTAATAGTTTTATAAGTTCGTCAAAATAGTACAAAGCTAATTGAGACACACTTATAAGCATTCATGTTGCATGAAACTTGGTTTAGAATCCTAGAAACGCATTGGTAGACGTTTCATAAATTCGTAAAACTAGTAAAAAGCTCATTGAGACACTTATAAGCACTCATGTTGCATGAAACATGGTTTAGAGTCCTAGAAACGCGTTGTTAGATGTTTCATAAGTTCGTCAAAACTAGTACAAATCTCATTGAGACACTTATAAGCACTCATGTTTCATGAAACTTGGTTTAGAGTCTTAGAAGCCGCGTTGTTAGATATTTCATAAGTTCTTCAAACTAGTACAAAGCTCATTGAGACACTTATAAGCACTCATGTTGCATGAAACTTGGTTTAGAGTCCTAGAAACGCGTTGTTAGATGTTTCATAAGTTCGTAATACTTGTACAAAGCTGATTGAGACACTTATAAGTACTCATGTTGCATGAAACTCGGTTTAGAGTCCTAGAAACCGCGTTGTTAGATGTTTCATAAGTTCGTCAAACTAGTACAAAGCTCATTGAGACACTTATAAGCACTCATGTTGAATCAAACTTGGTTTAGAGTCCTAGAAACGCGTTGTTAAATGTTTCATAAGTTTGTCAAACTTGTACAAAGGTCATTGAGACACTTATAAGCACTCATGTTGCATGAAACTTCGTTTAGAGTCCTAGAAACGCGTTGTTAGATGTTTCATAAGTTCGTCAAACTAGTAAAAAGCTCATTGAGACACTTATAAGCACTCATGTTGCATGAAACTTGGTTTAGAGTCTTAGAAGCCGCGTTGTTAGATATTTCATAAGTTCTTCAAACTAGTACAAAGCTCATTGAGACACTTATAAGCACTCATGTTGCATGAAACTTGGTTTAGAGTCCTAAAAACGCGTTGTTAGATGTTTCATAAGTTCGTCAATCTTGTACAAAGCTCATTGAGACGCTTATAAGCACTCATGTTGCATGAAACTTGGTTTAGATTCCAAGAAACCGCGTTGTTAGATGTTTCATAAGGTCGTCAAACCATTACAAAGCTCATTGAGACAATTATAAGCACTCATGTTGCATGAAACTTCGTTTAAAGTCCTAGAAACCGCGTTGTTAAATGTTTCATAAGTTCGTCAAACTAGTACAAAGCTCATTAAGACACATATAAGCACTTATGTTGCATGAAACTTGGTTTAGAGTGCTAGAAACCGCGTTGTTAGTTGTTTCATATGTTCGTCAAACTTGTACAAAGCTCATTGAGACACTTATAAGCACTCATGTTGCATGAAACTTGGGTTAGAGTCCTAGAAACGCGTTGTTAGACGTTTCATAAGTTCGTCAAACTAGTACAAAGCTCATTGAGACACTTATAAGCACTCATGTTGCATGAAACTTGGTTTAGAGTCCTAGAAACGCGTTGTTAGATGTTTCATAAGTTCGTCAAACTTGTACAAAGCCCATTGAGACACTTATAAGCACTCATGTTGTATGAAACTTGGTTTAGAGTCCTAGAAACGCGTTGTTAGATGTTTCATAAGTTCGTCAAACTAGTACAAATCTCATTGAGACACTTATAAGCACTCATGTTGCATGAAACTTGGTTTAGAATCTTAGAAACCGCGTTGTTAGATGTTTCATAAGTTCTTCAAACTAGTACAAAGCTCATTGAGACACTTATAAGCACTCATGTTGCAAGAAACTTGGTTTAGAGTCCTAGAAACGCGTTGTTAGATGTTTCATAAGTTCGTAAAACTTGTACAAAGCTCATTGAGACACTTATAAGTACTCATGTTGCATGAAACTTGGTTTAGAGTCCTAGAAACCGCGTTGTTAGATGTTTCATAAGTTCGTCAAACTTGTACAAAGATCATTGAGACACTTATAAGCACTCATGTTGCATGAAACTTGGTTTAGAGTCCTAGAAACGCGTTGTTAGATGTTTCATAAGTTCGTCAAACTAGTACAAATCTCATTGAGACACTTATAAGCACTCATGTTGCATGAAACTTGGTTTAGAATCTTAGAAACCGCGTTGTTAGATGTTTCATAAGTTCTTCAAACTAGTACAAAGCTCATTGCGACACTTATAAGCATTCATGTTGCATGAAACTTGGTTTAGAGTCCTAGAAACGCGTTGTTAGATGTTTCATAAGTTCATACAACTTGTACAAAGCTCATTGAGACACTTATAAGTACTCATGTTGCATGAAACTTGGTTTAGAGTCCTAGAAAACGCGTTGTTAGATGTTTCTTAAGTTCGTCAAACTTGTACAAAAATCATTGAGACACTTATAAGCACTCATGTTGCATGAAACTTGGTTTAGAGTCCTAGAAACGTGTTGTTAGATGTTTCATAAGTTCGTCAAACTTGTACAAAGCTCATTGAGACACTTATAAGCACTCATGTTGCATGAAACTTGGTTTAGAGTCCTAGAAACGCGTTGTTAGATGTTTCATAAGTTTGCCAAACTAGTACAAAGCTCATTGAGACACTTATAAGCAATCATGTTGTATGAAACTTGTTTTAGACTCCTAGAAACGCGTTGTTAGATGTTTCATAAGTTCGTAAAACTTGTACAAAGCTCATTGAGACACTTATAAGCACTCATGTTGAATTAAACTTGGTTTAGAGTCCTAGAAACGTGTTGTTAGATGTTTCATAAGTTCGTCAAACTAGTACAAAGCTCATTGAGACACTTATAAGCACTCATGTTGCATGAAACTTGGTTTAGAGTCCTAGAAATGCGTTGTTAGATGTTTCATAAGTTCGTCAAACTTGTACAAAGCCCATTGAGACACTTATAAGCACTCATGTTGTATGAAACTTGGTTTAGAATCCTAGAAACCGCGTTGTTAGGTGTTTCATAAGTTCGTCAAACTAATAGTAAAAAGCTCATTGAGACACTTATAAACACTCATGTTGAATTAAACTTTGTTTAGAGTCCTAGAAACGCGTTGTTAGATGTTTCATATAGTCATCAAACTTGTACAAAGCTCATTGAGACACTTATAAGCACTCATGTTGCATGAAACTTGGTTTAGAGTCCTAGAAACGCGTTGTTAGATGTTTCATAAGTTCGTCAAACTAGTACAAATCTCATTAAGACACTTATAAGCACTCATGTTGCATGAAACTTGGTTTAGAATCTTAGAAACCGCGTTGTTAGATGTTTCATAAGTTCTTCAAACTAGTACAAAGCTCATTGAGACACTTATAAGCACTCATGTTCCATGAAACTTGGTTTAGAGTCCTAGAAACGCGTTGTTAGATGTTTTATAAGTTCGTCAAAATAGTACAAAGCTAATTGAGACACTTATAAGCATTCATGTTGCATGAAACTTGGTTTAGAATCATAGAAACGCGTTGGTAGACGTTTCATAAATTCGTCAAACTTGTACAAAGCTCATTGAGACACTTATAAGCACTCATGTTGCATGAAACTTGGTTTAGAGTCCTAGAAACGCGTTGTTAGATGTTTCATAAGTTTGTCAAACTAGTACAAAGCTCATTGAGACACTTATAAGCACTCATGTTGCATGAAACTTCGTTAGAGTCTTAGAAACCGCGTTCTTAGATGTTTCATAAGTTCGTCAAACTAGTACAAAGCTCATTGAGACACATATAAGCACTCATGTTGCATGAAACTTGGTTTAGAGTCCTAGAAACGCGTTGTTAGATGTTTCATAAGTTCGAAAAACTAGTACAAAGCTCATTGAGACACATATAAGCACTCATGTTGCATGAAACTTGGTTTAGAGTGCTAGAAACCGCGTTGTTAGTTGTTTCATATGTTTGTCAAACTTGTACAAAGCTCATTGAGACACTTATAAGCACTCATGTTGCATGAAACTTGGGTTAGAGTCCTAGAAACGCGTTGTTAGATGTTTCATAAGTTCGTAAAACTTGTACAAAGCTGATTGAGACACTTATAAGCACTGATGTTGCATGAAACTTGGTTTAGAGTCCTAGAAACCGCGTTGTTAGATGTTTCATAAGTTCGTCAAACTAGTACAAAGCTCATTGAGACACTTATAAGCACTCATGTTGAATGAAACTTGGTTTAGAGTCCTAGAAACGCGTTGTTAAATATTTCATAAGTTTGTCAAACTTGTACAAAGGTCATTGAGACACTTATAAGCACTCATGTTGCATGAAACTTCGTTTAGAGTCCTAGAAACGCGTTGTTAGATGTTTCATAAGTTCGTCAAACTAGTAAAAAGCTCATTGAGACACTTATAAGCACTCATGTTGCATGAAACTTGGTTTAGAGTCCTAAAAACGCGTTGTTAGATGTTTCATAAATTCGTCAATCTTGTACAAAGCTCATTGAGACGCTTATAAGCACGATGTTGCATGAAACTTGGTTTAGATTCCTAGAAACCGCGTTGTTAGATGTTTCATAAGGTCGTCAAACCATTACAAAGCTCGGTGAGACAGTTATAAGCACTCATGTTGCATGAAACTTCGTTTAAAGTCCTAGAAACCGCGTTGTTAAATGTTTCATAAGTTCGTCAAACTAGTACAAAGCTCATTAAGACACATATAAGCACTTATGTTGCATGAAACTTGGTTTAGAGTGCTAGAAACCGCGTTGTTAGTTGTTTCATATGTTCGTCAAACTTGTACAAAGCTCATTGAGACACTTATAAGCACTCATGTTGCATGAAACTTGGGTTAGAGTCCTAGAAACGCGTTGTTAGACGTTTCATAAGGTCGTCAAACTAGTACAAAGCTCATTGAGACACTTATAAGCACTCATGTTGCATGAAACTTGGTTTAGAGTCCTAGAAACGCGTTGTTAGATGTTTCATAAGTTCGTCAAACTTGTACAAAGCCCATTGAGACACTTATAAGCACTCATGTTGTATGAAACTTGGTTTAGAGTCCTAGAAACGCGTTGTTAGATGTTTCATAAGTTCGTCAAACTAGTACAAATCTCATTGAGACACCTATAAGCACTCATGTTGCATGAAACGTGGTTTAGAATCTTAGAAACCGCGTTGTTAGATGTTTCATAAGTTCGTCAAACTTGTACAAAGCCCATTGAGACACTTATAAGCACTCATGTTGTATGAAACTTGGTTTAGAGTCCTAGAAACACGTTGTTAGATGTTTCATAAGTTCGTCAAACTAGTACAAAGCTCATTGAGACACTTATAAGCACTCATGTTGAATGAAACTTGGTTTAGAGTCCTAGAAACGCGTTGTTAAATATTTCATAAGTTTGTCAAACTTGTACAAAGGTCATTGAGACACTTATAAGCACTCATGTTGCATGAAACTTCGTTTAGAGTCCTAGAAACGCGTTGTTAGATGTTTCATAAGTTCGTCAAACTAGTAAAAAGCTCATTGAGACACTTATAAGCACTCATGTTGCATGAAACTTGGTTTAGAGTCCTAAAAACGCGTTGTTAGATGTTTCATAAGTTCGTCAATCTTGTACAAAGCTCATTGAGACGCTTATAAGCACTGATGTTGCATGAAACTTGGTTTAGATTCCTGGAAACCGCGTTGTTAGATGTTTCATAAGGTCGTCAAACCATTACAAAGCTCATTGAGACAGTTATAAGCACTCATGTTGGATGAAACTTCGTTTAAAGTCCTAGAAACCGCGTTGTTAAATGTTTCATAAGTTCGTCAAACTAGTACAAAGCTCATTAAGACACATATAAGCACTTATGTTGCATGAAACTTGGTTTAGAGTGCTAGAAACCGCGTTGTTAGTTGTTTCATATGTTCGTCAAACTTGTACAAAGCTCATTAAGACACTTATAAGCACTCATGTTGCATGAAACTTGGGTTAGAGTCCTAGAAACGCGTTGTTAGACGTTTCATAAGTTCGTCAAACTAGTACAAAGCTCATTGAGACACTTATAAGCACTCATGTTGCATGAAACATGGTTTAGAGTCCTAGAAACGCGTTGTTAGATGTTTTATAAGTTCGTCAAACTTGTACAAAGCCCATTGAGACACTTATAAGCACTCATGTTGTATGAAACTTGGTTTAGAGTCCTAGAAACGCGTTGTTAGATGTTTCATAAGTTCGTCAAACTAGTACAAATCTCATTGAGACACTTATAAGCACTCATGCTGCATGAAACTTGGTTTAGAATCTTAGAAACCGCGTTGTTAGATGTTTCATAAGTTCGTCAAACTTGTACAAAGCCCATTGAGACACTTATAAGCACTCATGTTGTATGAAACTTGGTTTAGAGTCCTAGAAACGCGTTGTTAGATGTTTCATAAGTTCGTCAAACTAGTACAAATCTCATTGAGACACTTATAAGCACTCATGTTGCATGAAACTTGGTTTAGAATCTTAGAAACCGCGTTGTTAGATGTTTCATAAGTTCTTCAAACTAGTACAAAGCTCATTGAGACACTTATAAGCACTCATGTTGCAAGAAACTTGGTTTAGAGTCCTAGAAACGCGTTGTTAGATGTTTCATAAGTTCGTAAAACTTGTACAAAGATCATTGAGACACTTATAAGTACTCATGTTGCATGAAACTTGGTTTAGAGTCCTAGAAACCGCGTTGTTAGATGTTTCATAAGTTCGTCAAACTTGTACAAAGATCATTGACTTATAAGTACTCATGTTGCATGAAACTTGGTTTAGAGTCCTAGAAACGCGTTGTTAGATGTTTCATAAGTTTGTAAAACTAGTACAAAGCTCATTGAGACACTTATAAGCACTCATGTTGCATGAAACTTCGTTAGAGTCTTAGAAACCGCGTTCTTAGATGTTTCATAAGTTCGTCAAACTAGTACAAAGCTCATTGATGTAAACGAGACTAAGGCATTGCCCGGACGAGTTCCGTCCATCAAGGCAAGGCCGAAGTCAAAACTTAAGTTCGGCTAAGACAAAACCAAAGCCGAGTTCGACTAAGGCAAAGCCGAAGTCAAAACTCAAGTTCGGCTAAGACAAAACCAAAGCCGAGTTCGACTAAGGCAAAGCCGAAGTCAAAACTCAAGTTCGGCTAAGACAAAACCAAAGCCGAGTTCCACTAAGGCAAAGCCGAAGTCAAAACTCAAGTTCGGCTAAGACAAAACCAAAGCCGAGTTCGACTAAGGCAAAACCGAAGTCACAAGTGTAAAAGAGACCAAGGCATCGTCCGGACAAGCCTTGTCCATCAAGACGATGACCTATCATGTGACGAAGGCCGAAGGCAAGCTGCCGAAGTCACTAGCTCTCTTAGTTACCGTTGCAAAGGGAAACGCAAGAAGACCGTTGCCAAGAGAGCCGTTGGGCAGAGTCACATGTATGCCTTAAGGGCGCGTGTATCCAACTTGTCCTGACTTGTCACGGGTTGCCTTAAGGAAGGCGCGGCTACACAAGGGATAGCGACGTGTGGCGCGGCTAACCGAGCAAGACTAGGACGTTTTTAGCATATTCCTTTATGCTATTTTGGGATCCTTTGTTGTTGCCTATTTATAGCTTACCCTTGATGAAACAAATTAACACTTTTGAATCTAATATACTCTTTGATTAAACTCTCTCTATTCTCTCTATCAACTCAAGACTCAAGAACATAAACTCTCCAATCTCGTCTATACTCTCCTAAATCTAACATGGTATCGAGCAACCTTGCTCCCGAACCTATTTCGCTTCCGCACAAAACTCTCGGCCACTCTCGGCCACAAATCTCTCGGTTACAAATTTCTCGATACCGAGCATTTCTCTCGATAACTAGTCTCGGTAACGGTTCCTCGGTTTCCTTCGATTCAAATTTTTCCCAGATCTAAACTCTCAAGTCAAGTCAAGATACTTCGAAAACTCACCAAACCACTATCATGGAAGACAAGGAACACAAGAAGATCCCTTGTCCCGGTTACCTTGAAAGGTATCAACTACCTCCTATGGGCGAGAACCATGAAGATTGCTCTTTGTGGCCGCGGCTATTTGGAACCACATCCTCACTCGGCAAGATGCTCCTATTGAGTTTAACAATGAGCTCACAAGTGACGATGAGAAATGGTTCCAACTAGACCAAAAAGGTTCTTGGAATCATCCAAGGATCCCCTTGAGCCGTCTATCTTGGAAGCCTATTCCTATTGTGAGAATGCCAAGGAACTATGGGACACTCTCCAAACCGTCTACGGCAACACATCGAACCTAAGCCGGGTCTATGAAGTCAAGAAGGCTATCAATGATTTGAACCAAGAAGACACCGAGTTCACAAAGCACTTCGGAAAGTTTAGGTCCCTATGGGCCGAACTGGAAATGCTCCGTCCAAGCACTATCGCCCGAAGGTGCTAAATGAACGAAGAGAACAAGACAAGGTGTTCGGTTTGCTCTTAACACTCAACGGCAGCTATAAGGAGATTACCAAACATCTTCTCCGAGCCGATACCCTACCAAACCTTGAAGAGGTGTGTTCTCAACTTCAAAGGGAACAAGGCTCCATTGAGCTCTTTGAAGGCAAGAGGGAACTTGTAACCGCCAACAAGGTGGCTTTTAAACCAACGTCCAAGACATATGAAGAAAGAAGGGCCTTAACGTGTGATCATTGCAAGAAGAAGGGTCACCTCAAAGAGAAGTGTTGGATTCTACATCCGAACCTCAAGCCGGCCAAGTTCAAGGACGCCAAGGCCAACTACTCTCATGATGACTCGGCAAGTGTGCCGAACTCAAGCTCAAGTGGATCGAACCATGGCAAGGAAGAGGAGTCTTCGGCTATTGTTCCCTACATGGATGAGTATGTGAGGAAGTCCGACCTTGACGCTCTCATCAAAGCCCTTAAGGGCTCCGGTATTTCAACCTTCTACTCACTTAGTGCTCAAAATATAGACAATAAATCGTTTAAGCCTATTATTATTGATTCGGGTGCTTCTCATCATATGATTAGTAACTTGGACTTGATTAGTAATATTCAACCGGCTTTAGGAAATGTCATTATTGCAAATGGAAGTGAAATTCCTATAGAAGGATCAGGGAACCTTAAGTTATTTGATAGAGACTCCCAAGCGCTTTACATGCCTAGTTTTACCTCAAACCTTATATCCGTGAAACGCATTGCTTGTGATTTGAATTGCAATGTTATCTTCGGTCCTAATGATGTGATTTTTTCAGGATATTAAGAGTAAGGAGATCATCGGGAAAGGGGTCACAAGAGGCGATCTCTATGTTCTTGAAGAAAACACCTCTAGTTCCTTTCTTTGTCATGCTTTTAAATCGGTTTTATCCGAAGCCAACAATGTTATTTGGCATTTTAGACTCGGTCATCCTCACTTAAATGCTTTGAAAACCATTTTGCCTAATGTTAAGTTTAATCATGAAACTTGTGAAGCATGCATCTTAGGTAAACATTGCCGAACCGTTTTTCAAAAATCAAACATGAATTATAAACCTTTTGAACTTGTGCATTCGGATGTGTGGTCATCGCCTTGTAAATCTAGGGATAATCACTCTTACTTTGTCACATTCATAGATGAAAGCTCTAAATACACTTGGGTTACCCTTTTACAAACAAAAGATAGGGTATTAGAAGCTTTTCAAAACTTTCAAAACTATGTGACTAACCATTATAATGTCAAGATTAAGACCTTTAGGTCCGATAATGGTGGAGAGTACACAAGTAGAGCCTTTAAAGAACACATAGCCAAGCATGGCATCCTCCATCAAACCACATGCCCATATACACCACAACAAAATGGGGTAGCCGAACGGAAGAATCGGCACTTGATGGAAGTGACTCGGTCCATGATGTTCCACATGAACATACCGAAGAGGTTTTGGTCCGATGGGGTTCTCACGGCGTGCTACCTTATCAACCGAACACCAACACAAGTCTTGAAGAATGAATCTCTGTTCAAGGTATTGAATAAGACGAATCCTTTTATTAACCATCTAAGAGTGTTCGGTTGTGTGTGTTATGTGTTCGTACCTAGTGAGCAACGGAACACGCTAGAAGCTAAAAGCACCAAGGCTATGTTCATCGACTACTCGAACACACAAAAAGGGTACAAATGCTATGTACCTGAAACAAGAAAGGTATTAGTATCAAGGGAGGTCAAGTTTCTAGAAGGACAAAGCTACTACAAGGAAAACAATTGGGAAAGTGTGAAGGACTTACCCGAAGTTGTTACGGATAGAGCTACAAGCCTTAGAAACTTGATGAGAAATCTTGGTATGGAGATTGACGAAGATACAAGAAATGAGGAACCAACTCAAGAGACCCACCTTGATCATGAGGGGGAGAACAATGAGCAAGCCGGTACTCAAGAACCAACTACGTCCGGGGGAGAGTCAAATGGTAAAGAAGAACCTCAAGCCTCAACAGAGACTAATGCTCAACAACAAAGTGATCAAGAAGTCCATGACCAAGGTGTGTCCCAAGAAGAAGAGCCGCTGGTTCTAAGAAGGAGCACTAGAGTCAAGAGGCATCCATCCAATTGGGTCAACACAAGGGTGTACTTCAACAACAAAGCCGAGGCACATCCTAATCAAGCCGTGTGCTCTCTTGCAAGCTTTCCAAAGGAACATAAAGCCTTTACCACCTCCATGGATCAACAAGTTATTCCAAGGACTTATGAAGAGGCAATGAAGGAGGAAGTTTGGGCTAAAGCGGTTGAAGCCGAGAACAAGGCCATGGAAGACAATGAAACTTTCTATGAAACCAACCTACCAAAAGGGAAGAAGGCCGTGAGCTCAAGATATGTCTTCACCATCAAATATCTAAGCAATGGAGAGATAGAAAGACACAAGGCAAGATTGGTAGCAAGAGGCTTTACTCAAACTTATGGAGAGGACTACCTAGACACATTTGCCCCGGTTGCAAAACTCCACACGGTTCGGGTAATCTTATCACTTGCCACTAACCTATCATGGTATCTCTTCCAAATGGATGTGAAGAACGCCTTCCTACAAGGAGAGCTTGAAGAGGAAGTCTACATGACTCCACCACCCGGCCTAGAAATCACTCCCGGGAAAGTCCTACGGTTAAGAAAAGCCATCTACGGTCTCAAACAATCACCAAGAGCTTGGTATCACAAGCTTAGCTCAACATTGATGGCAAAGGGTTTCAAGAGATCACAAGCCGAACATACTCTTTTTACCCTTCAAAACCAAGAAGGTATATTAGTGGTACTAGTGTATGTAGACGACATCATAATCTCCGGAAACAACAAGGGAGGTATTCAAGAAACCAAATCCTTCCTCAAATCTAAATTTGACATTAAGGACCTCGGAATTCTTAAGTACTTCCTTGGGATTGAAGTGTGTAGATCGGAAGAAGGTCTATTTCTTTCCCAAAGGAAGTACACCCATGATCTTTTGAGTGTTGTCAATATGATAGGAACAAAGGTGGCTAAGACTCCTCTTGAAGACGGCTACAAGACCATTCAAGAAGGTAGTGAGGACGATCAACCGTACCGAGACCCAATGCTCTATAGACGGCTAGTGGGTAAGCTCATCTACTTGACGATCACTAGACCGGACTTGTGCTTTGCCGTAAACCAAGTCTCCCAACACATGCAGATGCCGAAGCAACATCATTGGAACATGATCATGAGGATCTTGGGCTATCTCAAAGGAACCTCAAGTTTGGGTATTTGGATGGGTTGCAACAAGAACACGGAGGTCATTGGATATTGTGACGCGGACTATGCCGGGGATCTAGAGAGTAGACGGTCAACCACCGGCTATTGCACTTTCATTGGTGGCAACCTTGTCACATGGAAGACGAAGAAGCAAAAGATAGTATCTTGCTCAACCGCCGAAGCCGAGTATAGAGCCATGAGGAAGTTGACTCAAGAACTCATGTGGCTAAAGAACTTGCTAGGGGATTTGGGTCTCAAGATTGAAGCACCGATGACCATGCATTGTGATAATCAAGCGGCTATCCACATAGCAACGAACTCGGTCTTCCATGAGAGGACTAAACACATAGAGGTGGATTGTCACAAGGTTAGAGAGCAAATGGTCAAGGGCACTATCCTACCTTGCTACACGAAGAGTCAAGATCAACTCGCGGACATTTTCACCAAGTCCGCAAGCTTAAAAGTATGCGAGTCCATTCTACCAAGACTTGGACTCATCCGGGCTCTCAACGCCTAAGTCCCTAACCGTATGGTCTTGTACTCTTTTCCCTTAGGAGAGTTTTATCCCAAGTGGTTTTCTCACCAAGGTTTTTAACGAGGCAAGGTCATACGGGTTCCAAGCTTAGCCATTCCAGTAGGCTAAGCTTGCGGGGGAGTGTAAACGAGACTAAGGCATTGCCCGGACGAGTTCCGTCCATCAAGGCAAGGCCGAAGTCAAAACTTAAGTTCGGCTAAGACAAAACCAAAGCCGAGTTCGACTAAGGCAAAGCCGAAGTCAAAACTCAAGTTCGGCTAAGACAAAACCAAAGCCGAGTTCGACTAAGGCAAAGCCGAAGTCAAAAATCAAGTTCGGCTAAGACAAAACCAAAGCCGAGTTCGACTAAGGCAAAGCCGAAGTCAAAACTCAAGTTCGGCTAAGACAAAACCAAAGCCGAGTTCGACTAAGGCAAAACCGAAGTCACAAGTGTAAAAGAAACCAAGGCATCGTCCGGACAAGCCTTGTCCATCAAGACGATGACCTATCATGTGACGAAGGCCGAAGGCAAGCTGCCGAAGTCACTAGCTCTCTTAGTTACCGTTGCAAAGGGAAACGCAAGAAGACCGTTGCCAAGAGAGCCGTTGGGCAGAGTCACATGTATGCCTTAAGGGCGCGTGTATCCAACTTGTCCTGACTTGTCACGGGTTGCCTTAAGGAAGGCGCGGCTACACAAGGGATAGCGACGTGTGGCGCGGCTAACCGAGCAAGACTAGGACGTTTTTAGCATATTCCTTTATGCTATTTTGGGATCCTTTGTTGTTGCCTATTTATAGCTTACCCTTTGTAATGAAACAAATTAACACTTTTGAATCTAATATACTCTTTCCGATTAAACTCTCTCTATTCTCTCTATCATGTTCTTGATGTTCTTCATGAACTCAAGAACATAAACTCTCCAATCTCGTCTATACTCTCCTAAATCTAACAATTGAGACACATATAAGCACTCATGTTGCATGAAACTTGGTTTAGAGTCCTAGAAACACGTTGTTAGATGTTTCATAAGTTCTTCAAACTAGTACAAAGCTCATTGAGACACTTATAAGCACTCATGTTGCATGAAACTTGGTTTAGAGTCCTAGAAACGCGTTGTTGGACGTTTCATAAGTTCGTAAAACTAGTACAACGCTCATTGAGACACTTATAAGCCCTCATGTTGAATAAAACTTGGTTTAGAGTCCTAGAAATGCGTTCTTAGATGTATCATAAGTTCGTAAGACGTGTACAAAGCTCATTGAGACACTTATAAGCACTCATGTTGTATGAAACTTGGTTTAGAGTCCTAGAAACGCCTTGTTAAAAGTTTCATAAGTTCGTCAAAATAGTACAAAGCTAATTGAGACACTTATAAGCATTCATGTTGCATGAAACTTGGTTTAGAATCCTAGAAACGCATTGGTAGACGTTTCATAAATTCGTAAAACTAGTAAAAAGCTCATTGAGACACTTATAAGCACTCATGTTGCATGAAACTTGGTTTAGAGTCCTAGAAACGCGTTGTTAGATGTTTCATACGTTCGTCAAACTAGTACAAATCTCATTGAGACACTTATAAGCACTCATGTTGCATGAAACTTGGTTTAGAGTCTTAGAAACCGCGTTGTTAGATATTCAAACATAAGTTCTTCAAACTAGTACAAAGCTCATTGAGACACTTATAATGTTGCACTGAAACATGTTGCATGAAACTTGGTTTAGAGTCCTAGAAACGCGTTGTTAGATGTTTCATAATTTCTTAAAACTTGTACAAAGCTCATTGAGACACTTATAAGTACTCATGTTGCATGAAACTTGGTTTAGAATCCTAGAAACCGCGTTGTTAGATGTTTCATAAGTTCGTCAAACTAGTACAAAGCTCATTGACTTATAAGTACTCATGTTGCATGAAACTTGGTTTAGAGTCCTAGAAACGCGTTGTTAGATGTTTCATAAGTTCGTCAAACTAGTACAAAGCTCATTGACTTATAAGTACTCATGTTGCATGAAACTTGGTTTAGAGTCCTAGAAACGCGTTGTTAGATGTTTCATAAGTTTGTCAAACTAGTACAAAGCTCATTGTGACACTTATAAGCACTCATGTTGCATGAAAATTGGTTTAGAGTCCTAGAAACGCCTTGTTAGATGTTTCATAAGTTCGTCAAACTAGTACAAAGCTCATTGAGACACATATAAGCACTCATGTTGCATGAAACTTGGTTTAGAGTCCTAGAAACGCGTTGTTAGATGTTTCATAAGTTCGTCAAACTAGTAAAAAGCTCATTGAGACACTTATAAGCACTCATGTTGCATGAAACTTCGTTTAGAGTCCTAGAAACGCGTTGTTAGATGTTTCATAAGTTCGTCAATCTTGTACAAAGCTCATTGAGACGCTTATAAGCACTGATGTTGCATGAAACTTGGTTTAGATTCCTAGAAACCGCGTTGTTAGATGTTTCATAAGGTCGTCAAACCATTACAAAGCTCATTGAGACACTTATAATCACTCATGTTGCATGAAACTTCGTTTAAAGTCCTAGAAACCGCGTTGTTAGATGTTTCATAAGTTCGTCAAACTAATACAAAGCTCATTGAGACACATATAAGCACTTATGTTGCATGAAACTTGGTTTAGAGTCCTAGAAACCGCGTTGTTAGTTGTTTCATATGTTCGTCAAACTTGTACAAAGCTCATTGAGACACTTATAAGCACTCATGTTGTATGAAACTTGGTTTAGAGTCCTAGAAACGCGTTGTTAGATGTTTCATAAGTTCGTCAAACTTGTACAAAGCCCATTGAGACACTTATAAGCACTCATGTTGTATGAAACTTGGTTTAGAGTCCTAGAAACCGCGTTGTTAGATGTTTCATAAGTTCGTCAAACTAGTACAAAGCTCATTGAGACACTTATAAGCACTCATGTTGCATGAAACTTGGTTTAGAGTCTTAGAAATGCGTTGTTAGATTTTTCATAAGTTCGTAAAACTTGTACAAAGCTCATTGAGACAATTATAAGCACTCATGTTGTATGAAACTTGGTTTAGAGTCCTAGAAACGCCTTGTTAAAAGTTTCATAAGTTCGTCAAAATAGTACAATGCTAATTGAGACAATTATAAGCATTCATGTTGCATGAAACTTGGTTTAGAATCCTAGAAACGCGTTGGTAGACGTTTCATAAATTCGTAAAACTAGTAAAAAGCTCATTCAGACACTTATAAGCACTCATGTTGCATGAAACTTGGTTTAGAGTCCTAGAAATGCGTTGTTAGATTTTTCATAAGTTCGTAAAACTTGTACAAAGCTCATTGAGACACTTATAAGCACTCATGTTGTATGAAACTTGGTTTAGAGTCCTAGAAACGCCTTGTTAAAAGTTTCATAAGTTCGTCAAAATAGTACAATGCTAATTGAGACACTTATAAGCATTCATGTTGCATGAAACTTGGTTTAGAATCCTAGAAACGCGTTGGTAGACGTTTCATAAATTCGTAAAACTAGTAAAAAGCTCATTGAGACACTTATAAGCACTCATGTTGCATGAAACATGGTTTAGAGTCCTAGAAACGCGTTGTTAGATGTTTCATAAGTTTGTAAAACTTGTACAAAGCTGATTGAGACACTTATAAGTACTCATGTTGCATGAAACTTGGTTTAGACTCCTAGAAACCGCGTTGTTAGATGTTTCATAAGTTCGTCAAACTAGTACAAAGCTCATTGACTTATAAGTACTCATGTTGCATGAAACTTGGTTTAGAGTCCTAGAAACGCGTTGTTAGATGTTTCATAAGTTTTTCAAACTAGTACAAAGCTCATTGAGACACTTATAAGCACTCATGTTGTATGAAACTTCGTTAGAGTCTTAGAAACCGCGTTCTTAGATGTTTCATAAGTTCGTCAAACTAGTACAAAGCTCATTGAGACACATATAAGAACTCATGTTGCATGAAACTTGGTTTAGAGTCCTAGAAACGCGTTGTTAGATGTTTCATAAGTTCGTCAAACTAGTACAAAGCTCATTGAGACACTTATAAGCACTCATGTTGCATGAAACTTGGTTTAGAGTCCTAGAAACGCGTTGTTGGACATTTCATAAGTTCGTAAAACTAGTACAAAGCTCATTGAGACACTTATAAGCACTCATGTTGAATGAAACTTGGTTTAGAGTCCTAGAAATGCGTTGTTAGATGTTTCATAAGTTCGTAAAACTTGTACAAAGCTCATTGAGACACTTATAAGCACTCATGTTGTATGAAACTTGGTTTAGAGTCCTAGAAACGCCTTGTTAAAAGTTTTATAAGTTCGTCAAAATAGTACAAAGCTAATTGAGACACTTATAAGCATTCATGTTGCATGAAACTTGGTTTAGAATCCTAGAAACGCGTTGGTAGACGTTTCATAAATTCTTAAAACTAGTAAAAAGCTCATTGAGACACTTATAAGCACTCATGTTGCATGAAACATGGTTTAGAGTCCTAGAAACGCGTTGTTAGATGTTTCATAAGTTCGTCAAAACTAGTACAAATCTCATTGAGACACTTATAAGCACTCATGTTGCATGAAACTTGGTTTAGAGTCTTAGAAGCCGCGTTGTTAGATATTTCATAAGTTCTTCAAACTAGTACAAAGCTCATTAGGACACTTATAAGCACTCATGTTGCATGAAACTTGGTTTAGAGTCCTAGAAACGCGTTGTTAGATGTTTCATAAGTTCGTAAAACTTGTACAAAGCTGATTGAGACAATTATAAGCACTGATGTTGCATGAAACTTGGTTTAGAGTCCTAGAAACCGCGTTGTTAGATGTTTCATAAGTTCGTCAAACTAGTACAAAGCTCATTGAGACACTTATAAGCACTCATGTTGAATGAAACTTGGTTTAGAGTCCTAAAAACGCGTTGTTAAATATTTCATAAGTTTGTCAAACTTGTACAAAGGTCATTGAGACACTTATAAGCACTCATGTTGCATGAAACTTCGTTTAGAGTCCTAGAAACGCGTTGTTAGATGTTTCATAAGTTCGTCAAACTAGTAAAAAGCTCATTGAGACACTTATAAGCACTCATGTTGCATGTAACTTGGTTTAGAGTCCTAAAAATGCGTTGTTAGATGTTTCATAAGTTCGTCAATCTTGTACAAAGCTCATTGAGACGCTTATAAGCACGATGTTGCATGAAACTTGGTTTAGATTCCTAGAAACCGCGTTGTTAGATGTTTCATAAGGTCGTCAAACCATTACAAAGCTCATTGAGACAGTTATAAGCACTCATGTTGCATGAAACTTCGTTTAAAGTCCTAGAAACCGCGTTGTTAAATGTTTCATAAGTTCGTCAAACTAGTACAAAGCTCATTAAGACACATATAAGCACTTATGTTGCATGAAACTTGGTTTAGAGTGCTAGAAACCGCGTTGTTAGTTGTTTCATATGTTCGTCAAACTTGTACAAAGCTCATTGAGACACTTATAAGCACTCATGTTGCATGAAACTTGGGTTAGAGTCCTAGAAACGCGTTGTTAGACGTTTCATAAGTTCGTCAAACTAGTACAAAGCTCATTGAGACACTTATAAGCACTCATGTTGCATGAAACTTGGTTTAGAGTCCTAGAAACGCGTTGTTAGATGTTTCATAAGTTCGTCAAACTTGTACAAAGCCCATTGAGACACTTATAAGCACTCATGTTGTATGAAACTTGGTTTAGAGTCCTAGAAACGCGTTGTTAGATGTTTCATAAGTTCGTCAAACTAGTACAAATCTCATTGAGACACTTATAAGCACTCATGTTGCATGAAACTTGGTTTAGAATCTTAGAAACCGCGTTGTTAGATGTTTCATAAGTTCTTCAAACTAGTACAAAGCTCATTGAGACACTTATAAGCACTCATGTTGCAAGAAACTTGGTTTAGAGTCCTAGAAACGCGTTGTTAGATGTTTCATAAGTTCGTAAAACTTGTACAAAGATCATTGAGACACATATAAGCACTCATATGACATGAAACTTGGTTTAGAGTCCTAGAAACACGTTGTTAGATGTTTCATAAGTTCTTCAAACTAGTACAAAGCTCATTGAGACACTTATAAGCACTCATGTTGCATGAAACTTGGTTTAGAGTCCTAGAAACGCGTTGTTGGACGTTTCATAAGTTCGTAAAACTAGTACAACGCTCATTGAGACACTTATAAGCACTCATGTTGAATGAAACTTGGTTTAGAGTCCTAGAAATGCGTTGTTAGATGTATCATAAGTTCGTAAGACGTGTACAAAGCTCATTGAGACACTTATAAGCACTCATGTTGTATGAAACTTGGTTTAGAGTCCTAGAAACGCCTTGTTAAAAGTTTCATAAGTTCGTCAAAATAGTACAAAGCTAATTGAGACACTTATAAGCATTCATGTTGCATGAAACTTGGTTTAGAATCCTAGAAACGCATTGGTAGACGTTTCATAAATTCGTAAAACTAGTAAAAAGCTCATTGAGACACTTATAAGCACTCATGTTGCATGAAACTTGGTTTAGAGTCCTAGAAACGCGTTGTTAGATGTTTCATACGTTCGTCAAACTAGTACAAATCTCATTGAGACACTTATAAGCACTCATGTTGCATGAAACTTGGTTTAGAGTCTTAGAAACCGCGTTGTTAGATATTTCATAAGTTCTTCAAATTAGTACAAAGCTCATTGAGACACTTATAAGCACTCATGTTGCATGAAACTTGGTTTAGAGTCCTAGAAACGCGTTGTTAGATGTTTCATAATTTCTTAAAACTTGTACAAAGCTCATTGAGACACTTATAAGTACTCATGTTGCATGAAACTTGGTTTAGAATCCTAGAAACCGCGTTGTTAGATGTTTCATAAGTTCGTCAAACTAGTACAAAGCTCATTGACTTATAAGTACTCATGTTGCATGAAACTTGGTTTAGAGTCCTAGAAACGCGTTGTTAGATGTTTCATAAGTTCGTCAAACTAGTACAAAGCTCATTGACTTATAAGTACTCATGTTGCATGAAACTTGGTTTAGAGTCCTAGAAACGCGTTGTTAGATGTTTCATAAGTTTGTCAAACTAGTACAAAGCTCATTGAGACACTTATAAGCACTCATGTTGCATGAAACTTGGTTTAGAGTCCTAGAAACGCCTTGTTAGATGTTTCATAAGTTCGTCAAACTAGTACAAAGCTCATTGAGACACATATAAGCACTCATGTTGCATGAAACTTGGTTAAGAGTCCTAGAAACGCGTTGTTAGATGTTTCATAAGTTCGTCAAACTAGTAAAAAGCTCATTGAGACACTTATAAGCACTCATGTTGCATGAAACTTCGTTTAGAGTCCTAGAAACGCGTTGTTAGATGTTTCATAAGTTCGTCAATCTTGTACAAAGCTCATTGAGACGCTTATAAGCACGATGTTGCATGAAACTTGGTTTAGATTCCTAGAAACCGCGTTGTTAGATGTTTCATAAGGTCGTCAAACCATTACAAAGCTCATTGAGACACTTATAAGCACTCATGTTGCATGAAACTTCGTTTAAAGTCCTAGAAACCGCGTTGTTAGATGTTTCATAAGTTCGTCAAACTAATACAAAGCTCATTGAGACACATATAAGCACTTATGTTGCATGAAACTTGGTTTAGAGTCCTAGAAACCGCGTTGTTAGTTGTTTCATATGTTCGTCAAACTTGTACAAAGCTCATTGAGACACTTATAAGCACTCATGTTGCATGAAACTTGGGTTAGAGTCCTAGAAACGCGTTGTTAGACGTTTCATAAGTTCGTCAAACTAGTACAAAGCTCATTCAGACACTTATAAGCACTCATGTTGCATGAAACTTGGTTTAGAGTCCTAGAAATGCGTTGTTAGATTTTTCATAAGTTCGTAAAACTTGTACAAAGCTCATTGAGACACTTATAAGCACTCATGTTGTATGAAACTTGGTTTAGAGTCCTAGAAACGCCTTGTTAAAAGTTTCATAAGTTCGTCAAAATAGTACAAAGCTAATTGAGACACTTATAAGCATTCATGTTGCATGAAACTTGGTTTAGAATCCTAGAAACGCGTTGGTAGACGTTTCATAAATTCTTAAAACTAGTAAAAAGCTCATTGAGACACTTATAAGCACTCATGTTGCATGAAACATGGTTTAGAGTCCTAGAAACGCGTTGTTAGATGTTTCATAAGTTCGTCAAAACTAGTACAAATCTCATTGAGACACTTATAAGCACTCATGTTGCATGAAACTTTGTTTAGAGTCTTAGAAGCCGCGTTGTTAGATATTTCATAAGTTCTTCAAACTAGTACAAAGATCATTAGGACACTTATAAGCACTCATGTTGCATGAAACTTGGTTTAGAGTCCTAGAAACGCGTTGTTAGATGTTTCATAAGTTCGTAAAACTTGTACAAAGCTGATTGAGACAATTATAAGCACCGATGTTGCATGAAACTTGGTTTAGAGTCCTAGAAACCGCGTTGTTAGATGTTTCATAAGTTCGTCAAACTAGTACAAAGCTCATTGAGACACTTATAAGCACTCATGTTGAATGAAACTTGGTTTAGAGTCCTAGAAACGCGTTGTTAAATATTTCATAAGTTTGTCAAACTTGTACAAAGGTCATTGAGACACTTATAAGCACTCATGTTGCATGAAACTTCGTTTAGAGTCCTAGAAACGCGTTGTTAGATGTTTCATAAGTTCGTCAAACTAGTAAAAAGCTCATTGAGACACTTATAAGCACTCATGTTGCATGTAACTTGGTTTAGAGTCCTAAAAACGCGTTGTTAGATGTTTCATAAGTTCGTCAATCTTGTACAAAGCTCATTGAGACGCTTATAAGCACTGATGTTGCATGAAACTTGGTTTAGATTCCTAGAAACCGCGTTGTTAGATGTTTCATAAGGTCGTCAAACCATTACAAAGCTCATTGAGACAGTTATAAGCACTCATGTTGCATGAAACTTCGTTTAAAGTCCTAGAAACCGCGTTGTTAAATGTTTCATAAGTTCGTCAAACTAGTACAAAGCTCATTAAGACACATATAAGCACTTATGTTGCATGAAACTTGGTTTAGAGTGCTAGAAACCGCGTTGTTAGTTGTTTCATATGTTCGTCAAACTTGTACAAAGCTCATTTAGACACTTATAAGCACTCATGTTGCATGAAACTTGGGTTAGAGTCCTAGAAACGCGTTGTTAGACGTTTCATAAGTTTGTCAAACTAGTAGAAAGCTCATTGAGACACTTATAAGCACTCATGTTGCATGAAACTTGGTTTAGAGTCCTAGAAACGCGTTGTTAGATGTTTCATAAGTTCGTCAAACTTGTACAAAGCCCATTGAGACACTTATAAGCACTCATGTTGTATGAAACTTGGTTTAGAGTCCTAGAAACGCGTTGTTAGATGTTTCATAAGTTCGTCAAACTAGTACAAATCTCATTGAGACACTTATAAGCACTCATGTTGCATGAAACTTGGTTTAGAATCTTAGAAACCGCGTTGTTAGATGTTTCATAAGTTCTTCAAACTAGTACAAAGCTCATTGAGACACTTATAAGCACTCATGTTGCAAGAAACTTGGTTTAGAGTACTAGAAACGCGTTGTTAGATGTTTCATAAGTTCGTAAAACTTGTACAAAGATCATTGAGACACATATAAGCACTCATGTTGCATGAAACTTGGTTTAGAGTCCTAGAAACACGTTGTTAGATGTTTCATAAGTTCTTCAAACTAGTACAAAGCTCATTGAGACACTTATAAGCACTCATGTTGCATGAAACTTGGTTTAGAGTCCTAGAAACGCGTTGTTGGACGTTTCATAAGTTCGTAAAACTAGTACAACGCTCATTGAGACACTTATAAGCACTCATGTTGAATGAAACTTGGTTTAGAGTCCTAGAAATGCGTTGTTGGATGTATCATAAGTTCGTAAGACGTGTACAAAGCTCATTGAGACACTTATAAGCACTCATGTTGTATGAAACTTGGTTTAGAGTCCTAGAAACGCCTTGTTAAAAGTTTCATAAGTTCGTCAAAATAGTACAAAGCTAATTGAGACACTTATAAGCATTCATGTTGCATGAAACTTGGTTTAGAATCCTAGAAACGCATTGGTAGACGTTTCATAAATTCGTAAAACTAGTAAAAAGCTCATTGAGACACTTATAAGCACTCATGTTGCATGAAACTTGGTTTAGAGTCCTAGAAACGCGTTGTTAGATGTTTCATACGTTCGTCAAACTAGTACAAATCTCATTGAGACACTTATAAGCACTCATGTTGCATGAAACTTGGTTTAGAGTCTTAGAAACCGCGTTGTTAGATATTTCATAAGTTCTTCAAACTAGTACAAAGCTCATTGAGACACTTATAAGCACTCATGTTGCATGAAACTTGGTTTAGAGTCTTAGAAACGCGTTGTTAGATGTTTCATAATTTCTTAAAACTTGTACAAAGCTCATTGAGACACTTATAAGTACTCATGTTGCATGAAACTTGGTTTAGAATCCTAGAAACCGCGTTGTTAGATGTTTCATAAGTTCGTCAAACTAGTACAAAGCTCATTGACTTATAAGTACTCATGTTGCATGAAACTTGGTTTAGAGTCCTAGAAACGCGTTGTTAGATGTTTCATAAGTTCGTCAAACTAGTACAAAGCTCATTGACTTATAAGTACTCATGTTGCATGAAACTTGGTTTAGAGTCCTAGAAACGCGTTGTTAGATGTTTCATAAGTTTGTCAAACTAGTACAAAGCTCATTGAGACACTTATAAGCACTCATGTTGCATGAAACTTGGTTTAGAGTCCTAGAAACGCCTTGTTAGATGTTTCATAAGTTCGTCAAACTAGTACAAAGCTCATTGAGACACATATTGATACGCCCTTTGTTCGGACCGAAACTCCGTGAGAAGGTGAGTACTACGTTGGGGATAGATCTTGGCGGATGCGGAGAGAAACAACGAATAACTCCGGGTTAGGATGGGGAGATGGAGCGGTGGAGTCGATGGGTGGATGGGGAACGTCTCAAGGAGGCTATGGAGCAACCCCCCTGATGGATAGAAGAGACGCTTGGAAGCAAGTATGCTTGTAAGCGGCTCAAGTTCGCAAAGGAACCGAGAGGAGTCGACTATAAGAAGTTTTAGGTAAAAAGTTGACTAAAGAAGAAGGTGGTGCGGCGCATCCCTTATATAGAGGAGGCACAAGTCGCAACTCTCTTTTAGGGTTGCGCGTTTAAACAAAAAGGAAATCCGAGAAAAGGAAATCCGCATCAAAATGGAAAACGCAAAGAAAAAAGGAAATCGCCAAAACAACGCGGCGTTCCTTAAAGAAAAGATAGAACAACGAGTAGTGTGAGAAATGCCTCGTCTCTTACATTCTTCAAGCCATGATTACTAATGGACGACGTGGTGTTCTTCTTGACCTCATTAAAACCCGGTGGGAAAAAGAGTATCAAGCGAGACACCTAGTCCGCTTAGCTTTCATAGCTTGGTCTTCTTAAGTGGTGGCGGTGAATATGTTGAAGTAGCTCCTAGGTGATACTTCCTTGTCCATGGTACTTGATAAAGCTATCTTGGCTAGCTCCTTAGCTTTGGACCGTGTGATCACGCCTTCCCGTCCTTCGGTGATTGGTGCACGTGCGCCTTGTTGATCGGCATCGATGTCGAGTGGTCGATGTTGGTCGATGCCGAGTGGTCGATGTTGGTCGGTATCGAGTGGTCGATGTCGGTCGATGCCGAGTGGTCGATGTTGATCGGCATCGGTATCCGATTCTGGTTCCACGCTCATATCACATATAAGCACTCATGTTGCATGAAACTTGGTTTAGAGTCCTAGAAACGCGTTGTTAGATGTTTCATAAGTTCGTCAAACTAGTAAAAAGCTCATTGAGACACTTATAAGCACTCATGTTGCATGAAACTTCGTTTAGAGTCCTAGAAACGCGTTGTTAGATGTTTCATAAGTTCGTCAATCTTGTACAAAGCTCATTGAGACGCTTATAAGCACTTATGTTGCATGAAACTTGGTTTAGATTCCTAGAAACCGCGTTGTTAGATGTTTCATAAGGTCGTCAAACCATTACAAAGCTCATTGAGACACTTATAAGCACTCATGTTGCATGAAACTTCGTTTAAAGTCCTAGAAACCGCGTTGTTAGATGTTTCATAAGTTCGTCAAACTAATACAAAGCTCATTGAGACACATATAAGCACTTATGTTGCATGAAACTTGGTTTAGAGTCCTAGAAACCGCGTTGTTAGTTGTTTCATATGTTCGTCAAACTTGTACAAAGCTCATTGAGACACTTATAAGCACTCATGTTGCATGAAACTTGGGTTAGAGTCCTAGAAACGCGTTGTTAGACGTTTCATAAGTTCGTCAAACTAGTACAAAGCTCATTGAGACACTTATAAGCACTCATGTTGCATGAAACTTGGTTTAGAGTCCTAGAAACGCGTTGTTAGATGTTTCATAAGTTCGTCAAACTTGTACAAAGCCCATTGAGACACTTATAAGCACTCATGTTGTATGAAACTTGGTTTAGAGTCCTAGAAACCGCGTTGTTAGATGTTTCATAAGTTCGTCAAACTAGTACAAAGCTCATTGAGACACTTATAAGCACTCATGTTGCATGAGACTTGGTTTAGAGTCTTAGAAATGCGTTGTTAGATTTTTCATAAGTTCGTAAAACTTGTACAAAGCTCATTGAGACACTTATAAGCACTCATGTTGTATGAAACTTGGTTTAGAGCCTAGAAACGCCTTGTTAAAAGTTTCATAAGTTCGTCAAAATAGTACAATTCTAATTGAGACACTTATAAGCATTCATGTTGCATGAAACTTGGTTTAGAATCCTAGAAACGCGTTGGTAGACGTTTCATAAATTCGTAAAACTAGTAAAAAGCTCATTGAGACACTTATAAGCACACATGTTGCATGAAAGTTGGTTTAGAGTCCTAGAAATGCGTTGTTAGATTTTTCATAAGTTCGTAAAACTTGTACAAAGCTCATTGAGACACTTATAAGCACTCATGTTGTATGAAACTTGGTTTAGAGTCCTAGAAACGCCTTGTTAAAAGTTTCATAAGTTCGTCAAAATAGTACAATGCTAATTGAGACACTTATAAGCATTCATGTTGCATGAAACTTGGTTTAGAATCCTAGAAACGCGTTGGTAGCCGTTTCATAAATTCGTAAAACTAGTAAAAAGCTCATTGAGACACTTATAAGCACTCATGTTGCATGAAACTTGGTTTAGAGTCCTAGAAACGCGTTGTTAGATGTTTCATAAGTTTGTAAAACTTGTACAAAGCTGATTGAGACACTTATAAGTACTCATGTTGCATGAAACTTGGTTTAGAGTCCTAGAAACCGCGTTGTTAGATGTTTCATAAGTTCGTCAAACTAGTACAAAGCTCATTGACTTATAAGTACTCATGTTGCATGAAGCTTGGTTTAGAGTCCTACAAACGCGTTGTTAGATGTTTCATAAGTTCGTCAAACTAGTACAAAGCTCATTGAGACACTTATAAGCACTCATGTTGCATGAAACTTGGTTTAGAGTCATAGAAACGCGTTGTTGGACATTTCATAAGTTCGTAAAACTAGTACAAAGCTCATTGAGACACTTATAAGCACTCATGTTGAATGAAACTTGGTTTAGAGTCCTAGAAATGCGTTGTTAGATGTTTCATAAGTTCGTAAAACTTGTACAAAGCTCATTGAGACACTTATAAGCACTCATGTTGTATGAAACTTGGTTTAGAGTCCTAGAAACGCCTTGTTAAAAGTTTTATAAGTTCGTCAAAATAGTACAAAGCTAATTGAGACACACTTATAAGCATTCATGTTGCATGAAACTTGGTTTAGAATCCTAGAAACGCGTTGGTAGACGTTTCATAAATTCTTAAAACTAGTAAAAAGCTCATTGAGACACTTATAAGCACTCATGTTGCATGAAACATGGTTTAGAGTCCTAGAAAAGCGTTGTTAGATGTTTCATAAGTTCGTCAAAACTAGTACAAATCTCATTGAGACACTTATAAGCACTCATGTTGCATGAAACTTGGTTTAGAGTCTTAGAAGCCGCGTTGTTAGATATTTCATAAGTTCTTCAAACTAGTACAAAGCTCATTAGGACACTTATAAGCACTCATGTTGCATGAAACTTGGTTTAGAGTCCTAGAAACGCGTTGTTAGATGTTTCATAAGTTCGTAAAACTTGTACAAAGCTGATTGAGACAATTATAAGCACGATGTTGCATGAAACTTGGTTTAGAGTCCTAGAAACCGCGTTGTTAGATGTTTCATAAGTTCGTCAAACTAGTACAAAGCTCATTGAGACACTTATAAGCACTCATGTTGAATGAAACTTGGTTTAGAGTCCTAGAAACGCGTTGTTAAATATTTCATAAGTTTGTCAAACTTGTACAAAGGTCATTGAGACACTTATAAGCACTCATGTTGCATGAAACTTCGTTTAGAGTCCTAGAAACGCGTTGTTAGATGTTTCATAAGTTCGTCAAACTAGTAAAAAGCTCATTGAGACACTTATAAGCACTCATGTTGCATGAAACTTGGTTTAGAGTCCTAAAAACGCGTTGTTAGATGTTTCATAAGTTCGTCAATCTTGTAAAAAGCTCATTGAGACGCTTATAAGCACCGATGTTGCATGAAACTTGGTTTAGATTCCTAGAAACCGCGTTGTTAGATGTTTCATAAGGTCGTCAAACCATTACAAAGCTCATTGAGACAGTTATAAGCACTCATGTTGCATGAAACTTCGTTCAAAGTCCTAGAAACCGCGTTGTTAAATGTTTCATAAGTTCGTCAAACTAGTACAAAGCTCATTAAGACACATATAAGCACTTATGTTGCATGAAACTTGGTTTAGAGTGCTAGAAACCGCGTTGTTAGTTGTTTCATATGTTCGTCAAACTTGTACAAAGCTCATTGAGACACTTATAAGCACTCATGTTGCATGAAACTTGGGTTAGAGTCCTAGAAACGCGTTGTTAGACGTTTCATAAGTTCGTCAAACTAGTACAAAGCTCATTGAGACACTTATAAGCACTCATGTTGCATGAAACTTGGTTTAGAGTCCTAGAAACGCGTTGTTAGATGTTTCATAAGTTCGTCAAACTTGTACAAAGCCCATTGAGACACTTATAAGCACTCATGTTGTATGAAACTTGGTTTAGAGTCCTAGAAACGCGTTGTTAGATGTTTCATAAGTTCGTCAAACTAGTACAAATCTCATTGAGACACTTATAAGCACTCATGTTGCATGAAACTTGGTTTAGAATCATAGAAACCGCGTTGTTAGATGTTTCATAAGTTCTTCAAACTAGTACAAAGCTCATTGAGACACTTATAAGCACTCATGTTGCAAGAAACTTGGTTTAGAGTCCTAGAAACGCGTTGTTAGATGTTTCATAAGTTCGTAAAACTTGTACAAAGATCATTGAGACACTTATAAGTACTTATGTTGCATGAAACTTGGTTTAGAGTCCTAGAAACCGCGTTGTTAGATGTTTCATAAGTTCGTCAAACTTGTACAAAGATCATTGACTTATAAGTACTCATGTTGCATGAAACTTGGTTTAGAGTCCTAGAAACGCGTTGTTAGATGTTTCATAAGTTTGTAAAACTAGTACAAAGCTCATTGAGACACTTATAAGCACTCATGTTGCATGAAACTTCGTTAGAGTCTTAGAAACCGCGTTCTTAGATGTTTCATAAGTTCGTGAAACTAGTACAAAGCTCATTGAGACACATATAAGCACTCATGTTGCATGAAACTTGGTTTAGAGTCCTAGAAACGCGTTGTTAGATGTTTCATAAGTTCTTCAAACTAGTACAAAGCTCATTGAGACACTTATAAGCACTCATGTTGCATGAAACTTGGTTTAGAGTCCTAGAAACGCGTTGTTGGACGTTTCATAAGTTCGTAAAACTAGTACAACGCTCATTGAGACACTTATAAGCACTCATGTTGAATGAAACTTGGTTTAGAGTCCTAGAAATGCGTTGTTAGATGTATCATAAGTTCGTAAGACTTGTACAAAGCTCATTGAGACACTTATAAGCACTCATGTTGTATGAAACTTGGTTTAGAGTCCTAGAAACGCCTTGTTAAAAGTTTCATAAATTCGTCAAAATAGTACAAAGCTAATTGAGACACTTATAAGCATTCATGTTGCATGAAACTTGGTTTAGAATCCTAGAAACGAATTGGTAGACGTTTCATAAATTCGTAAAACTAGTAAAAAGCTCATTAAGACACTTATAAGCACTCATGTTGCATGAAACTTGGTTTAGAGTCCTAGAAACGCGTTGTTAGATGTTTCATAAGTTCGTCAAACTAGTACAAATCTCATTGAGACACTTATAAGCACTCATGTTGCATGAAACTTGGTTTAGAGTCTTAGAAACCGCGTTGTTAGATATTTCATAAGTTCTTCAAACTAGTACAAAGCTCATTGAGACACTTATAAGCACTCATGTTGCATGAAACTTGGTTTAGAGTCCTAGAAACGCGTTGTTAGATGTTTCATAATTTCTTAAAACTTGTACAAAGCTCATTGAGACACTTATAAGTACTCATGTTGCATGAAACTTGGTTTAGAGTCCTAGAAACCGCGTTGTTAGATGTTTCATAAGTTCGTCAAACTAGTACAAAGCTCATTGACTTATAAGTACTCATGTTGCATGAAACTTGGTTTAGAGTCCTAGAAACGCGTTGTTAGATGTTTCATAAGTTTGTCAAACTAGTACAAAGCTCATTGAGACACTTATAAGCACTCATGTTGCATGAAACTTGGTTTAGAGTCCTAGAAACGCCTTGTTAGATGTTTCATAAGTTCGTCAAACTAGTACAAAGCTCATTGAGACACATATAAGCACTCATGTTGCATGAAACTTGGTTTAGAGTCCTAGAAACGCGTTCTTAGATGTTTCATAAGTTCGTCAAACTAGTACAAAGCTCATTGAGACACTTATAAGCACTCATGTTGCATGAAACTTCGTTTAGAGTCCTAGAAACGCGTTGTTAGATGTTTCATAAGTTCGTCAAACTAGTAAAAAGCTCATTGAGACACTTATAAGCACTCATGTTTTATGAAACTTGGTTTAAAGTCCTAAATACGCGTTGTTAGATGTTTCATAAGTTCGTCAATCTTGTACAAAGCTCATTGAGACGCTTATAAGCACTGATGTTGCATGAAACTTGGTTTAGATTCCTAGAAACCGCGTTGTTAGATGTTTCATAAGGTCGTCAAACCATTACAAAGCTCATTGAGACACTTATAAGCACTCATGTTGCATGAAACTTCGTTTAAAGTCCTAGAAACCGCGTTGTTAGATGTTTCATAAGTTCGTCAAACTAATACAAAGCTCATTGAGACACATATAAGCACTTATGTTGCATGAAACTTGGTTTAGAGTCCTAGAAACCGCGTTGTTAGTTGTTTCATATGTTCGTCAAACTTGTACAAAGCTCATTGAGACACTTATAAGCACTCATGTTGCGTGAAACTTGGGTTAGAGTCCTAGAAACGCGTTGTTAGACGTTTCATAAGTTCGTCAAACTAGTACAAAGCTCATTGAGACACTTATAAGCACTCATGTTGCATGAAACTTGGTTTAGAGTCCTAGAAACGTGTTGTTAGATCTTTCATAAGTTCGTAAAACTTGTACAAAGCTCATTGAGGCACTTATAAGTACTCATGTTGCATGTAACATGGTTTAGTGTCCTAGAAACCGCGTTGTTAGATGTTTCATAAGTTCGTCAAAATAGTACAAAGCTCATTGACTTATAAGTACTCATGTTGCATGAAACTTGGTTTAGAGTCCTAGAAACGCGTTGTTAGATGTTTCATAAGTTTGTCAAACTAGTACAAAGCTCATTGAGACACTTATAAGCACTCATGTTGCATGAAACTTGGTTTAGAGTCCTAGAAACGCCTTGTTAGATGTTTCATAATTTCGTCAAACTAGTACAAAGCTCATTGAGACACATATAGGCACTCATGTTGCATGAAACTTGGTTTAGAGTCCTAGAAACGCGTTGTTAGATGTTTCATAAGTTCGTCAAACTAGTACAAAGCACATTGAGACAATTCTAAGCACTCATGTTGAATGAAACTTGGTTTAGAGTCCTAGAAACGCGTTGTTAAATGTTTCATAAGTTTGTCAAACTTGTACAAAGCTCGTTGAGACACTTATAAGCACTCATGTTGCATGAAACTTCGTTTAGAGTCCTAGAAACGCGTTGTTAAATGTTTCATAAGTTCGTCAAACTAGTAAAAAGCTCATTGAGACACTTATAAGCACTCATATTGCATGAAACTTGGTTTAGAGTCTTAAAAACGCGTTGTTAGATGTTGCATAAGTTCGTCAATCTTGTACAAAGCTCATTGAGACGCTTATAAGCACTCATGTTGCATGAAACTTGGTTTAGAGTCCTAGAAACCGCGTTGTTAGATGTTTCATAAGGTCGTCAAACTTGTACAAAGCTCATTGAGACACTTATAAGTACTCATGTTGCATGAAACTTGGCTTAGAGTCCTAGAAACCGCGTTGTTAGATGTTTCATAAGTTCGTCAAACCATTACAAAGCTCATTGAGACACTTATAAGCACTCATGTTGCATGAAACTTGGTTTAGAGTCCTAGAAACCGTGTTGTTAGTTGTTTCATATGTTCGTCAAACTTGTACAAAGCTCATTGAGACACTTATAAGCACTCATGTTGCATGAAACTTGGTTTAGAGTCCTAGAAACGCGTTGTTAGACGTTTCATAAGTTCGTCAAACTAGTACAAAGCTCATTGAGACACTTATAAGCACTCATGTTGCATGAAACTTGGTTTAGAGTCCTAGAAACGCGTTGTTAGATGTTTCATAAGTTCGTCAAACTTTTACAAAGCCCATTGAGACACTTATAAGCACTCATGTTGTATGAAACTTGGTTTAGAGTCCTAGAAACCGCGTTGTTAGATGTTTCATAAGTTCGTCAAACTAGTACAAAGCTCATTGAGACACTTATAAGCACTCATGTTGCATGAAACTTGGTTTAGAGTCCTAGAAATGCGTTGTTAGATTTTTCATAAGTTCGTAAAACTTGTACAAAGCTCATTGAGAAACTTATAAGCACTCATGTTGTATGAAACTTGGTTTAGAGTCCTAGAAACGCCTTGTTAAAAGTTTCATAAGTTCGTCAAAATAGTACAATGCTAATTGAGACACTTATAAGCATTCATGTTGCATGAAACTTGGTTTAGAATCCTAGAAACGCGTTGGTAGACGTTTCATAAATTCGTAAAACTAGTAAAAAGCTCATTGAGACACTTATAAGCACTCATGTTGCATGAAACTTGGTTTAGAGTCCTAGAAACGCGTTGTTAGATGTTTCATAAGTTCGTGAAACTTGTACAAAGCTCATTGAGACACTTATAAGTACTCATGTTGCATGAAACTTGGTTTAGAGTCCTAGAAACCGCGTTGTTAGATATTTCATAAGTTCGTCAAACTAGTACAAAGCTCATTGACTTATAAGTACTCATGTTGCATGAAACTTGGTTTAGAGTCCTAGAAACGCGTTGTTAGATGTTTCATAAGTTTGTCAAACTAGTGCAAAGCTCATTGAGACACTTATAAGCACTCATGTTGCATGAAACTTGTTTTAGAGTCCTAGAAACGCCTTGTTAGATGTTTCATAAGTTCGTCAAACTAGTACAAAGCTCATTGAGACACATATAAGCACTCATGTTGTATGAAACTTGGTTTAGAGTCCTAGAAACGCGTTGTTAGATGTTTCATAAGTTCGCCAAACTAGTACAAATCTCATTGAGACACTTATAAGCACTCATGTTGCATGAAACTTGGTTTAGAATCTTAGAAACCGCGTTGTTATATGTTTCATAAGTTCTTCAAACTAGTAAAAAGCTCATTGATACACTTATAGGCACTCATGTTGCAAGAAACTTGGTTTAGAGTCCTCGAAACGCGTTGTTAGATGTTTCATAAGTTCGTAAAACTTGTAAAAAGCTCATTAAGACACTTATAAGTACTCATGTTGCATGAAACTTGGTTTAGAGTCCTAGAAACCGTGTTGTTAGATGTTTCATAAGTTCGTCAAACTAGTACAAAGCTCATTGACTTATAAGTACTCATGTTGCATGAAACTTGGTTTAGAGTCCTAGAAACGCGTTGTTAGATGTTTCATAAGTTTGTAAAACTAGTACAAAAGCTCATTGAGACACTTATAAGCACTCATGTTGCATGAAACTTCGTTAGAGTCTTAGAAACCGCGTTCTTAGATGTTTCATAAGTTCGTCAAACTAGTACAAAGCTCATTGAGACACATGTAAGCACTCATGATGCATGAAACTTGGTTTAGAGTCCTAGAAACGCGTTGTTAGATGTTTCATAAGTTCTTCAAACTAGTACAAAGCTCATTGAGACACTTATAAGCACTCATGTTGCATGAAACTTGGTTTAGAGTCCTAGAAACGCGTTGTTGGACGTTTCATAAGTTCGTAAAACTAGTACAACGCTCATTGAGACACTTATAAGCACTCATGTTGAATGAAACTTGGTTTAAAGTCCTAGAATTGCGTTGTTAGATGTTTCATAAGTTCGTAAGACTTGTACAAAACTCATTGAGACACTTATAAGAACTCATGTTGTATGAAACTTGGTTTAGAGTCCTAGAAACGCCTTGTTAAAAGTTTCATAAGTTCGTCAAAATAGTACAAAGCTAATTGAGACACTTATAAGCATTCATGTTGCATGAAACTTGGTTTAGATTCCTAGAAACGCCTTGTTAGATGTTTCATAAGTTCGTCAAACTAGTACAAAGCTCATTGAGACACATATAAGCACTCATGTTGCATGAAACTTGGTTTAGAGTCCTAGAAACGCGTTGTTAGATGTCTCATAAGTTCGTCAAACTAGTACAAAGCTCATTGAGACACTTATAAGCACTCATGTTGCATGAAACTTCGTTTAGAGTCCTAGAAACGCGTTGTTAGATGTTTCATAAGTTCGTCAAACTAGTAAAAAGCTCATTGAGACACTTATAAGCACTCATGTTGCATGAAACTTGGTTTAGAGTCCTAAATACGCGTTGTTAGATGTTTCATAAGTTCGTCAATCTTGTACAAAGCTCATTGAGACGCTTATAAGCACTGATGTTGCATGAAACTTGGTTTAGATTCCTAGAAACCGCGTTGTTAGATGTTTCATAAGGTCGTCAAACCATTACAAAGCTCATTGAGACACTTATAAGCACTCATGTTGCATGAAACTTCGTTTAAAGTCCTAGAAACCGCGTTGTTAGATGTTTCATAAGTTCGTCAAACTAATACAAAGATCATTGAGACACATATAAGCACTTATGTTGCATGAAACTTGGTTTAGAGTCCTAGAAACCGCGTTGTTAGTTGTTTCATATGTTCGTCAAACTTATACAAAGCTCATTGAGACACTTATAAGCACTCATGTTGCATGAAACTTGGGTTAGAGTCCTAGAAACGCGTTGTTAGACGTTTCATAAGTTCGTCAACCTAGTACAAAGCTCATTGAGACACTTATAAGCACTCATGTTGCATGAAACTTGGTTTAGAGTCCTAGAAACGCGTTGTTAGATGTTTCATAAGTTCGTAAAACTTGTACAAAGCTCATTGAGACACTTATAAGTACTCATGTTGCATGTAACATGGTTTAGTGTCCTAGAAACCGCGTTGTTAGATGTTTCATAAGTTCGTAAAAATAGTACAAAGCTCATTGACTTATAAGTACTCATGTTGCATGAAACTTGGTTTAGAGTCCTAGAAACGCGTTGTTAGATGTTTCATAAGTTTGTCAAACTAGTACAAATCTCATTGAGACACTTATAAGCACTCATGTTGCATGAAACTTGGTTTAGAGTCCTAGAAACGCCTTGTTAGATGTTTCATAAGTTCGTCAAACTAGTACAAAGCTCATTGAGACACATATAGGCACTCATGTTGCATGAAACTTGGTTTAGAGTCCTAGAAACGCGTTGTTAGATGTTTCATAAGTTCGTCAAACTAGTACAAAGCTCATTGAGACAATTATAAGCACTCATGTTGAATGAAACTTGGTTTAGAGTCCTAGAAACGCGTTGTTAAATGTTTCATAAGTTTGTCAAAGTTGTACAAAGCTCATTGAGACACTTATAAGCACTCATGTTGCATGAAACTTCGTTTAGAGTCCTAGAAACGCGTTGTTAGATGTTTCATAAGTTCGTCAAACTAGTAAAAAGCTCATTGAGACACTTATAAGCACTCATATTACATGAAACTTGGTTTAGAGTCCTAAAAACGCGTTGTTAGATGTTTCATAAGTTCGTCAATCTTGTCCAAAGCTCATTGAGACGCTTATAAGCACTCATGTTGCATGAAACTTCGTTTAGAGTCCTAGAAACCGCGTTGTTAGATGTTTCATAAGGTCGTCAAAGTTGTACAAAGCTCATTGAGACACTTATAAGTACTCATGTTGCATGAAACTTGGCTTAGAGTCCTAGAAACCGCGTTGTTAGATGTTTTATAAGTTCGTCAAACCATTACAAAGCTCATTGAGACGATTATAAGCACTCATGTTGCATGAAACTTCGTTTAGAGTCCTAGAAACCGCGTTGTTAGATGTTTCATAAGTTCGTCAAACTAGTACAAAGCTCATTGAGACACATATAAGCACTTATGTTGCATGAAACTTGGTTTAGAGTACTAGAAACCGCGTTGTTAGTTGTTTCATATGTTCGTCAAACTTGTACAAAGCTCATTGAGACACTTATAAACACTCATATTGCATGAAACTTGGTTTAGAGTCCTAGAAACGCGTTGTTAGACGTTTCATAAGTTCGTTAAACTAGTACAAAGCTCATTGAGACACTTATAAGCACTCATGTTGCATGAAACTTGGTTTAGAGTCCTAGAAACGCGTTGTTAGATGTCTCATAAGTTCGTCAAAATTGTACAAAGCCCATTGAGACACTTATAAGCACTCATGTTGTATGAAACTTGGTTTAGAGTCCTAGAAACCGCGTTATTAGATGTTTCATAAGTTCGTAAAACTAGTACAAAGCTCATTGAGACACTTATAAGCACTCATGTTGCATGAAACTTGGTTTAGAGTCCTAGAAATGCGTTGTTAGATTTTTCATAAGTTCGTAAAACTTGTACAAAGCTCATTGAGACACTTATAAGCACTCATGTTGTATGAAACTTGGTTTAGAGTCCTAGAAACGCCTTGTTAAAAGTTTCATAAGTTCGTCAAAATAGTACAATGCTAAGTGAGACACTTATAAGCATTCATGTTGCATGAAACTTGGTTTAGGATCCTAGAAACGCGTTGGTAGACGTTTCATAAATTCGTAAAACTAGTAAAAAGCTCATTGAGACACTTATAAGCACTCATGTTGCATGAAACTTGGTTTAGAGTCCTAGAAACGCGTTGTTAGATGTTTCATAAGTTCGTAAAACTTGTACAAAGCTCATTGAGACACTTATAAGTACTCATGTTGCATGAAACTTGGTTTAGAGTCCTAGAAACTGCGTTGTTAGATGTTTCATAAGTTCGTCAAACTAGTACAAAGCTCATTGACTTATAAGTACTCATGTTGCATGAAACTTGGTTTAGAGTCCTAGAAACGCGTTGTTAGATGTTTCATAAGTTTGTCAAACTAGTGCAAAGCTCATTGAGACACTTATAAGCACTCATGTTGCATGAAACTTGTTTTAGAGTCCTAGAAACGCCTTGGTAGATGTTTCATAAGTTCGTCAAACAAGTACAAAGCTCATTGAGACACATATAAGCACTCATGTTGCATGAAACTTGGTTTAGAGTCCTAGAAACGTGTTGTTAGATGTTTTATAAGTTCGTCAAACTAGTACAAAGTTCATTGAGACACTTATAAGCACTCATGTTGAATGAAACTTGGTTTAGAGTCCTAGAAACGCATTGTTAAATGTTTCATAAGTTTGTCAAACTTGTACAAAGCTCATTGAGACACTTATAAGCACTCATGTTGCATGAAACTTCGTTTAGATTCCTAGAAACGCGTTGTTAGATGTTTCATAAGTTCGTCAAACTAGTAAAAAGCTCATTGAGATACTTATAAGCACTCATGTTGCATGAAACTTGGTTTAGAGTCCTAAAAACGAGTTATTAGATGTTTCATAAGTTCGTCAATCTTGTACAAAGCTCATTGAGACACTTATAAGTACTCATGTTGCATGAAACCTGGCTTAGAGTCCTAGAAACCGCGTTGTTTGATGTTTCATAAGTTCTTCAAACCATTACAAAGCTCATTGAGACACTTATAAGCACTCATGTTGCATGAAACTTCGTTTAGAGTCCTAGAAACCACGTTGTTAGATGCTTCATAAGTTCGTCAAACAAGTACAAAGCTCATTGAGACACATATAAGCACTTATGTTGCATGAAACTTGGTTTAGAGTCCTAGAAACGCGTTGTTAGATGTTTCATAAGTTCGTCAAACTTGTACAAAGCCCATTGAGACACTTATAAACACTGATGTTGTATGAAACTTGGTTTAGTGTCCTAGAAACCGCGTTGTTAGATGTTTCATAAGTTCGTCAAACTAGTACAAAGCTCATTGAGACACTTATAAGCACTGATGTTGCATGAAACTTGGTTTAGAGTCCTAGAAACGCGTTGTAAGATGTTTCATAAGTTCGTCAAACTAGTGCAAAGCTCATTGAGAGACTTATAAGCATTCATGTTGCATGAAACTTGGTTTAGAATCCTAGAAACGAGTTGGTAGACGTTTCATAAATTCGTAAAACTTGTACAAAGCTAATTGAGACACTTATAAGCACTCATGTTGCATAAAACTTGGTTTAGAGTCCTAGAAACGCGTTGTTAGATGTTTCATAAGTTCGTCAAACTACTACATATCTCATTGAGACACTTATAAGCACTCATGTTTCATGAAACTTGGTTTAGAGACTTAGAAACCGCGTTGTTAGATATTTCATAAGTTCTTCAAACTAGTTCAAAGCTCATTGAGACACTTATAAGCACTCATGTTCCATGAAACTTGGTTTAGAGTTCTAGAAACGCGTTGTTAGATGTTTCATAAGTTCGTAAAACTTGTACAAAGCTCATTGAGACACTTATAAGTACTCATGTTGCATGAAACTTGGTTTAGAGTCCTAGAAACCGCGTTGTTACATGTTTCATATGTTCGTCAAACTAGTACAAAGCTCATTGACTTATAAGTACTCATGTTGCATGAAACTTGGTTTATAATCCTAGAAACGCGTTGTTAGATGTTTCATAAGTTTGTCAAACTAGTGCAAAGCTCATTGAGACACATATAAGCACTCATGTTGCATGAAACTTGGCTTAGAGTCCTAGAAACCGCGTTGTTAGTTGTTTCATATGTTCGTCAAACATGTACAAAGCTCATTGAGACACTAATAAGCACTCATGTTGCGGGAAACTTGGTTTAGAGTCCTAGAAACGCGTTGTTAGATGTTTCATAAGTTCGTAAAACTTGTACAAAGCTCATTGAGACACTTATAAGCACTCATGTGGAATGAAACTTGGTTTAGAGTCCTAGAAACGCGTTGTTAGATGTTTCATAAGTTTGTCAAACTAGTACAAAGCTCATTGAGACAATTATAAGCACTCATGTTGCATGAAACTTGGTTTAGAGTCCTAGAAACGCGTTGTTAGACGTTTCATAAGTTCGTCAAACTAGTACAAAGCTCATTGAGACACTTATAAGCACTCATGTTGCATGAAACTTGGTTTAGAGTCCTAGAAACGCGTTGTTAGATGTTTCATAAGTTCGTCAAACTTGTACAAAGCCCATTGAGACACTTATAAACACTCATGTTGTATGAAACTTGGTTTAGAGTCCTAGAAACCGCGTTGTTTGATGTTTCATATGTTCGTCAAACTAGTACAAAGCTCATTGAGACACTTATAAGCACTCATGTTGCATGAAACTTGGTTTAGAGTCCTAGAAATGCGTTGTTAGATTTTTCATAAGTTTGTAAAACTTGTACAAAGCTCATTGAGACACTTATAAGCACTCATGTTGTATGAAACTTGGTTTAGAGTCCTAGAAACGCCTTGTTAAAAGTTTCATAAGTTCGTCAAAATAGTACAATGCTAATTGAGACACTTATAAGCATTCATGTTGCATGTGTTGAGGAGAAATAGTCAACGGTATAGCGCATGACTAGTATCCGAACCATTATTGACCGAGAAGGGATTTTGGAAGACTCTAAGTGGAAAAGAGGGTTTCATGAGGTGCAACGGCTACGAGACGTGGCTCCACAAGTTGGAGGAGACGTGGCACCATGATGTGTCGAGACGTGGTCGAGAAAGCGCGGGTCAAAAGTAGCCAAGACCGTACGGACGCGGAAAAGCGTGCGGAAGACCGGATCTTGACTACACACGCGAATTCTTATCTTCCATGAGGTGCAACGGCTACGAGACGTGGCTCCACAAGTTGGAGGAGACGTGGCACCATGATGTGTTGAGACATGGTCGAGAAAGCGCGGGTCAAAAAAGTAGCCAAGACCGTACGGACGCGGATAAGCGTACGGAAGAGCGGATCTTTGACTACACACGCGCAGCCTTATCTTTAAACGGCTCTTTTCCTCTCTAAACCCTATCTTGTATTCTCCATATATATATCACTATGTGTAATCAATAAAAATTAAGAAACTTATTCACTCTCTCTATTCTCTAAACACACATTACACCGAAACATGATTAATCTTCTAACTCTCTACTAATCTCATGTTAATCCGCAATACTCTTTACATTTCTACATGGTATCAGAGCGTAATAGCTCCTAATCTCTCTATTCCGCTTCTTATCGTGTGTTCTTAAGCATCACAAAGCTTAAAGACACAATCTTTCCACCTAAACTCATCAAAATCTGTTTCGGTGTTCATCATATACTCTGTTTTTACTCGTTTCTTCATAAAACACTCTGTTTTTTCTCATAAATCTCTTCTTTTCTTCATAAAGTTACCTCCTTTCTGGATACTAGACAGATCCAAGTCATAAAGTCATCATCTTTTACTCTCAACCATGGAAGATACTCAAGATCTTCATAGCTCTAAGCTCGACAAACCATCGGTGATACTAAAGGGGATAAACTATCTCCTTTGGACTAGAACTATCAAAACTGCTCTTGGAAGCCGGGGTCTATGGAAACACATCTCTAAGGCTCCTGATTCAATCAACACAGAGAGATCTCTCGGTGATGAAGGTTTAACCGAGGAGGAAGAGAAGTGGTTCCAAGGAGACCAACGTGTTTTAGGCATCATTCAACACACTCTAGATCGGGCGATACTTGAAGCATACTCTTACTGTGAGACGGCCAAAGATCTTTGGGATACCCTCAAGAACATTTATGGCAACGTTTCTAATCTAAGCCGTGTGTATGAGGTAAAGAAAGCCCTCAATAACCTCTCACAAGAAGAAACCGAGTTCACCGCTCACTATGGGAAGTTTAGAGCCTTATGGGCTGAGCTAGAGATGTTGAGACCAAGCTCAATAGATGCTAAGGTGATTAATGAGAGGAAAGAGCAAGACAAAGTCTTTGGACTTCTATTGACTCTTAACTCAAGTTATAAGGACCTTATCAAGCATCTTCTAAGAGCCGACACTCTCCCATCTCTTGACTCGGTGGTTTCTCAACTACAAAGGGAACAAGGTGGTGATGAACTATTTAGTAAGAAGGAGATAGTCCTAGCCAACAAAGCAACGTTCAAGCCGCGAGAGGAGAGGAAGTCTATGGCATGTGATCATTGCAAGAAGAAGGGACACGTGAAGGACAAATGTTGGATCCTTCATCCCCATCTCAAACCAAGCAAGTTCATGGATCCAAAGGCAAACCTCTCCCAAGATGAACCGGTTCAAGGAGGAAGTTCTTCAAGCCAAGGAAAGGATGAAGAGGCGTTGGCGGTGGTTCCTTTCACCGATGAATATGTCCGCAAATCCGACCTTGAAGCTCTCATAAAGGCCCTAAAGGGGTCCGGTATTGATTTCTTATCCCTAAATGCTATTAGGATAGATAAGCCAATAGTGGTAGATTCGGGTGCTTCCCACCATATGATTAGTGATGAGAACCTTATGAGTAATATCAAACCGGCTATAGGGAATGTTATGGTTGCAAATGGTGGTAAAGTTCCGATAAAAGGCTTAGGAAATCTTAGGTTGTTTGATAGAGATATGAAAGCCCTATACATGCCTAATTTTACTTCTAATCTTTTATCGGTGAAACGAATTGCTAATGATTTGAATTGCAACGTTACATTTGGTCCTAACAATGTTATATTTCAGGATATTAACTCAAGGAAGATCATTGGTAGAGGAAGCACTAAGGGAGATCTATATGTGCTTGATGAGAAACCTACTAGTCCACTCTTATATTCTGCGTTTAACTCTGTTTTAGCCGAGGCCAATAATGTGATTTGGCATGCTAGATTAGGCCATCCTAACTCTAGAGCCCTTAAAATAATATTGCCTCTTGTGTCTTTTGATAATAAACTTTGTGAATCATGCATCCTTGGAAAGCATTGCAAAACTTTTTTCTCAAAATCTAATAAAACTTATGATGCTTGTTTTGAACTTATCCATTCGGATGTATGGACTTCTCCGTGCGTTTCTAGAGAAAACCACAAGTATTTTGTTACTTTCATAGATGAGAAGTCCAAATTCACATGGATAACGTTGATTTCATCAAAAGATAGGGTCTTAGATGCATTCAAAAATTTTCAAGCTTATGTTTCTAACCATTACAATGCCAAGATCAAATGGTTTAGGACAGATAATGGAGGAGAATACACAAGCTATGCATTCAAAGACTACTTGGCTAAACATGGAATCTTGCACCAAACGAGTTGTCCATACACGCCACAACAAAACGGCGTTGCTGAGAGAAAGAATAGGCACTTAATGGAGGTGGCAAGATCGATGATGTTCCACACTAATGTCCCTAAGAGATTTTGGGGGGATGCGGTTACATCGGCTTGCTATTTGATCAATAGGACACCAACACAAATCCTTAATGATCTTTCTCCATTTGAAGTTTTAAATAAAGCTAAGCCATCTATCTCTTACTTACGTGTGTTTGGGTGTGTTTGTTTTGTCTTGATTCCAGGTGAACAGAGAAGTAAGCTAGACGCCAAAAGTATTAAGGGGATCTTTATTGGGTACTCATCTAGCCAAAAGGGATACAAATGCTATATACCGGAAAGAAGAAGGGTCATGGTGTCAAGGGATGTGAGGTTTCTTGAAGGACAAGGATATTATCAAGAGAAGAATTGGGATAGTATCAAGAATCTATCCACTCCAGCTCAAGATAGAGCTAACCTACTCAAGAAACTCATGGAAGACCTTGGTCTAGATCTTAGTGGTGACACGGGTGGTGAAGAACCACAAGTGAACCAAGAACCCCACCTTGATGGTGAGGGGGAGAATGGACAAGAATCGGCTACTCAACATGGAGGAGAAGATTCAACCTCATCTCCAACACAAACTCAAGCATCTCCAACACAAACTCAAGCCGATCCGGATCACAATCAAGATGATGTTCCGGTTCAAACTCAAGAAGAGGATGGTAATGGTGAAGAAGTAGTACAACCACTGAGAAGGAGTACTAGAACCAAGAATCCTCCATCCAATTGGGTCAATACAAGAGTGTATTTCAACAACAACGCGGTGGCACATCCTATACAAGCCGTATGCAATCTAGTGTCATTTCCACAAGAACACCAAGTCTTCATGGCTTGCATTGATGGGAATTGGATTCCAAAGACATACGAGGAAGCTATGGAACATGATGTGTGGATAAAAGCCGTGGAAGAAGAAGATAAGGCCATGGAGCTAAACGAGACTTGGGAAGAGGCGAATTTACCTCAAGGCAAGAGAACGGTTAGCTCACGGTATGTCTTCACCATCAAGTACAAAAGTAATGGGGAGATAGAGAGGTACAAGGCTCGTCTAGTTGCGAGGGGCTTCACTCAAACATATGGGGAGGACTACCTTGAAACCTTTGCCCCGGTTGCCAAACTTCACACCATAAGAGTAATCTTCTCCATTGCCACTAACCAAGAGTGGGATCTTTGGCAAATGGATGTTAAGAATGCGTTCTTACAAGGAGAACTAGAGGATGAGGTATACATGACTCCGCCTCCGGGCATAAGGGACAAGATCACTCCGGGAAAAGTGCTGAGACTTAAGAAGGCCATCTACGGTTTGAAACAATCCCCTAGAGCATGGTACCACAAGCTGAGCAACACTCTCCTTGATAAGGGATTCAAGAAATCTGAATCCGACCATACTCTCTTTACAACCAAGCGTAAAACAGGTATAGTAGTCATCCTCGTATATGTTGATGATATCATCATAACCGGGGATGACAAGGTAAGAATTGAGGCTACTAAAGCTCATCTCAAATCTGTATTTGACATTAAAGATCTTGGAGAACTAAAGTATTTCCTTGGCATTGAGGTTTGTAGATCCAATGAGGGTCTATTCCTATCCCAAAGGAAATACGTCCTTGATTTGCTTGTTGAGACAGGAAAACTTGGAGCTAAACCTGCGAGTACGCCCTTGGAAGAAAACTACAAAGATATCCGCAAGGGGGAGCTCGAAGACGAGCCATATAAAGACCCTAAACAATATAGAAGACTTGTTGGTAAGCTTATCTACTTAACCATAACTAGACCTCGATATATGTTTTTTGTGAATCAGGTCTCACAACACATGCAAGCTCCAAAGAATCATCATTGGAACTTGGTGGATAGAGTGCTTAGATATCTCAAAGGATCACCCGGCCAAGGCATTTGGATGGGATGCAACAAGAATACGGAGATAGTGGGTTATTTTGATGCTGATTGGGCAGGTGATAGAGGAGATAGACGCTCCACAACAGGCTACTGCACGTTCATAGGAGGCAATCTAGTTACGTGGAAGAGCAAGAAACAAAAGGTGGTTTCATGTTCAACAACCGAGTCCGAGTATAGAGCCATGAGGAAGCTGACTCAGGAACTGATTTGGCTCAAGGCTTTGGTCATGGATCTCGGTATTGAAGTCAAGAACCCAATCACCATGCATGCCGACAACAAATCAGCAATCAACCTAGCATCCAACTCCGTATTTCACGAGAGAACCAAGCACATTGAAGTAGACTGCCATAAAGTCCGAGAAGCAATGGTTAAGAAGATTATCCTTCCATGCTTTACCAAGAGTGAAGATCAGTTAGCGGACATCTTTACAAAAGCAGCAAGTACCAAGGTTTGTGAGTTCATCCACTCAAAGATGGGACTCACAAATCTCATCAAGCAATAAGAAGACCCTAACCGAAGCGGCTAGTACTCTTTTCCCTTAGCAAGTTTTTATCCCAAGTGGTTTTACTTGCAAGGTTTTAATGAGGCTAGCCACGAGGTTCCAAGTCTAGCCATTCCATCCGGCTAGTCTTGAGGGGGAGTGTTGAGGAGAAATAGTCAACGGTCTAGCGCATGACTAGTATCCGAACCATTATTGACCGAGAAGGGATTTTGGAAGACTCTAAGTGGAAAAGAGGGTTTCATGAGGTGCAACGGCTACGAGACGTGGCTCCACAAGTTGGAGGAGACGTGGCACCATGATGTGTCGAGACGTGGTCGAGAAAGCGCGGGTCAAAAGTAGCCAAGACCGTACGGACGCGGAAAAGCGTGCGGAAGACCGGATCTTGACTACACACGCGAATTCTTATCTTCCATGAGGTGCAACGGCTACGAGACGTGGCTCCACAAGTTGGAGGAGACGTGGCACCATGATGTGTCGAGACATGGTCGAGAAAGCGCGGGTCAAAAAAGTAGCCAAGACCGTACGGACGCGGATAAGCGTACGGAAGAGCGGATCTTTGACTACACACGCGCAGCCTTATCTTTAAACGGCTCTTTTCCTCTCTAAACCCTATCTTGTATTCTCCATATATATATCACTATGTGTAATCAATAAAAATTAAGAAACTTATTCACTCTCTCTATTCTCTAAACACACATTACACCGAAACATGATTAATCTTCTAACTCTCTACTAATCTCATGTTAATCCGCAATACTCTTTACATTTCTACAGCATGAAACTTGGTTTAGGATCCTAGAAACGCGTTGGTAGACGTTTCATAAATTCGTAAAACTAGTAAAAAGCTCATTGAGACACTTATAAGCACTCATGTTGCATGAAACTTGGTTTAGAGTCCTAGAAACGCGTTGTTAGATGTTTCATAAGTTCATAAAACTTGTACAAAGCTCATTGAGACACTTATAAGTACTCATGTTGCATGAAACTTGGTTTAGAGTCCTAGAAACCGCGTTGTTAGATGTTTCATAAGTTCGTCAAACTAGTACAAAGCTCATTGACTTATAAGTACTCATGTTGCATGAAACTTGGTTTAGAGTCCTAGAAACGCGTTGTTAGATGTTTCATAAGTTTGTCAAACTAGTGCAAAGCTCATTGAGACACTTATAAGCACTCATGTTGCATGAAACTTGTTTTAGAGTCCTAGAAACGTCTTGTTAGATGTTTCATAAGTTCGTCAAACAAGTACAAAGCTCATTGAGACACATATAAGCACTCATGTTGCATGAAACTTGGTTTAGAGTCCTAGAAACATGTTGTTAGATGTTTTATAAGTTCGTCAAACTAGTACAAAGCTCATTGAGACACTTATAAGCACTCATGTTGAATGAAACTTGGTTTAGAGTCCTAGAAACGCATTGTTAAATGTTTCATAAGTTTGTCAAACTTGTACAAAGCTCATTGAGACACTTATAAGCACTCATGTTGCATGAAACTTCGTTTAGATTCCTAGAAACGCGTTGTTAGATGTTTCATAAGTTCGTCAAACTAGTAAAAAGCTCATTGAGATACTTATAAGCACTCATGTTGCATGAAACTTGGTTTAGAGTCCTAAAAACGTGTTATTAGATGTTTCATAAGTTCGTCAATCTTGTACAAAGCTCATTGAGACGCTTATAAGCACTCATGCTGCATGAAACTTGGTTTAGAGTCCTAGAAACCGCGTTGTTAGATGTTTCATAAGGTCGTCAAACTTGTACAAAGCTCATTGAGACACTTATAAGTACTCATGTTGCATGAAACTTGGCTTAGAGTCCTAGAAACCGCGTTGTTAGATGTTTCATAAGTTCTTCAAACCATTACAAAGCTCATTGAGACACTTATAAGCACTCATGTTGCATGAAACTTCGTTTAGAGTCCTTGAAACCGCGTTGTTAGATGCTTCATAAGTTCGTCAAACAAGTACAAAGCTCATTGAGACACATATAAGCACTTATGTTGCATGAAACTTGGTTTAGAGTCCTAGAAACGCGTTGTTAGATGTTTCATAAGTTCGTCAAACTTGTACAAAGCCCATTGAGACAATTATAAACACTCATGTTGTATGAAACTTGGTTTAGAGTCCTAGAAACCGCGTTGTTAGATGTTTCATAAGTTCGTCAAACTAGTACAAAGCTCATTGAGACACTTATAAGCACTCATGTTGCATGAAACTTGGTTTAGAGTCCTAGAAACGCGTTGTTAGATGTTTCATAAGTTCGTCAAACTAGTGCAAAGCTCATTGAGACACTTATAAGCATTCATTTTGCATGAAACTTGGTTTAGAATCCTAGAAACGCGTTGGTAGACGTTTCATAAATTAGTAATACTTGTACAAAGCTCATTGAGACACTTATAAGCACTCATGTTGCATAAAACTTGGTTTAGAGTCCTAGAAACGCGTTGTTAGATGTTTCATAAGTTCGTCAAACTAGTACATATCTCATTGAGACACTTATAAGCACTCATGTTGCATGAAACTTGGTTTATAGACTTACAAACCGCGTTGTTAGATATTTCATAAGTTCTTCAAACTAGTTCAAAGCTCATTGAGACACTTATAAGCACTCATGTTGCATGAAACTTGGTTTAGAGTCCTAGAAACGCGTTGTTAGATGTTTCATAAGTTCGTAAAACTTGTACAAAGCTCATTGAGACACTTATAAGTACTCATGTTGCATGAAACTTGGTTTAGAGTCCTCGAAACCGCGTTGTTAGATGTTTCATAAGTTCGTCAAACTAGTACAAAGCTCATTGACTTATAAGTACTCATGTTGCATGAAACTTGGTTTAGAATCCTAGAAACGCGTTGTTAGATGTTTCATAAGTTTGTCAAACTAGTGCAAAGCTCATCGAGACACATATAAGCACTCATGTTGCATGAAACTTGGCTTAGAGTCCTAGAAACCGCGTTGTTAGTTGTTTCATATGTTCGTCAAACTTGTACAAAGCTCATTGAGACACTAATAAGCACTCATGTTGCATGAAACTTGGTTTAGAGTCCTAGAAACGCGTTGTTAGATGTTTCATAAGTTCGTAAAACTTGTACAAAGCTCATTGAGACACTTATAAGCACTCATGTGGAATGAAACTTGGTTTAGAGTCCTAGAAACGCGTTGTTAGATGTTTCATAAGTTTGTCAAACTAGTACAAAGCTCATTGAGACAATTCTAAGCACTCATGTTGCATGAAACTTGGTTTAGAGTCCTAGAAACGCGTTGTTCGATGTTTCATAAGTTCGTGAAACTAGTACAAAGCACATTGAGACACATATAAGCACTCATGTTGCATGAAACTTGGTTTAGAGTCCTAGAAACTGCGTTGTTAGATGTTTCATAAGTTCGTCAAACTAGTACAAAGCTCATTGAGACACTTATAAGCACTCATGTTGCATAAGTTCGTCAAACTTGTAAAAAGCTCATTTAGACACTTATAAGCACTCATGTTGCATGAAACTTGGTTTAGAGTCCTAGAAACGCGTTGTTCAATGTTTCATAAGTTAGTCAAACTAGTACAAAGCTCATTGAGACACTTATAAGCACTCATGTTGCATGAAACTTGGTTTAGAGTCCTAGAAACGCTTTGTTAGATGTTTCATAAGTTCGTCAAACTTGTACAAACTTCATTGAGACACTTATAAGCACTCATGTTGAATTAAACTTGGTTTAGAATCCTAGAAATGCGTTGTTAGATATTTCATAAATTCGTCAAGCTAGTACAAAGCTCATTGAGACACTTATAAGCACTCATGTTGCATGAAACTTGGTTTAGAGTCCTAGAAACGCTTTGTTAGTTGTTTCATAAGTTCGTCAGACTTGTACAAAGCTCATTGAGACGCTTATAAGCACTCATGTTGCATGAAACTTGGTTTAGATTCCTAGAAACCGCGTTGTTAGATGTTTCATAAGTTTGTCAAACTTGTACAAAGCTCATTGAGACAGTTATAAGCACTCATGTTGCATGAAACTTGGTTTAGAGTCTTAGAAACCGCGTTGTTTGATGTTTCATAAGTTCGTCAAATGATATGATCATGGAACCGGACATCAACATTGAGCATCGAGCATCACCGAGAACCGAGTATCGAGCACCGAGCACCGAGCACCAAGGCGCCCGATCACCGAGCACCAAAGAAGGAGTGATCACACGGTCAAAAGACAAGTAGCTGGCCAAGAACGTTCAGGCCATGATCATGGAGGAGGAGCTTGGAGGAGCAGCTAGGAGCTTCGTCAACGTCTACATCATGGCCTAGAAAGAAGACCAAGGTAATGAAACTAAGTGACAAAGTGTTTCGACTTGGTACTCTTTCCCTTTGCATAGATTTGTCCCATTGGGTTTGCTATGCAAGGGTTTTAACGAGGCCAAGAAGAACACTACGTCGGTTACTTAGTGACATTATCTTGAAGAGTGTATGGTGATACACTACCAACTACTCACCATTCTATAACGCTTTGCCATTTTTCTGTTTGAGTTAAACATCGTGTTGTTTTTATTATTTCCTTTTTTGGGTTAAGTCGCTAAAAACCCTAAGAAGACAAGCGAGTTGTGCTTGTCCTCTTTATAATCTCGCCTCCTTTCTTCTAAAGAGGCAGACAATTAAGAAATAAAAACCCTTTTATCGAGCTTAGTCTCACCTATTGATCCAGTGAATGGATTCGAGCTTGTGAGCTCAAACCGATTCAGTGATTGAATCTGATTCTTTGCCAAGCGCTTTGCTTACAAGAGAATCTGCTATCCATCAAGTAGAGCTTATCATCGCTTACTTGAGTCGTCCACCATCCATCTCTATCATCATCCACATCTCATCTCACAAGATCTGTTCTTAATCACACCATACAAAGCTCCACAGTTTCGTCCCGTCGAATCCATTCACATCATCATCTAGCCATCAAGCAAGCCTCCATCTCTTGCTTGAGACGACAATAATCCATCTACACACCTTCTCCATCATCCGCTGCCTCTGTTCTAGCTTCTAAACCGCCGTCACATCCACCTACACTCACCAAGTCACCGCAGCTCCAAGCTCGGCCTCGTCTTGAGACAAGATCGCTAGGGAGGATCGTATCATCAAACCAGTACAAAGCTCATTGAGACACTTATAAGCACTCATGTTGCATGAAACTTCGTTTAGAGTCCTAGAAACCGCGTTGTTAGATGTTTCATAAGTTCGTCAAACTAGTACAAAGCTCATTGAGACACATATAAGCACTCAAGTTGCATGAAACTTGGTTTAGAGTCCTAGAAACGCGTTGTTAGATGTTTCATAAGTTCGTCAAACTTGTACAAAGCTCATTGAGACACTTATAAGCACTCATGTTGTATGAAACTTGGTTTAGAGTCCTAGAACCCGCGTTGTTAGATGTTTCATATATTCGTCAAACTAGTCAAAAGCTCGTTGAGACACTTATAAGCACTCATGTTGCATGAAACTTCGTTTAGAGTCTTAGGAACCGCGTTGTTAGATGTTTCATAAGTTCGTCAAACTAGTACAAAGCTCATTGAGACACATATAAGCACTCATGTTGCATGAAACTTGGTTTAGAGTCCTAGAAACGCGTTGTTAGATGTTTCATAAGTTCGTCAAACTAGTACAAAGCTCATTGAGACACTTATAAGAATTCATGTTGCATGAAACTTGGTTTAGAGTCCTAGAAACGCGTTGTTAAACATTTCATAAGTTCATAAAACTAGTACAAAGCTCATTGAGACACTTATAAGCACTCATGTTGAATGAAACTTGGTTTAGAGTCCTAGAAACGCGTTGTTAGATGTTTCATAAGTTCGTCAATCTAGTACAAAGCTCATTGAGACACTTATAAGCATTCATGTTGCATGAAACTTGGTTTAGAGTCCTAGAAACGTGTTGTTAGACGTTTCATAAGTTCGTAAAACTTGTACAAAGCTCATTGAGACACTTATAAGCACTCATGTTGCATGAAACTTGGTTTAGAGTCTTAGAAACCGCGTTGTTAGATGTTTCATAAGTTCGTCAAACCAGTACAAAGCTCATTGAGACACATATAAGCACTCATGTTGCATGAAACTTCGTTTAGAGTCCAAGAAACCGCGTTGTTAGATGTTTCATAAGTTCGCCAAACTAGTACAACTCTCATTGAGACACATATAAGCACTCATGTTGCATGAAAGTTGGTTTAGAGTCCTAGAAACGCGTTGTTAGATGTTTCATAAGTTCGTCAAACTTGTACAAAGCTCATTGAGACACTTAAAAGCACTCATGTTGTATGAAACTTGGTTTAGAGTCCTAGAAGTCGCATTCTTAGATGTTTCATATATTCGTCAAACTAGTCAAAAGCTCATTGAGATACTTATAAGCACTCATGTTGCATTAAACTTTGTTTAGAGTCCTAGAAACCGAGTTGTTAGATGTTTCATAAGTTCGTCAAACTAGTACAAAGCTCATTGAGACACTTATAAGCACTCATGTTGCATGAAACTTGGTTTAGAGTCCTAGAAACGCGTTGTTAGATATTTCATAAGTTCGTCAAACTAGTACAAAGCTCAATGAGACACTTATAAGCACTCGTGTTGCATGAAACTTGGTTTAGAGTCCTAGAAACACATTGTTAGATGTTTCATAAGTTTGTCAAACTAGTACAAAGCTCATTGAGACACTTATAAGCACTCATGTTGAACGAAACTTGGTTTAGAGTCCTAGAAACGCGTTGTTAGATGTTTCATAAGTTCGTAAAACGTGTACAAAGCTCATTTAGACACTTATAAGCACTCATGTTGCATGAAACTTGGTTTAGAGTCCTAGAAATGCGTTGTTCGATGTTTCATAAGTTAGTCAAACTAGTACAAAGCTCATTGAGACACTTATAAGCACTCATGTTGCATGAAACTTGGTTTAGAGTCCTAGAAACCGAGTTCTTAGATGTTTCATAAGTTCGTCAAACTAATACAAAGCTCATTGAGACACTTATAAGCACTCATGTTGAACGAAACTTGGTTTAGAGTCCTAGAAACTGCGTTGTTAGATGTTTCATAAGTTCGTCAAACTAGTACAAAGCTCATTGAGACACTTATAAGCACTCATGTTGCATAAGTTCGTCAAACTTGTAAAAAGCTCATTTAGAGACTTATAAGCACTCATGTTGCATGAAACTTGGTTTAGAGTCCTAGAAACGCGTTGTTCAATGTTTCATAAGTTAGTCAAACTAGTACAAAGCTCATTGAGACACTTATAAGCACTCATGTTGCATGAAACTTGGTTTAGAGTTCTAGAAACGCTTTGTTAGATGTTTCATAAGTTCGTCAAACATGTACAAAGCTCATTGAGACACTTATAAGCACTCATGTTGAATGAAACTTGGTTTAGAGTCCTAGAAACGCGTTGTTAGATGTTTCATAAGTTCGTCAATCTAGTACAAAGCTCATTGAGACACTTATAAGCATTCATGTTGCATGAAACTTGGTTTAGAGTCCTAGAAACGTGTTGTTAGACGTTTCATAAGTTCGTAAAACTTGTACAAAGCTCATTGAGACACTTATAAGCACTCATGTTGCATGAAACTTGGTTTAGAGTCTTAGAAACCGCGTTGTTAGATGTTTCATAAGTTCGTCAAACCAGTACAAAGCTCATTGAGACACATATAAGCACTCATGTTGCATGAAACTTCGTTTAGAGTCCAAGAAACCGCGTTGTTAGATGTTTCATAAGTTCGCCAAACTAGTACAACTCTCATTGAGACACATATAAGCACTCATGTTGCATGAAAGTTGGTTTAGAGTCCTAGAAACGCGTTGTTAGATGTTTCATAAGTTCGTCAAACTTGTACAAAGCTCATTGAGACACTTAAAAGCACTCATGTTGTATGAAACTTGGTTTAGAGTCCTAGAAGTCGCATTCTTAGATGTTTCATATATTCGTCAAACTAGTCAAAAGCTCATTGAGATACTTATAAGCACTCATGTTGCATTAAACTTTGTTTAGAGTCCTAGAAACCGAGTTGTTAGATGTTTCATAAGTTCGTCAAACTAGTACAAAGCTCATTGAGACACTTATAAGCACTCATGTTGCATGAAACTTGGTTTAGAGTCCTAGAAACGCGTTGTTAGATATTTCATAAGTTCGTCAAACTAGTACAAAGCTCAATGAGACACTTATAAGCACTCGTGTTGCATGAAACTTGGTTTAGAGTCCTAGAAACGCATTGTTAGATGTTTCATAAGTTTGTCAAACTAGTACAAAGCTCATTGAGACACTTATAAGCACTCATGTTGAACGAAACTTGGTTTAGAGTCCTAGAAACGCGTTGTTAGATGTTTCATAAGTTCGTAAAACGTGTACAAAGCTCATTTAGACACTTATAAGCACTCATGTTGCATGAAACTTGGTTTAGAGTCCTAGAAATGCGTTGTTCGATGTTTCATAAGTTAGTCAAACTAGTACAAAGCTCATTGAGACACTTATAAGCACTCATGTTGCATGAAACTTGGTTTAGAGTCCTAGAAACCGCGTTCTTAGATGTTTCATAAGTTCGTCAAACTAATACAAAGCTCATTGAGACACTTATAAGCACTCATGTTGAACGAAACTTGGTTTAGAGTCCTAGAAACTGCGTTGTTAGATGTTTCATAAGTTCGTCAAACTAGTACAAAGCTCATTGAGACACTTATAAGCACTCATGTTGCATAAGTTCGTCAAACTTGTAAAAAGCTCATTTAGAGACTTATAAGCACTCATGTTGCATGAAACTTGGTTTAGAGTCCTAGAAACGCGTTGTTCAATGTTTCATAAGTTAGTCAAACTAGTACAAAGCTCATTGAGACACTTATAAGCACTCATGTTGCATGAAACTTGGTTTAGAGTCCTAGAAACGCTTTGTTAGATGTTTCATAAGTTCGTCAAACATGTACAAAGCTCATTGAGACACTTATAAGCACTCATGTTGAATTAAACTTGGTTTAGAATCCTAGAAATGCGTTGTTAGATATTTCATAAATTCGTCAAGCTAGTACAAAGCTCATTGAGACACTTATAAGCACTCATGTTGCATGAAACTTGGTTTAGAGTCCTAGAAATTCTTTGTTAGATGTTTCATAAGTTCGTCAGACTTGTACAAAGCTCATTGAGACGCTTATAAGCACTCATGTTGCATGAAACTTGGTTTAGATTCCTAGAAACCGCGTTGTTAGATGTTTCATAAGTTTGTCAAACTTGTACAAAGCTCATTGAGACAGTTATAAGCACTCATGTTGCATGAAACTTGGTTTAGAGTCTTAGAAACCGCGTTGTTTGATGTTTCATAAGTTCGTCAAATGATATGATCATGGAACCGGACATCAACATTGAGCATCGAGCATCACCGAGAACCGAGTATCGAGCACCGAGCACCGAGCACCAAGGCGCCCGATCACCGAGCACCAAAGAAGGAGTGATCACACGGTCAAAAGACAAGTAGCTGGCCAAGGACGTTCAGGCCATGATCATGGAGGAGGAGCTTGGAGGAGCAGCTAGGAGCTTCGTCAACGTCTACATCATGGCCTAGAAAGAAGACCAAGGTAATGAAACTAAGTGACAAAGTGTTTCGACTTGGTACTCTTTCCCTTTGCATAGATTTGTCCCATTGGGTTTGCTATGCAAGGGTTTTAACGAGGCCAAGAAGAACACTACGTCGGTTACTTAGTGACATTATCTTGAAGAGTGTATGGTGATACACTACCAACTACTTACCATTCTATAACGCTTTGCCATTTTTCTGTTTGAGTTAAACATCGTGTTGTTTTTATTATTTCCTTTTTTGGGTTAAGTCGCTAAAAACCCTAAGAAGACAAGCGAGTTGTGCTTGTCCTCTTTATAATTGTTAAATTATCGAAGATTAGAGAGAGATATGAGAAGAGATTAAGAGAAAAGTTTCTGATTTCATAGATTAGAGCTTCAAGAGCTTAAGTTACAACAATGGAGAAGGAGATACATATAAAGAGTGAGAGAGAGAGAGCCCAACGGCTCTATTTCAAAAGGGACCTCTCTATTGTCCAATGGTCCAAAGTCAGCGCCTCTCTTCTCCTCTAACTCCAACGGCTATATTACATTGGAGTGGGCTTGGTTTTCTTGATTACATTGAAGTGGGCTTGGCCTTCTTGATGAGTCCAAGTGGGCTATTACCTTAGGTAGCCGAGTACAGCCGGGTAAAGCCTTGTCCACTTCAACGTTATAGACATAAGTCTCAACACTCCCCCTCAAGCTTAGCCGGATGCAATGGCTAAGCTTGGAACCTTATGTCTAGCCTCGTTAAAAACCTCAAAGGGAAAACCTCTTTGGGATAAAACCACTTTGAGGGAAAAGAGTACTAAACACTTGGTTAGGGGACTTTAGCACTTAATGGCATTTGTGAGTCCAAGTTTAGGATGTATGAACTCACAAACCTTAGTGCTAGCTGCCTTGGTGAAGATGTACGCCAATTGGTTAGAGCTTTCGGTGAAACATGGTAGTATCACTCCTTTCACCATTTGTTCTCTAACTTTATGGCAGTCCACTTCTACATGCTTGGTTCTTTCATGGAAAACAGAATTTGAGGCAAGTTTGATTGCGGATTGATTGTCGGCATGCATGGTGACCGGATCCTTTGATTCTATCCCCAAGTCTTTGAGAAGAGCTCTCAGCCACATGATCTCTTGGGTCAACTTTCTCATAGCTCGGTATTCTGACTCCGTGCTAGATAGTGAGACAACTTTCTGCTTCTTGCTCTTCCATGTCACAAGGTTACCTCCTAGGAAGGTGCAATAGACTGTTGTTGATCTTCTATCCCCTTGGTCACCGGCATAGTCGGCATCACAATATCCCACAAGTTCCGTGCTCTTGTTGCAGCCCATCCATATGCCTTGTCCCGGTGCTCCCTTGAGATACTTGAGGATTCTATCCACCATGTTCCAATGATGCACTTTGGGACTTTGCATGTGTTGAGAAACCTGATTCACGGCAAAGCAAATATCGGGACGAGTAATGGTTAAGTATATAAGCTTACCTACTAGCCGGCGATATTGCTTGACGTCTTTAAAGGGCTTATCCTCAATCTCCCCTTTGCATATTCCTTTAGCAAGTCATCAAGAGTATATTTTCGTTGAGATAGGAAGCTCCTAGGCCTTCTTCGACCTGTTTACACACTTTTCAATGCCTAGAAAATATTTCAATTCACCAAGCCTTCTTCGACCTACACACTTCAATCTTTAATATCAAATATAGTCTTTAATATCAAATATAGTTTTAAGATAGGTTTTAGTATCTTGAATACCTACCTTGTCATTCCGGTGATGATGATATCATCAACATACACGAGAATGACTACTATACCTCTTTGGCTTTGACTTGTGAATAGAGTGTGATCAGATTCTGACTTCTTGAAGCCTTTCTCCAAGAGGGTCTTGCTTAGTTTGTGATACCACGCCCTTGGAGACTGCTTTAGCCCATAGATGGCTTTCTTTAGCCTAAGAACCTTTCCGGAGTGATTTTGATTCCCGGTGGTGGTGTCATGTAGACCTCATCTTCTAGCTCACCTTGTAGAAATGCATTCTTGACATCCATTTGCCATAGATCCCATTCCAAGTTAGTTGCCAAGAGAGAAGAGGACTCTAACCGTGTGTAGTTTTGCAACGGGAGCAAAAGTGTCAAGGTAATCTTCTCCATAGGTTTGTGTGAAACCCCTAGCTACTAATCTTGCCTTGTACCTCTCTATGTCTCCGTTGCTTTTATACTTGATTGTAAAGACGTATCTTGAGCTCACGGTCCTTTTTCCTTGAGGAAGATCCGTCTCATACCAAGTATCATTGAGTTCCATAGCCTTGTCCTCTTGTTTAACTGCTTCTATCCGGACCTCGTGTTCCATTGCCTCCTCATAGGTCTTTGGTATCCAATGAGAATCAATTTTAACCAAGAAGACTTGATGATCAAGAGGGAAGGTAGTCATGTTGCAAACGGCTTGAATTGGATGAGCCACGGCTTGATTGTTGAAGTAGACTCTTGTATTCTTCCAATTGGATGGATCTTTTCTCAGCCTTGTACTTCTTCTTAGCGCAACCGGCTCATCTTGAGCATGGTCTTGATGATCCATTCCTCGACCACTTTCTTGTTGGTGGTCTCGACCATCCGGTTGGTGAGCATGGTCTTGATGATCCATTCCTCGACCACTTTCTTGTTGGTGGTCTCGACCATCCGGTTGGTGAGCATGGTCTTGATGATCCATTCCTCGACCACTTTCTTGTTGGTGGTCTCGACCATCCGGTTGGTGTTCTCGACCATCCGGTTGGTTTGGACTTGGATCATCATTTCTCTCCCCCTCATGATCAAGATGGGGTTCTATGTGATCTTCTTCCCTTGGTTCTTCACCAAGATTCATACCAAGGTCCTCCATAAGCTTTCTAAGGGCCATGGCTCTATCCGAAGTTGAGTTGGGTAAATCTTTGATACTCTCCCAATTCTTTTCTTCATAGTAGCCTCTTCCTTCTAAAAACTTAACATCCCTTGATATTAGAACTCTTCTAGTTTCGGGTACATAACACTTGTATCCCTTTTGAGTATTGGAGTAACCGATGAACATAGCCTTGACACTCTTGGGTTCAAGCTTGTTCCTTTGTTCTCCTGGTAGTAAGACAAAGCAAAGACAACCAAAAACACGCAAGTGAGTAAGATATGGTTTAGCTTTGTTTAGAACTTGAAAAGGAGAGGAGTTTTGGAGGATTTGTGTCGGTGTCCGGTTGATCAAGTAGCATGCCGTCATCACCGCATCCGACCAGAATCTCTTAGGCACATTCATGTAGAACATGATTGATCTAGCCACCTCCATCAAGTGTCTGTTCTTCCTCTCCGCCACTCCATTTTGTTGTGGCGTATACGGACAACTTGTTTGGTGGATAATCCCATGTTTAGCTAGATGTTCCTTAAAACTATGGTTTATGTATTCTCCACCATTATCCGACCTCGAAAAACTTGATCTTGGCATCATAATGATTAGTAACATAAGTTTGAAAGTTTCTAAATGCATCTAGGACTCTATCTTTTGAAGGCAATAAGGTTATCCAAGTGTACTTTGACTTCTCATCTATGAATGTAACAAAATATTTATGATTTTCTCTTGAGATACATGGTGATGTCCATACATCCGAGTGGATCAAATCAAAACAAGACTCATAAATATTATTAGACTTGGGGAACACGGTTCTACAATGTTTACCAAGGATACAAGATTCGCAAAGACTATTATCAAAAGAAACATTTGGCAATAACAATTTTAAAGCTCTAGAGTTTGGATGTCCTAGCCTAGCATGCCAAATGACATTATTAGCTTCAACTAAAACAGACTTAAATGCAACGGATAGATGGGAGCTTGGGTTTCCTTCTAGCACATAGAGATCTCCTTTGGTGCTCCCCTTACCAATCACTTTCTTAGATTCAATATCCTGAAAAATCACATTGTTAGGACTGAAAATAACATTACATTTCAAATCGGTTGCTATACGTTTAACGGATAAGAGATTAGATGTAAAAGTAGGCATATAGAGAGCATTTACTTCTTTATCAAACAATTTGAGCCTACCTAAACCTCTAATTGGAACCTTACCGCCATTAGCTACCACCACATTCCCTAACATTGGTTTGATATTATCTATAAGATTTGAACTACTAATCATATGGTGAGAGGCACCGGAGTCAATCACTAGTGGTCTATCACTTACTACCGGTCTATCAATTCTAGCATTAAGAGAGATAAGGAAAGCCATACCGGACCCTTTAAGGGCCTTAATTAGAGCCTCAAGATCAGACTTCTTGACATACTCATCATTGAATGGAGCTACGGCTAAGGCTTCTTCATCCTTTCCTTGGCTTGATGAAGTTCCCACATTTGCCGACTCATCTTGGGAGTAATTAACCTTTGGTTCCTTGAATTTGTTCGGCTTGAGGTGTGGATGCAGAATCCAGCACTTATCCTTCAAGTGTCCCTTCTTCTTACAATGTTCACACGTCATAGCCTTCCTATCTTCACTCGGCTTGAAGAACGCCTTGTTTGCCGTGGCTAGTTCCTTCTTTCCACCAAAGAGCTCATGAGATCCTTGTTCTCTTTGGAGTTGAGAACACACTTGCCTCTAAAGATGGTAAAGTCTCGGATGCGAGGAGGTGCTTGATAAGATCTTTGTAGCTTGAATTGAGAGTTAAAAGGAGACCAAACACCTTGTCTTGCTCCTTCCTTTCATTAAGAATCTTGGCATCCACGGTACTAGGCCTAAGCATCTCTAATTCAGCCCACAAGGCTCGAACTTTCCGAAGTGTTGAGTGAACTCGGTATCTTCTTGGGATAGATCCGTGAGGGCCTTCTTCACTTCATACACTCGGCTCAAGTTTGAGATGTTTCCGTACACCGTTTGTAAGGTGTCCCATAGTTCCTTTGCCGTTTCGCAATAGGAATAGGCCTCAAGAATAGATGGATCTAAGGAGCTTTGAATAATCCCAAGCACCTTTTGATCCTCTTGAAACCATTTTCCTTCTTCGGAGGTTACCACCGAGTCTTCACTAGCCTTTTCCGCATCTATAGGAGTTTGAGTCTTCAAGGTGTGACTCAGAGACCGCGGCTACACAAGGCAGTCTTGATGGTCCTTGTCCAAAGAAGGTAATTTATACCTTTGAGAGTCACCGGAGCAACGAAGAACTTGGACCTTTCTTTGTTGTCTTCCATGGTAGATCTTCAAAGATTGATAAAGATGAGGACTATATGAAAAGATTGGTGAAAGCTTTATGAGAAAAGCAGAGATTTTTGAGAGAAACAGAGATTTGGTGTTCTTGAGATCTCAAGAACAAGAGGAGATTTTGCGGAAATGAAGAGATTAGGGGCATAAATGCTCGATACCATGTTAAATTATCGAAGATTAGAGAGAGATATGAGAAGAGATTAAGAGAAAAGTTTCTGATTTCATAGATTAGAGCTTCAAGAGCTTAAGTTACAACAATGGAGAAGGAGATACATATAAAGAGTGAGAGAGAGAGAGCCCAACGGCTCTATTTCAAAAGGGACCTCTCTATTGTCCAATGGTCCAAAGTCGGCGCCTCTCTTCTCCTCTAACTCCAACGGCTATATTACATTGGAGTGGGCTTGGTTTTCTTGATTACATTGAAGTGGGCTTGGCCTTCTTGATGAGTCGAAGTGGGCTATTACCTTAGGTAGCCGAGTACAGCCGGGTAAAGCCTTGTCCACTTCAACGTTATAGACATAAGTCTCAACAATAATCTCGCCTCCTTTCTTCTAAAGAGGCAGACAATTAAGAAATAAAAACCCTTTTATCGAGCTTAGTCTCACCTATTGATCCAGTGAATGGATTCGAGCTTGTGAGCTCAAACCGATTCAGTGATTGAATCTGATTCTTTGCCAAGCGCTTTGCTTACAAGAGAATCTGCTATCCATCAAGTAGAGCTTATCATCGCTTACTTGAGTCGTCCACCATCCATCTCTATCATCATCCACATCTCATCTCACAAGATCTGTTCTTAATCACACCATACAAAGCTCCACAGTTTCTGTCCCGTCGAATCCATTCACACCATCATCTAGCCATCAAGCAAGCCTCCATCTCTTGCTTGAGACGACAATAATCCATCTACACACCTTCTCCATCATCCGCTGCCTCTGTTCTAGCTTCTAAACCGCCGTCACATCCACCTACACTCACCAAGTCACCGCAGCTCCAAGCTCAGCCTCGTCTTGAGACAAGATCGCTAGGGAGGATCGTATCATCAAACCAGTACAAAGCTCATTGAGACACTTATAAGCACTCATGTTGCATGAAACTTCGTTTAGAGTCCTAGAAACCGCGTTGTTAGATGTTTCATAAGTTCGTCAAACTAGTACAAAGCTCATTGAGACACATATAAGCACTCATGTTGCATGAAACTTGGTTTAGAGTCCTAGAAACGCGTTGTTAGATGTTTCATAAGTTCGTCAAACTTGTACAAAGCTCATTGAGACACTTATAAGCACTCATGTTGTATGAAACTTGGTTTAGAGTCCTAGAACCCGCGTTGTTAGATGTTTCATATATTCGTCAAACTAGTCAAAAGCTCGTTGAGACACTTATAAGCACTCATGTTGCATGAAACTTCGTTTAGAGTCTTAGGAACCGCGTTGTTAGATGTTTCATAAGTTCGTCAAACTAGTACAAAGCTCATTGAGACACATATAAGCACTCATGTTGCATGAAACTTGGTTTAGAGTCCTAGAAACGCGTTGTTAGATGTTTCATAAGTTCGTCAAACTAGTACAAAGCTCATTGAGACACTTATAAGCATTCATGTTGCATGAAACTTGGTTTAGAGTCCTAGAAACGCGTTGTTAAACATTTCATAAGTTCATAAAACTAGTACAAAGCTCATTGAGACACTTATAAGCACTCATGTTGAATGAAACTTGGTTTAGAGTCCTAGAAACGCGTTGTTAGATGTTTCATAAGTTCGTCAATCTAGTACAAAGCTCATTGAGACACTTATAAGCATTCATGTTGCATGAAACTTGGTTTAGAGTCCTAGAAACGTGTTGTTAGACGTTTCATAAGTTCGTAAAACTTGTACAAAGCTCATTGAGACACTTATAAGCACTCATGTTGCATGAAACTTGGTTTAGAGTCTTAGAAACCGCGTTGTTAGATGTTTCATAAGTTCGTCAAACCAGTACAAAGCTCATTGAGACACATATAAGCACTCATGTTGCATGAAACTTCGTTTAGAGTCCAAGAAACCGCGTTGTTAGATGTTTCATAAGTTCGTCAAACTAGTACAACTCTCATTGAGACACATATAAGCACTCATGTTGCATGAAACTTGGTTTAGAGTCCTAGAAACGCGTTGTTAGATGTTTCATATATTCGTCAAACTAGTCAAAAGCTCGTTGAGACACTTATAAGCACTCATGTTGCATGAAACTTCGTTTAGAGTCTTAGGAACCGCGTTGTTAGATGTTTCATAAGTTCGTCAAACCAGTACAAAGCTCATTGAGACACATATAAGCACTCATGTTGCATGAAACTTGGTTTAGAGTCCTAGAAACGCGTTGTTAGATGTTTCATAAGTTCGTCAAACTAGTACAACTCTCATTGAGACACATATAAGCACTCATGTTGCATGAAACTTGGTTTAGAGTCCTAGAAACGCGTTGTTAGATGTTTCATAAGTTCGTCAAACTTGTACAAAGCTCATTGAGACACTTAAAAGCACTCATGTTGTATGAAACTTGGTTTAGAGTCCTAGAAGTCGCGTTCTTAGATGTTTCATATATTCGTCAAACTAGTAAAAAGCTCATTGAGATACTTATAAGCACTCATGTTGCATTAAACTTAGTTTAGAGTCCTAGAAACCGAGTTGTTAGATGTTTCATAAGTTCGTCAAACTAGTACAAAGCTCATTGAGACACTTATAAGCACTCATGTTGCATGAAACTTGGTTTAGAGTCCTAGAAACGCAATGTTCGATGTCTGATAAGTTTGTCAAACTTGTACCAAGCTCATTGAGACACTTAAAAGCACTCATGTTGCATGAAACTTTGTTTAGAGTCCTAGAAACGCATTGTTAGATGTTTCATAAGTTTGTCAAACTAGTACAAAGCTCATTGAGACACTTATAAGCACTCATGTTGAACGAAACTTGGTTTAGAGTCCTAGAAACGCGTTGTTAGATGTTTCATAAGTTCGTAAAACGTGTACAAAGCTCATTTAGACACTTATAAGCACTCATGTTGCATGAAACTTGGTTTAGAGTCCTAGAAATGCGTTGTTCGATGTTTCATAAGTTAGTCAAACTAGTACAAAGCTCATTGAGACACTTATAAGCACTCATGTTGCATGAAACTTGGTTTAGAGTCCTAGAAACCGCGTTCTTAGATGTTTCATAAGTTCGTCAAACTAATACAAAGCTCATTGAGACACTTATAAGCACTCATGTTGAACGAAACTTGGTTTAGAGTCCTAGAAACGCGTTGTTAGATGTTTCATAAGTTCGTCAAACTTGTACAAACCTCATTTAGACACTTATAAGCACTCATGTTGCATTAAACTTGGTTTAGAGTCCTAGACACGCGTTGTTCGATGTTTCATAAGTCGTCAAACTAGTACAAAGCTCATTGAGACACATATAAGCACTAAAGTTGCATGAAACTTGGTTTAGAGTCCTAGAAACGCGTTGTTAGACGTTTCATAAGTTCGGAAAACTTGTACAAAGCTCATTGAGACACTTATAAGCACTCATGTTGAATCAAACTTGGTTTAGAGTCATAGAAACGCGTTGTTAGATGTTTCATAAGTTCGTCAAACTAGTACAAAGCTCATTGAGACACTTATAAGCACTCATGTTGTATGAAACTTGGTTTAGCGTCCTAGAAATGCATTGTTAAATATTTCATAAGTTCGTCAAACTAGTACAAAGCTCATTGATACACTTATAAGCACTCATGTTGCATGAAACTTGGTTTAGAGTCCTAGAACCCGCGTTGTTAGATGTTTCATAAGTTCGTCAAACTTGTACAAACCTCATTTAGACACTTATAAGCACTCATGTTGCATTAAACTTGGTTTAGAGTCCAAGAAACGCGTTGTTAGATGTTTCATAAGTTCGTCAAACTAGTACAAAGCTCATTGAGACACTTATAAGCACTCATGTTGCATGAAACTTGGTTTAGAGTCCTAGAAACTGCGTTGTTAGATGTTTCATAAGTTCGTCAAACTAGTACAAAGCTCATTGAGACACGTATAAGCACTGATGTTGCGTGAAACTTGGTTTAGATTCCTAGAAACCGCGTTGTTAGATGTTTCATAAGTTCGTCAAACTAGTACAAAGCTCATTGAGACACTTATAAGCACTCATGTTGTATGAAACTTGGTTTAGCGTCCTAGAAATGCATTGTTAAATATTTCATAAGTTCGTCAAACTAGTACAAAGCTCATTGAGACACTTATAAGCACTCATGTTGCATATAACTTGGTTTAGAGTCATAGAACCCGCGTTGTTAGATGTTTCATAAGTTCGTCAAACTTGTACAAAGCTCATTGAGACACTTATAAACACTCATGTTGTATGAAACTTGGTTTAGAGTCCTAGAACCCGCGTTGTTAGATGTTTCATATGTTCGTCAAACTAGTCAAAAGCTCATTGAGACACTTATAAGCACTCATGTTGCATGAAACTTGGTTTAGAGTCCTAGAAACGCAATGTTCGATGTCTGATAAGTTTGTCAAACTTGTACCAAGCTCATTGAGACACTTAAAAGCACTCATGTTGTATGAAACTTGGTTTAGAGTCCTAGAACCCGCGTTGTTAGATGTTTCATAAGTTCGTCAAACTAGTACAAAACTCATTGAGACACTTATAAGAACTCATGTTGAACGAAACTTGGTTTAGAGTCCTAGAAACGCGTTGTTAGATGTTTCATAAGTTCGTCAAACGTGTACAAAGCTAATTTAGACACTTATAAGCACTCATGTTGCATGAAACTTGGTTTAGAGTCCTAGAAATGCGTTGTTCGATGTTTCATAAGTTAGTCAAACTAGTACAAAGCTCATTGAGACACTTATAAGCACTCATGTTGCATGAAACTTGGTTTAGAGTCCTAGAAACTGCGTTGTTCGATGTTTCATAAGTTCGTCAAACTAGTACAAAGCTCATTGAGACACTTATAAGCACTCATGTTGCATGAAACTTGGTTTAGAGTCCTAGAAATGCTTGTTCGATGTTTCATAAGTTAGTCAAACTAGTACAAAGCTCATTGAGACATTTATAAGCACTCATGTTGCATGAAACTTGGTTTAGAGTCCTAGAAATTGCGTTGTTCGATGTTTCATAAGTTCGTCAAACTAGTACAAAGCTCATTGAGACACTTATAAGCAATCATGTTGCATGAAACTTAGTTTAGAGTCCTAGAAACCGAGTTGTTAGATTTTTCATAAGTTCGTCAAACTAGTACAAAGCTCATTGAGACACTTATAAGGCCTCATGTTGCATGAAACTTGGTTTAGAGTCCTAGAAACGCGTTGTTAGATGTTTCATAAGTTCGTCAAACGTGTACAAAGCTCATTTAGACACTTATAAGCACTCATGTTGCATGAAACTTGGTTTAGAGTCCAAGAAATGCGTTGTTGGATGTTTCATAAGTTAGTCAAACTAGTACAAAGCTCATTGAGACACTTATAAGCACTCATGTTGCATGAAACTTGGTTTAGAGTCCTAGAAACTGTTGGATTTTGGAGAGATTGGAGTATAGATTCGAGTTGGTTAAGCTCGAATCTTGAGAGAATAGAAGCAAAGCTAGTGAGGCTTTGTTCTTGAGTGTATGGAGAGAGTATTTTAGTATATTGAAAGAGTAACAAACTCCTTGAAGGTTTTACAAGAGTTTATCACACTTATATAAAGAAAAGATACAACAAGAGAAGTCTCCAACGGCTAGAATTCAAATTTGAATTCTCTAACGGCTCTTTAGTCTTGCGATGTAGTCGACTACATGACTCAACTACATTAGTCGACTACACGCCTCAACTATATTTTCCCTCTCTTGATTCCATTGGTCCATAGCTCTAACGGCTCTTTAGTCTTGCGATGTAGTCGACTACATGACTCAACTACATTAGCCGACTACACGCCCCAACTATACTTTTCCCTTCTTTGATGTATCTTGATCTAATGCCTTTGTAGGTTATCATTAGTCTTAATACTCCCCCTCAAGCTTAGCCTAATGAAATGGCTAAGATTGGACATTGCTAAACAAACCTCATTAAAACCCTTAGTAAGCAAAACCACTTGGGATAAAAGCATTACTAAGGGGAAAAAGAGTGTAAGTCTTTGCAATAGGGGTCTTCTTAATCTTGGCCTTTATCTTCTTGACTTGGCCGAAACTCCCCCTTAAGATAGAACCGGTTTGATCTTCTTGACTTTGCCGTGTTCTTCGGTGAGGGTTCTTTGGATACTTGATTTGGTCTTCACGGTTTGTTCTTCACAAACTTTGGTGTGAGACTTTGATTTGATTCCTATCCACGGCTTTGTTCTTCACAAGCTTGGGTGTGGATGGACTTGAACGAAGCTTTTGACTGCTTCCTTTCTTCTCTTTACTTCTCCTTGGTGGCTTTCTTCTTGTCAATCAAGTCACCGAGAATGATCACTTGTCTTTTACCTCCTTTATCCTTCAAAACAAAAGATTCAAGAGAGATATAGAGCTTAGTGAAAGGGTTTACTTGATATGTTTAGATAGACAAGCAAACAAGAGTCCCAAGTCTAGATGCAACTAATAAATCAATGAGTAATTTTGTTATTTAAACCTAAGTTCTTTAACAAATTTCAAATGATTTTATTTAGGCCTAATAGACTAAACAACTTTTACCAAGGGCGATGATTAGTTTTTAACAAGAACTAAGCAAGAATATATGATGCGGCTCTAGTTCTTATGAGAATACTAATCATAATAAAGAGAGTAAGGTTAAGGGACAGCCTTTGTTCGTAGTGGTATGATAGATTGATGATCTCTTGTAGTTGCACTTTGATTGAGCTCTTTGACTTCTTCATGAGGTCTTGTGGCTTCGTCCTTTGTGCAATTGGAACAAGGTTGATGAAGTGCTTCGGCTTAGCTCATTGTGGATACTTTGGCCGAGACTTTATGGGAGATTGGTTTGGTCTTTGCTTCTTTGAAAAGAGCTTGACCAAATGAATGTGATGGTGATAAGATGGATCGGCCTTTTTCCTTTTGCTAGGAGGCTTTAGACCGAGACTTAGTGAAGATTGGTAGAATGATGGCTTTTGTTCTTCGTAGAACCTTTAGCCGAATGGTAGACTCTCCACTTTGATGGCTTTGCTCTTGATGGATGCTTTAGCCGAATGGTAGATTCTCCGAATGGTAGACTCTTCATTTTGATCATGAAGTTAAGATGTGTGTCTAATGGTAGTCACTTTTCTTCTCCCCCTCATGATGAAGATCATGAAGTTGAAGTAGTCTTAGAATTGTTTCCTCCTTCATGATGAAGATCGGCTTTGTTCTTTACAATTGTTTCCTCCTTCTTGAATGAGAAGGGGTTCTCATCTCTCTTTGGGCAACTTTTGTGACCTCTTTCATGCTTCTCTTTACTTCTCTTCTCTTTAACTCTTCTTAGTCACCTCTTCATGCTTAGGGGTTTTCATTAATAATCTCTTTTGGTCTTTTAGTAATGGTGATCCTACACCATAACAAAGACAAAATTTGATTTTAAGCATCATGATAACCGGCATGTAATTAGCAACATTTTCAAATTTTCAAATTACTTAACAACAATCACAAGCACAAGGTAAGAATGCAAAGGAGGGTTTAAGACTTAGTTCAATATATTCCCTAAGTCATGTACCTAAACCCGAGTATAAAAAGCATCTTATCACAAGTCAAGTTCAAGTCTAGTTTTCATAATTTGCAAATTCTATATCCATTCTTAGCTAAGCAATCAAGCAAATGATTCAATGAAACACTAATGATCACTTAAGCCAATATCTAACTATATAAGTATAGAGAGTAAAGAGTTTAGAAATGGCCTTTTATAGTTCCTTGAGTAGATGGTCATTGAGAAATTCTCTTGTTTGCTTCTTTACCTACACATAGATTCAAGTTAGCAACAAGGGACCATGGTCTTTAGTGCACAATGGCGGACCATGATCTTAAAACACACCAACAAGATTCATTGTAACTTGATAGCTTTCATAGCTTAGTTACTCATCTTGTATCATAAACTTAAGTGCACATAGGCGGTTTATGACAACAAACATAGATCATCATTCCATCTTCACCTTATATAGATGTTAATGTAGTGAATCATTTCCCCATAAGTCTAAAGATGGATTCATCATGACCCTTTAAAGTATCACCTTTTAAGTGGTCATGGATCTCTTTATAGACTCATGTTAGCCGAGGTTATGAAGGATTCATCAAGCTCTCGGTGTTTTATTAACACTTAGGGAGGCTTGGTTCTCTTCCCTCTAAGAGAGTTTTGGATACCATAAGACCTTAAGAGCTTTATCACAAGCGGGTCTTGGTACCTTACCCTTTTGATTAAACCGAAGATCTTTTGGATTAACCAAGGTTTGAAATTCACTTAGTCTTTCACCAAGATTCAAACCACTTCACCAAACAAGGACTAGTGATTTGGTCTTAGACAAAGACATAAATGAACCTTGTATCCTAGATCTTTCAAAGACTATGTAGTTGAGTCATGTATTCGACTATGTCACATGACTACATGACAACTGAGTCTTGGAGATTTAAATTCGGACCAAGAACATGCTTTTAAACCGAAACTTTCATGGTATTGGATTCATCATGGTTCTTTTAGAAGCCATGGTTCTCATCCATTAGTCTTGGGTTAGACAATGACCTTAAAGAACAATACAACCAAAACTATCATGTAGCTAGACCTTGTTGATTTATGCTAACAATGATTGTGTTTTGATTGTCTTGTACTTACCAAGGAAATTGGATTCAACATGTCCTTTACTCACTAAGAGTTAAGCGGATCATGGTTCACTTTCCAAAGGTCTTGTTTGAAGCATAAAAGGAAAGAGTTTTGGATTCATCAAGTGGCTTTGGACTCCTAAGAGTGAGCACACAAGGTTCACAAACCCTTTTGACTCGCAAGTTTCAAGTTTTGTTCTTGAATACTTGTTCATAGTCTAAAAATGCCTAAGCAAAGTCCGATTTGGATTCAACATGGTTCCCTTTGGACTCATAAGAGTGGGGAATCCATGGTTCTCATCCTCTTTGCTTTCGGCTTCTAAAAATGCCTAAGCTTAGATGGTCTTGGATTCAACATGGTTCCCTTTGGACTCATAAGAGTGGGGAATCCATGGTTCTCATCCTCTATGCTTTCGGCTTCTAAATAAAAGCTATAGAGTGTTGGATTCAACAAGTTATTTGTTCTCAAAGGAGACAATAACAAGGTTCTCTAACTCTTTTAGCTCCCAAGTTTCAAGCTTTTGATGCTTTGAATACTTGTTCATTGCTTATATGCCTAGGCTATATGGATTTGGATTCATCAAGGTCCCTTTTGAACTCATAAGAGTGAGGGAACAATGGTTCTCATCCACTAACTTTCGGCCTAACAAGGATCTTTAAGAACAACTCAACCAAAAACATCATGTAGCTAAATCCATTGATTTATGCTCACTATGATTCGGTTTTGATTGAATTGTTCTTGAAAGGAGCTTGGATTCAACATGTCTCTTTACTCATTAAGAGACAAAGAGATCATGGTTCACTTCCTAAGAGGAGAATTGATTCACCAAGATCTTAGTGCTTTAAACAAGCGGATCTTGGTCATTCCTCTTCTCCCCTAGATCCTTGTGTTTATAAGCAAATTAAAGAGAGGAGAATGGCGAAAGCGACTTACCTATGGGTCTCGAAACCTTGTTCTGATACCATGTTGGATTTTGGAGAGATTGGAGTATAGATTCGAGTTGGTTAAGCTCGAATCTTGAGAGAATAGAAGCAAAGCTAGTGAGGCTTTGTTCTTGAGTGTATGGAGAGAGTATTTTAGTATATTGAAAGAGTAACAAACTCCTTGAAGGTTTTACAAGAGTTTATCACACTTATATAAAGAAAAGATACAACAAGAGAAGTCTCCAACGGCTAGAATTCAAATTTGAATTCTCTAACGGCTCTTTAGTCTTGCGATGTAGTCGACTACATGACTCAACTACATTAGTCGACTACACGCCTCAACTATATTTTCCCTCTCTTGATTCCATTGGTCCATAGCTCTAACGGCTCTTTAGTCTTGCGATGTAGTCGACTACATGACTCAACTACATTAGCCGACTACACGCCTCAACTATACTTTTCCCTTCTTTGATGTATCTTGATCTAATGCCTTTGTAGGTTATCATTAGTCTTAATAGAAACTGCGTTGTTCGATGTTTCATAGGTTCGTCAAACTAGTACAAAGCTCATTGAGACACTTATAAGCACTCATGTTGCATGAAACTTGGTGTAGAGTCATAGAAACCGCGTTCTTAGATGTGATGCGTTAAACTCGGAAGCGAACGGAGTGAAAGATAAAACGAAACAGGATAGAAGTGGCTAAGGAAGAAACGGGATAGATCACCACGATTCGTAAAGCCGAAGCACCAGAATCGATAAAGAAACCCGCTGAGCTAACACCACACTTGCACCACAACAAGTGATAAAGACGCTCAAAGAACACCACCAATGGCTCTCCCAAAACCAAAGGATAAAGTAATATGATCTAAACAGATCCAAGGGGTCACAAAGACTCTCCAAATTCTTATACTCAATAATCGATTTATTCAATGGAAGAGAGCCTCCTTATATAGAGGAATTACATAGAAACTTGAAATAAATGCAACCAAAGGTATACAAAGACCTTTGGGATCCCCTAAAAGACTTTCAAACTTCTAAAATGAGTAATTAAAACACTTAGATAATTGTAGTCTTTAAATGTGACGAAAATGACTCTTTGACTCCATTCAGCCCCCTTAGTCTTCATTTAATCTTAGGCAATTGATTGGACTTGGACCAGCATAGTGAGAAAAAGCCCACTTTCCTTTTCGCCTTTTGTTATAACCCTTATAACATATGCTCCCTCTTTTGTTATAACCCTTATAACATCTGCTCCCTCTTCATTTATAACATTTATAACATTTGCTCCCGCATCATTCTCTCCGGGTTCAAAAGGATTTGACCTCAAATCCAGCAACTCTTCATCCTCAACATATGGAGAAAGATCCCCCACGTTGAAAGTAGCTGAAACTCCATATTCACCTGGAAGTTCAAGTTTGTAAGCATTCTCTCCATACTTCTCAAGTACCTTGAATGGACCATCTGCTCTTGGCATGAGCTTTGACTTGCGCTTAGTTGGAAACCTCTCCTTTGTCAAGTGCAACCAAACCAGATCACCAGGTTGAAAAGACTTAACTCGTCGGTGCTTGTTGGCTTTGTTTTTGTACTTCTCATTAGCCTTCTCAATCTCAACTCGAACATATTCGTGCAGCTTCTTCATTGTCTTAACTCTCTCGGCTGCTTCATAGTTTGCTTGAAAGCCGCAGGGTAAAGGAACTAGATAATTGGGAGAGAGAGGATTCACGCCATACACTACCTCAAAAGGTGACCGTTTTGTAGTGTAGCTCGTTGATCTATTGTAAGCAAACTCAGCTTGAGCCAACTTCAAATCCCATTCCTTCAAGTTCTTCTTGATTAAACCCCTCAAAAGCATAGTCAAAGTTCGTTTGTTACCTCCGTTTGGCCATCGGTTTGTGGATGACAAGAAGTACTAAAGAGAAGCTTAGTACCAAGTAATCTCCACAAAGTCTTCCAAAAGTAGCTTAGAAACTTTGAATCACGATCGAAACAATGGTCGTTGGAACTCCATGAAGACGCACAACCTCCTTAAAGTACAAATCAGCAACATTACTTGCATTATCCGTCTTGTGACAAGGTATAAAGTGTGCCATCTTGCTGAACCGATCAACAACCACCATGATTGAATTCTTTCCCCTCTGAGTTCTTGGCAATCCCACAATGAAATCCATGCTCACATCATCCCAAGGCTACATAGGAACGGTAAAGGAGTGTAAAGTCCCGGTTGGAAATGACTTTTCATCCTTTGACAAGTTGCACACCTTTCCACTATAGTATGAACATCCTTCCCCATCTTCGGCCAAAAGAAATGCTCTTGCAGCATGTCTAGCGTCTTATTGATTCCAAAATGACCAGCTAAGCCACCACCATGTGCCTCACGAATCAATAACTCCCTCATAGAACTCTTAGGAACACACAGCTTGTTTCCTTTGAAAAGAAACCCATCTTGTAGTAGAAACTGATTTGAAACTCCCTTTTTGCACTCATTGTAGACTTGTGCAAAGTCTAGATCTTCATAATAGAGTTCTTTCAACATCTCAAAACCCATAATCCGAGAATCAAGGATAGAGATCAAAGCATACCTCCTTGAGAGTGCATCTGCCACCACATTCACTTTTGAGCCATCCTTCTTGGGAACAAGTAGAGCGAGGCACGAACATGGACTCATGCTCTCCCTTACATAGCCTCTTGTAATCAGCTCTTCAACTTGTCTCTGCAACTCTTTAGCTTTCTTCGGGTTACATCTATAAGCTGGTCGGTTTGGAAGAGGTGCACCAGGTAACAAATCAATTTGATGCTCAATACCCCTTAGAGGAGGCAAACCGGGTGGTAAATCTTCGGGAAACACATCAATGAACTCTTTTAATAGCTGCTGCATCATTGGATGTGTGCTTATAACTTTTATAACATCATTCTTCTCAACCACCAACAGCGCAAAAACTTCCTTGCCCTCTTCAAGTTTCCTCACAACCCGAGATTCTCCTAAGAAAAGACTTTCTCTACTCTTCTTTTCTTGTATTTTCTCTGTTTCATCACGTAGAGTAGGTACCAATGGAGCCAATGTGATCTGCTTCTTATCCTTGTGGAAAGAATAAGTATTCTTGTACCCATCATGCATAGCTCTCCTATCAAACTCCCAAGGCCTCCCAAGTAACAAGTGACAAGCATCCATTGGAATAACATCACAAAGCACCTTATCTTGGTAGTTCTTTCCAATAGAGAATGAAACCAGAACTTGCTTAGACACCTGAAGTTTACTTCCATCATTCAACCACTTCAGCTTGTATGGTTGCTTATGCATTGTAATAGGCAAGTTTAGCTTCTCCACAAGTGTACTAGACGCCACATTAGTACAACTCCCACTATCAATGATCACGCCGCATACTTTTCCCAAAATCGTGCAACGAGTTTCAAAAATGTTCTCTCGTTGTGCTTCTTCTCTTATAGGAACAGAATGCAAAGCTCTTCGAATCACCAATAAGTCTCCATGATCAGGGTGTTCAATGACTTCATCACCATCATCTTGAACTTTCGATCCACAGCATCCAAATCTAGAGACTCCTTCTTCAATTCTTCCTCAATCTCTTGGATTTCTTGTATTGTCATAATCCTTCGATTGGGACAATCGGCTTGAAAATGCCCAAAGCCTTGACACTTAAAGCATTTCTTCCTCGTAGTAAGATCAGTAGGTGTGGTAGTGACCTTTGATTCAACCTTCTTAGTGTTGCTGCTAGGTTCACTCTTAATACCCACCATTGGAGTAAAAGAAGAACCGGAGTTGTAAGGTCTAGTGTATGGCTTCTTTCCCCCTTTAACCTGCTTCTCCACCTTGATAGCAAGCTTCTTCACGTCATCAAGAGTCCAGAAAGATTGTAGCTGCACCTTAGATGCAATATCTTCATTCAATCCATGTACAAAACGTGCCATGCTCCTCTCTTGTGGCTCTTGAACATCACACCTTAGTTGTAGAAGATCAAACTCTCTTGTATACTCCTCAACGGTGCTCTTCTCTTGCTGCAAGTGTGTAAGCTTCAAGTACAAATCTTGTTTGTAATCATCGGGTAAGAATCTTCTCTTCATAAGTCGCTTCAGCTTCTCCCAAGACCTAATACGGGTCTTTCCTTCTCTAACACGCTGTGACTTAAGAGTATCCCACCAAAGGCTAGCATAACCCTTGAACCTCAAAGTTGCTACCTTAAACTTCTTCTCATCGTCATATGTGCTATATTCAAAGGCTTTATCCATGGATCTAAGCCAATCAAGGAAATCGTCTGGATTTAGATTACCTTGAAAATCTGGATATTCCACCTTAAGTTCTTTCTCATAATGACGTTGATGATGTTGTGGACGGTTGTCCCTTCTTCTTCTCCCATGTTCCATGACAATATCTGGATCAAGATCAGAACCATGAGAAGAAAATTCACTTTCATCCGAAGATGAACGGTCTTGTGCAACCCTTTGTCTCCTTGGCTGCCCTTGCACGTTCATGTTATTGAAAGCTTGAACCATCTCTTGCACTTGCTCTCGTAGATCCGCCATTTCTCTGGTCATACGCTCAGCTTGTGCTTGCTCAAGAGTCAATCCTCTAGGAAAATCCATGATGAATTCACTCCAACAACCTTGATTAGCTCTGATACCACTTTGATGCGTTAAACTCGGAAGCGAACGGAGTGAATGATAAAACGAAACAGGATAGAAGTGGCTAAGGAAGAAACGGGATAGATCACCACGATTCGTAAAGCCGAAGCACCGAATCGATAAAGAAACCCGCCGAGCTAACACCACACTTGCACCACAACAAGTGATAAAGACGCTCAAAGAACACCACCAATGGCTCTCCCAAAACCAAAGGATAAAGTAATATGATCTAAACAGATCCAAGGGGTCACAAAGACTCTCCAAATTCTTATACTCAATAATCTGATTTATTCAATGGAAGAGAGCCTCCTTATATAGAGGAATTACATAGAAACTTGAAATAAATGCAACCAAAGGTATACAAGACCTTTGGGATCCCTAAAAGACTTTCAAACTTCTAAAATGAGTAATTAAAACACTTAGATAATTGTAGTCTTTAAATGTGACGAAAATGACTCTTTGACTCCATTCAGCCCCCTTAGTCTTCATTTAATCTTAGGCAATTGATTGGACTTGGACCAGCATAGTGAGAAAAAGCCCACTTTCCTTTTCGCCTTTTGTTATAACCCTTATAACATATGCTCCCTCTTTTGTTATAACCCTTATAACATCTGCTCCCTCTTCATTTATAACATTTATAACATTTGCTCCCGCATCATTCTCTCCGGGTTCAAAGGATTTGACCTCAAATCCAGCAACTCTTCATCCTCAACATATGGAGAAAGATCCCCCCACGTTGAAAGTAGCTGAAACTCCATATTCACCTGGAAGTTCAAGTTTGTAAGCATTCTCTCCATACTTCTCAAGTACCTTGAATGGACCATCTGCTCTTGGCATGAGCTTTGACTTGCGCTTAGTTGGGAAACCTCTCCTTTCTCAAGTGCAACCAAACCAGATCACCAGGTTGAAAAGACTTAACTCGTCGGTGCTTGTTGGCTTTGTTTTTGTACTTCTCATTAGCCTTCTCAATCTCAGCTCGAACATATTCGTGCGGCTTCTTCATTGTCTTAACTCTCTCGCTGCTTCATAGTTTGCTTGAAAGCCGCAGGGTAAAGGAACTAGATAATTGGGAGAGAGAGGATTCACGCCATACACTACCTCAAAAGGTGACCGTTTTGTAGTGTAGCTCGTTGATCTATTTGTAAGCAAACTCAGCTTGAGCCAACTTCAAATCCCATTCCTTCAAGTTCTTCTTGATTAAACCCCTCAAAAGCATAGTCAAAGTTCTGTTTGTTACCTCCGTTTGGCCATCGGTTTGTGGATGACAAGAAGTACTAAAGAGAAGCTTAGTACCAAGTAATCTCCACAAAGTCTTCCAAAAGTAGCTTAGAAACTTTGAATCACGATCGAAACAATGGTCGTTGGAACTCCATGAAGACGCACAACCTCCTTAAAGTACAAATCAGCAACATTACTTGCATTATCCGTCTTGTGACAAGGTATAAAGTGTGCCATCTTGCTTGAACCGATCAACAACCACCATGATTGAATTCTTTCCCCTCTGAGTTCTTGGCAATCCCACAATGAAATCCATGCTCACATCATCCCAAGGCTGCATAGGAACTGGTAAAGGAGTGTAAAGTCCCGGTTGGAAATGACTTTTCATCCTTTGACAAGTTGCACACCTTTCCACTATAGTATGAACATCCTTCCCCATCTTCGGCCAAAAGAAATGCTCTTGCAGCATGTCTAGCGTCTTATTGATTCCATAATGACCAGCTAAGCCACCACCATGTGCCTCACGAATCAATAACTCACTCATAGAACTCTTAGGAACACACACTTGTTTCCTTTGAAAAGAAACCCATCTTGTAGTAGAAAAACTGATTTGAAACTCCCTTTTTGCACTCATTGTAGACTTGTGCAAAGTCTAGATCTTCATAATAGAGTTCTTTCAACATCTCAAAACCCATAATCCGAGAATCAAGGATAGAGATCAAAGCATACCTCCTTGAGAGTGCATACGCCACCACATTCACTTTTGAGCCATCCTTCTTGGGAACAAGTAGAGCAGCACATAACATGGACTCATGCTCTCCCTTACATAGCCTCTTGTAATCAGCTCTTCAACTTGTCTCTGCAACTCTTTAGCTTTCTTCGGGTTACATCTATAAAGCTGGTCGTCGGTTTGGAAGAGGTGCACCAGGGTAACAAATCAATTTGATGCTCAATACCCCTTAGAGGAGGCAAACCCGGGTGGTAAATCTTCGGGAAACACATCAATGAACTCTTTTAATAGCTGCTGCATCATTGGATGTGTGCTTATAACTTTTATAACATCATTCTTCTCAACCACCAACAGCGCAAAAACTTCCTTGCCCTCTTCAAGTTTCCTCACAACCCGAGATTCTCCTAAGAAAAGACTTTCTCTACTCTTCTTTTCTTGTATTTTCTCTGTTTCATCACGTAGAGTAGGTACCAATGGAGCCAATGTGATCTGCTTCTTATCCTTGTGGAAAGAATAAGTATTCTTGTACCCATCATGCATAGCTCTCCTATCAAACTCCCAAGGCCTCCCAAGTAACAAGTGACAAGCATCCATTGGAATAACATCACAAAGCACCTTATCTTGGTAGTTCTTTCCAATAGAGAATGAAACCAGAACTTGCTTAGACACTGAAGTTTACTTCCATCATTCAACCACTTCAGCTTGTATGGTTGCTTATGCATTGTAATAGGCAAGTTTAGCTTCTCCACAAGTGTACTAGACGCCACATTAGTACAACTCCCACTATCAATGATCACGCTGCATACTTTTCCCAAAATCGTGCAACGAGTTTCAAAAATGTTCTCTCGTTGTGCTTCTTCTCTTATAGGAACAGAATGCAAAGCTCTTCGAATCACCAATAAGTCTCCATGATCAGGGTGTTCAATGACTTCATCACCATCATCTTGAACTTTCTGATCCACAGCATCCAAATCTAGAGACTCCTTCTTCAATTCTTCCTCAATCTCTTGGATTTCTTGTATTGTCATAATCCTTCGATTGGGACAATCAGCTTGAAAATGCTCAAAGCCTTGACACTTAAAGCATTTCTTCCTCGTAGTAAGATCAGTAGGTGTGGTAGTGACCTTTGATTCAACCTTCTTAGTGTTGCTGCTAGGTTCACTCTTAATACCCACCATTGGAGTAAAAGAAGAACCGGAGTTGTAAGGTCTAGTGTATATGGCTTCTTTCCCCCTTTAACCTGCTTCTCCACCTTGATAGCAAGCTTCTTCACGTCATCAAGAGTCCGAAAGATTGTAGCTGCACCTTAGATGCAATATCTTCATTCAATCCATGTACAAAACGTGCCATGGTCCTCTCTTGTGGCTCTTGAACATCACACCTTAGTTGTAGAAGATCAAACTCTCTTGTATACTCCTCAACGGTGCTCTTCTCTTGCTGCAAGTGTGTAAGCTTCAAGTACAAATCTTGTTTGTAATCATCGGGTAAGAATCTTCTCTTCATAAGTCGCTTCAGCTTCTCCCAAGACCTAATACGGGTCTTTCCTTCTCTAACACGCTGTGACTTAAGAGTATCCCACCAAAGGCTAGCATAACCCTTGAACCTCAAAGTTGCTACCTTAAACTTCTTCTCATCGTCATATGTGCTATATTCAAAGGCTTTATCCATGGATCTAAGCCAATCAAGGAAATCGTCTGGATTTAGATTACCTTGAAAATCTGGATATTCCACCTTAAGTTCTTTCTCATAATGACGTTGATGATGTTGTGGACGGTTGTCCCTTCTTCTTCTCCCATGTTCCATGACAATATCTGGATCAAGATCAGAACCATGAGAAGAAAATTCACTTTCATCCGAAGATGAACGGTCTTGTGCAACCCTTTGTCTCCTTGGCTGCCCTTGCACGTTCATGTTATTGAAAGCTTGAACCATCTCTTGCACTTGCTCTCGTAGATCCGCCATTTCTCTGGTCATACGCTCGGCTTGTGCTTGCTCAAGAGTCAATCCTCTAGGAAAATCCATGATGAATTCACTCCAACAACCTGGATTAGCTCTGATACCACTTTGATGCGTTAAACTCGGAAGCGAACGGAGTGAATGATAAAACGAAACAGGATAGAAGTGGCTAAGGAAGAAACGGGATAGATCACCACGATTCGTAAAGCCGAAGCACCAGAATCGATAAAGAAACCCGCTGAGCTAACACCACACTTGCACCACAACAAGTGATAAAGACGCTCAAAGAACACCACCAATGGCTCTCCCAAAACCAAAGGATAAAGTAATATGATCTAAACAGATCCAAGGGGGTCACAAAAACTCTCCAAATTCTTATACTCAATAATCTGATTTATTCAATGGAAGAGAGCCTCCTTATATAGAGGAATTACATAGAAACTTGAAATAAATGCAACCAAAGGTATACAAGACCTTTGGGATCCCCTAAAAGACTTTCAAACTTCTAAAATGAGTAATTAAAACACTTAGATAATTGTAGTCTTTAAATGTGACGAAAATGACTCTTTGACTCCATTCAGCCCCTTAGTCTTCATTTAATCTTAGGCAATTGATTGGACTTGGACCAGCATAGTGAGAAAAAAGCCCACTTTCCTTTTCGCCTTTTGTTATAACCCTTATAACATATGCTCCCTCTTTTGTTATAACCCTTATAACATCTCGCTCCCTCTTCATTTATAACATTTATAACATTTGCTCCCGCATCATTCTCTCCGGGTTCAAAAGGATTTGACCTCAAATCCAGCAACTCTTCATCCTCAACATATGGAGAAAGATCCCCCACGTTGAAAGTAGCTGAAACTCCATATTCACCTGGAAGTTCAAGTTTGTAAGCATTCTCTCCATACTTCTCAAGTACCTTGAATGGACCATCTGCTCTTGGCATGAGCTTTGACTTGCGCTTAGTTGGAAACCTCTCCTTTCTCAAGTGCAACCAAACCAGATCACCAGGTTGAAAAGACTTAACTCGTCGGTGCTTGTTGGCTTTGTTTTTGTACTTCTCATTAGCCTTCTCAATCTCAGCTCGAACATATTCGTGCAGCTTCTTCATTGTCTTAACTCTCTCGCGCTTCATAGTTTGCTTGAAAGCCGCAGGGTAAAGGAACTAGATAATTGGAGAGAGAGGATTCACGCCATACACTACCTCAAAAGGTGACCGTTTTGTAGTGTAGCTCGTTGATCTATTGTAAGCAAACTTAGCTTGAGCCAACTTCAAATCCCATTCCTTCAAGTTCTTCTTGATTAAACCCCTCAAAAGCATAGTCAAAGTTCTGTTTGTTACCTCCGTTTGGCCATCGGTTTGTGGATGACAAGAAGTACTAAAGAGAAGCTTAGTACCAAGTAATCTCCACAAAGTCTTCCAAAAGTAGCTTAGAAACTTTGAATCACGATCAGAAACAATGGTCGTTGGAACTCCATGAAGACGCACAACCTCCTTAAAGTACAAATCAGCAACATTACTTGCATTATCCGTCTTGTGACAAGGTATAAAGTGTGCCATCTTGCTGAACCGATCAACAACCACCATGATTGAATTCTTTCCCCTCTGAGTTCTTGGCAATCCCACAATGAAATCCATGCTCACATCATCCCAAGGCTGCATAGGAACTGGTAAAGGAGTGTAAAGTCCCGGTTGGAAATGACTTTTCATCCTTTGACAAGTTGCACACCTTTCCACTATAGTATGAACATCCTTCCCCATCTTCGGCCAAAAGAAATGCTCTTGCAGCATGTCTAGCGTCTTATTGATTCCAAAATGACCAGCTAAGCCACCACCATGTGCCTCACGAATCAATAACTCCCTCATAGAACTCTTAGGAACACACAGCTTGTTTCCTTTGAAAAGAAACCCATCTTGTAGTAGAAACTGATTTGAAACTCCCTTTTTGCACTCATTGTAGACTTGTGCAAAGTCTAGATCTTCATAATAGAGTTCTTTCAACATCTCAAAACCCATAATCCGAGAATCAAGGATAGAGATCAAAGCATACCTCCTTGAGAGTGCATCTGCCACCACATTCACTTTTGAGCCATCCTTCTTGGGAACAAGTAGAGCAGGCACAGAACATGGACTCATGCTCTCCCTTACATAGCCTCTTGTAATCAGCTCTTCAACTTGTCTCTGCAACTCTTTAGCTTTCTTCGGGTTACATCTATAAGCTGGTCGGTTTGGAAGAGGTGCACCAGGTAACAAATCAATTTGATGCTCAATACCCCTTAGAGGAGGCAAACCGGGTGGTAAATCTTCGGGAAACACATCAATGAACTCTTTTAATAGCTGCTGCATCATTGGATGTGTGCTTATAACTTTTATAACATCATTCTTCTCAACCACCAACAGCGCAAAAACTTCCTTGCCCTCTTCAAGTTTCCTCACAACCCGAGATTCTCCTAAGAAAAGACTTTCTCTACTCTTCTTTTCTTGACTTTCTCTATTTTCTCTCGTTTCATCACGTAGAGTAGGTACCAATGGAGCCAATGTGATCTGCTTCTTATCCTTGTGGAAAGAATAAGTATTCTTGTACCCATCATGCATAGCTCTCCTATCAAACTCCCAAGGCCTCCCAAGTAACAAGTGACAAGCATCCATTGGAATAACATCACAAAGCACCTTATCTTGGTAGTTCTTTCCAATAGAGAATGAAACCAGAACTTGCTTAGACACCTGAAGTTTACTTCCATCATTCAACCACTTCAGCTTGTATGGTTGCTTATGCATTGTAATAGGCAAGTTTAGCTTCTCCACAAGTGTACTAGACGCCACATTAGTACAACTCCCACTATCAATGATCACGCTGCATACTTTTCCCAAAATCGTGCAACGAGTTTCAAAAATGTTCTCTCGTTGTGCTTCTTCTCTTATAGGAACAGAATGCAAAGCTCTTCGAATCACCAATAAGTCTCCATGATCAGGGTGTTCAATGACTTCATCACCATCATCTTGAACTTTCGATCCACAGCATCCAAATCTAGAGACTCCTTCTTCAATTCTTCCTCAATCTCTTGGATTTCTTGTATTGTCATAATCCTTCGATTGGGACAATCAGCTTGAAAATGCCCAAAGCCTTGACACTTAAAGCATTTCTTCCTCGTAGTAAGATCAGTAGGTGTGGTAGTGACCTTTGATTCAACCTTCTTAGTGTTGCTGCTAGGTTCACTCTTAATACCCACCATTGGAGTAAAAGAAGAACCGGAGTTGTAAGGTCTAGTGTATGGCTTCTTTCCCCCTTTAACCTGCTTCTCCACCTTGATAGCAAGCTTCTTCACGTCATCAAGAGTCCAGAAAGATTGTAGCTGCACCTTAGATGCAATATCTTCATTCAATCCATGTACAAAACGTGCCATGCTCCTCTCTTGTGGCTCTTGAACATCACACCTTAGTTGTAGAAGATCAAACTCTCTTGTATACTCCTCAACGGTGCTCTTCTCTTGCTGCAAGTGTGTAAGCTTCAAGTACAAATCTTGTTTGTAATCATCGGGTAAGAATCTTCTCTTCATAAGTCGCTTCAGCTTCTCCCAAGACCTAATACGGGTCTTTCCTTCTCTAACACGCCGTGACTTAAGAGTATCCCACCAAAGGCTAGCATAACCCTTGAACCTCAAAGTTGCTACCTTAAACTTCTTCTCATCGTCATATGTGCTATATTCAAAGGCTTTATCCATGGATCTAAGCCAATCAAGGAAATCGTCTGGATTTAGATTACCTTGAAAATCTGGATATTCCACCTTAAGTTCTTTCTCATAATGACGTTGATGATGTTGTGGACGGTTGTCCCTTCTTCTTCTCCCATGTTCCATGACAATATCTGGATCAAGATCAGAACCATGAGAAGAAAATTCACTTTCATCCGAAGATGAACGGTCTTGTGCAACCCTTTGTCTCCTTGGCTGCCCTTGCACGTTCATGTTATTGAAAGCTTGAACCATCTCTTGCACTTGCTCTCGTAGATCCGCCATTTCTCTGGTCATACGCTCGGCTTGTGCTTGCTCAAGAGTCAATCCTCTAGGAAAATCCATGATGAATTCACTCCAACAACCTGGATTAGCTCTGATACCACTTTGATGCGTTAAACTCGGAAGCGAACGGAGTGAATGATAAAACGAAACAGGATAGAAGTGGCTAAGGAAGAAACGGGATAGATCACCACGATTCGTAAAGCCGAAGCACCAGAATCGATAAAGAAACCCGCCGAGCTAACACCACACTTGCACCACAACAAGTGATAAAGACGCTCAAAGAACACCACCAATGGCTCTCCCAAAACCAAAGGATAAAGTAATATGATCTAAACAGATCCAAGGGGTCACAAAGACTCTCCAAATTCTTATACTCAATAATCTGATTTATTCAATGGAAGAGAGCCTCCTTATATAGAGAAATTACATAGAAACTTGAAATAAATGCAACCAAAGGTATACAAGACCTTTGGGATCCCTAAAAGACTTTCAAACTTCTAAAATGAGTAATTAAAACACTTAGATAATTGTAGTCTTTAAATGTGACGAAAATGACTCTTTGACTCCATTCAGCCCCCTTAGTCTTCATTTAATCTTAGGCAATTGATTGGACTTGGACCAGCATAGTGAGAAAAAGCCCACTTTCCTTTTCGCCTTTTGTTATAACCCTTATAACATATGCTCCCTCTTTTGTTATAACCCTTATAACATCTGCTCCCTCTTCATTTATAACATTTATAACATTTGTTCCCGCATCAAGATGTTTCATAAGTTTGTCAAACTAGTACAAAGCTCATTGAGACACTTATAAGCACTCATGTAGAATGAAACTTGGTTTAGAGTCCTAGAAACCGCGTTGTTAGATGTTTCATAAGTTCGTAAAAATTGTACAAAGCTCATTGAGACACTTATAAGCACTCATGTTGTATGAAACTTGGTTTAGAGTCCTAGAAACGCATTGTTAAATGTTTTATAAGTTCGTCAAACTAGTACAAAGCTCATTGAGACACTTATAAGCACTCATGTAGCATGAAACTTGGTTTAGAGCCCTAGAAATGGGTTGTTAGATGTTTCATAAGTTTGTCAAACTTGTACAAAGCTTATTGAGACACTTATAAGCACTCATGTTGTATGAAACTTGGTTTAGAGTCCAAGAAACGCGTTGTTAGATATTTCATAAGTTCGTCAAACTAGTACAAAAAGCTTATTTGAGACACTTATAAGCACTCATGTTGAACGAAACTTGGTTTAGAGTCCTAGAAACGTGTTGTTAGATGTTTCATAAATTCGTAAAACTTGTACAAAGCTCATTGAGACACTTATAAGCACTCATGTTGCATGAAACTTCGTTTAGAGTCCTAGAAATCGCGTTGTTAGATGTTTCATAAGTTCGTCAAACTAGTACAACGCTCATTGAGACACATATAAGCACTCATGTTGCATGAAACTTGGTTTAGAGTCCTAGAAACGCGTTGTTAGATGTTTCATAAGTTCGTCAAACTTGTACCAAGCTCATTGAGACACTTAAAAGCACTCATGTTGTATGAAACTTGGTTTAGAGTCCTAGAACCCGCGTTGTTAGATGTTTCATATATTCGTCAAACTAGTCAAAAGCTCATTGAGACACTTATAACCACTCATGGTGCATGAAACTTAGTTTAGAGTCCTAGAAACCGAGTTGTTAGATGTTTCATAAGTTCGTCAAACTAGTACAAAGCTCATTGAGACCCTATAAGGCCTCATGTTGCATGAAACTTGGTTTAGAGTCCTAGAAACGCGTTGTTAGATGTTTCATAAGTTCGTCAAACTTGTACAAAGCTCATTGAGACACTTATAAGCACTCATGTTGTATGAAACTTGGTTTAGAGTCCTAGAACCGCGTTGTTAGATGTTTCATATATTCGTCAAACTAGTACAAAAGCTCATTGAGACACTTATAAGCACTCATGTTACATGAAACTTGGTTTAGAGTCCTAGAAATCGAGTTGTTAGATGTTTCATAAGTTCGTCAAACTAGTACAAAGCTCATTGAGACACTTATAAGGCACTCATGTTGCATGAAACTTGGTTTAGAGTCCTAGAAACCGCGTTGTTAGATGTTTCATAAGTTCGTCAAACTTGTACAAAGCTCATTGAGACACTTATACGCATTCATGTTGCATGAAACTTGGTTTAGAGTCCTAGAAACGCGTTGTTCGATGTCTCATAAGTTCGTCAAACTAGTACAAAGCTCATTGAGACACTTATAAGCACTCATGTTGCATGAAACTTGGTTTAGAGTCCTAGAAACTGCGTTGTTAGATGTTTCATAAGTTCGTCAAACTAGTACAAAGCTCATTGAGACACTTATAAGCACTCATGTTGCATGAAACTTGGTTTAGAGTCCTAGAAATGCGTTGTTAGATGTTTCATAAGTTCGTCAAACTAGTACAAAGCTCATTGAGACACTTATAAGCACTCATGTTGCATGAAACTTGGTTTAGAGTCCTAGAAACGAGTTGTTAAATGTTTCATAAGTTCGTCAAACTTGTACAAAGCTCATTGAGACACTTATAAGCACTCATGTTGAATGAAACTTGGTTTAGAGTCCTAGAAACGCGTTGTTAGATGTTTCATAAGTTCGTCAAACTAGTACAAAGCTCATTGAGACACTTATAAGCACTCATGTTGTATGAAACTTGGTTTAGAGTCCTAGAAATGCATTGTTAGATGTTTCATAAGTTCGTCAAACTAGTACAAAGCTCATTGAGACACTTATAAGCACTCATGTTGCATGAAACTTGGTTTAGAGTTCTAGAAACCGCGTTGTTAGATGTTTCATAAGTTCGTCAAACTTGTACAAAGCTCATTGAGACACTTATAAGCACTCATGTTGTATGAAACTTGGTTTAGAGTCCTAGAACCCGCGTTGTTAGATGTTTCATAAGTTCGTCAAACTAGTACAAAAGCTCATTGAGACACTTATAAGCACTCATGTTGCATGAAACTTGGTTTAGAGTCCTAGAAACCGCGTTGTTAGATGTTTCATAAGTTCATCAAACTAGTACAAAGCTCATTGAGACACTTATAAGGCACTCATGTTGCATGAAACTTGGTTTAGAGTCCTAGAAACTCGTTGTTAGATGTTTCATAAGTTCGTCAAACTTGTACAAAGCTCATTGAGACACTTATAAGCACTCATGTTGCATGAAACTTGGTTTAGAGTCCTAGAAACGCGTTGTTAGATGTTTCATAAGTTCGTCAAACTAGTACAAAGCTCATTGAGACACTTATAAGCATTCATGTTGCATGAAACTTGGTTTAGAGTCCTAGAAACCGCGTTGTTAGATGTTTCATAAGTTCGTCAAACTTGTACAAAGCTCATTGAGACACTTATAAGCACTCATGTTGCATGAAACTTGGTTTAGAGTCCTAGAAACGCGTTGTTAGATGTTTCATAAGTTCGTCAAACTAGTACAAAGCTCATTGAGACACTTATAAGCACTCATGTTGCATGAAACTTGGTTTAGAGTCCTAGAAACCGCGTTGTTAGATGTTTCATAAGTTCGTCAAACTAGTACAAAGCTCATTGAGACACTTATAAGCACTCATGTTGCATGAAACTTGGTTTAGATTCCTAGAAACTCGTTGTTAGACGTTTCATAAGATCGTCAAACTCGTACAAAGCTCATTGAGACACTTATAAGCACTCATGTTGCATGAAACTTGGTTTAGAGTCCTAGAAACGCGTTGTTAGATGTTTCATAAGTTCGTCAAACTAGTACAAAGCTCATTGAGACACTTATAAGCACTCATGTTGAATGAAACTTGGTTTAGAGTCCTAGAAACGCGTTGTTAGATGTTTCATAAGTTCGTCAAACTAGTACAAAGCTCATTGAGACACTTATAAGCACTCATGTTGCATGAAACTTGGTTTAGAGTCCTAGAAATGCGTTGTTAGATGTTTCATAAGTTCGTCAAACTTGTACAAAGCTCATTGAGACACTTATAAGCACTCATGTTGCGTGAAACTTGGTTTAGAGTCCTAGAACCCGCGTTGTTAGATGTTTCATAAGTTCGTCAAACTTTTACAAAGCTCATTGAGACACTTATAAGCACTCATGTTGTATGAAACTTGGTTTAGAGTCCTAGAAACCGCGTTGTTAGATGTTTCATAAGTTCATCAAACTAGTACAAAACTCATTGAGACACTTATAAGGCCTCATGTTGCATGAAACTTGGTTTAGAGTCCTAGAAACTCGTTGTTAGATGTTTCATAAGTTCTTCAAACTTGTACAAAGCTCATTGAGACAATTATAAGCACTCATGTTGCATGAAACTTGGTTTAGAGTCCTAGAAACGCGTTGTTAGATGTTTCATAAGTTCGTCAAACTAGTACAAAGCTCATTGAGACACTTATAAGCACTCATGTTGCATGAAACTTGGTTTAGAGTCCTAGAAACCGCGTTGTTAGATGTTTCATAAGTTCGTCAAACCAGTACAAAGCTCATTGAGACACTTATAAGCACTCATGTTGCATGAAACTTGGTTTAGAGTCCTAGAAACGCGTTGTTCGATGTCTCATAAGTTCGTCAAACTTGTACAAAGCTCATTGAGACACTTATAAGCACTCATGTTGCATGAAACTTGGTTTAGAGTCCTAGAACCCGCGTTGTTAGTTGTTTCATAAGTTCGTCAAACTAGTACAAAGCTCATTGAGACACTTATAAGCACTCATGTTGAATGAAACTTGGTTTAGAGTCCTAGAAACGCGTTGTTAGATGTTTCATAAGTTCGTCAAACGTTTACAAAGCTCATTGAGACACTTATAAGCACTCATGTTGCATGAAACTTGGTTTAGAGTCCTAGAAATGCGTTGTTAGATGTTTCATAAGTTCGTCAAACTAGTACAAAGCTCATTGAGACACTTATAAGCACTCATGTTGCATGAAACTTGGTTTAGAGTCCTAGAAACGCGTTGTTCGATGTTTCATAAGTTCGTCAAACTAGTACAAAGCTCATTGAGACACTTATAAGCATTCATGTTGCATGAAACTTGGTTTAGAGTCCTAGAAACCGCGTTGTTAGATGTTTCATAAGTTCGTCAAACTAGTACAAAGCTCATTGAGACACTTATAAGCACTCATGTTGAATGAAACTTGGTTTAGAGTCCTAGAAACCGCGTTGTTAGATGTTTCATAAGTTCGTCAAACTTGTACAAAGCTCATTGAGACACTTATAAGCACTCATGTTGTATGAAACTTGGTTTAGAGTCCTAGAAACGCGTTGTTAAAAGTTTCATAAGTTCGTCAAACTAGTACAAAGCTCATTGAGACACTTATAAGCACTCATGTTGCATGAAACTTGGTTTAGAGTCCTAGAAACTGGGTTGTTAGATGTTTCATAAGTTTGTCAAACTTGTACAAAGCTCATTGAGACAATTATAAGCACTCATGTTGCATGAAACTTGGTTTAGAGTCCTAGAAACGCGTTGTTAGATGTTTCATAAGTTCGTCAAACTAGTACAAAGCTCATTGAGACACTTATAAGCACTCATGTTGAATGAAACTTGGTTTAGAGTCCTAGAAACGCGTTGTTAGATGTTTCATAAATTCGTAAAACTTGTACAAAGCTCATTGAGACACTTATAAGCACTCATCTTGCATGAAACTTGGTTTAGAGTCCTAGAAACCGCGTTGTTAGATGTTTCATAAGTTCGTCAAACTAGTACAACGCTCATTGAGACACATATAAGCACTCATGTTGCATGAAACTTGGTTTAGAGTCCTAGAAACGCGTTGTTAGATGTTTCATAAGTTCGTCAAACTAGTACAAAGCTCATTGAGACACTTATAAGCACTCATGTTGAATGAAACTTGGTTTAGAGTCCTAGAACCCGCGTTGTTAGATGTTTCATAAGTTCGTCAAACTAGTACAAAAGCTCATTGAGACACTTATAAGCACTCATGTTGCATGAAACTTGGTTTAGAGTCCTAGAAACGCGTTGTTAGACGTTTCATAAGTTCGGAAAACTTGTACAAAGCTCATTGAGACACTTATAAGCACTCATGTTGAATCAAACTTGGTTTAGAGTCCTAGAAACGCGTTGTTAGATGTTTCATAAGTTCGTCAAACTAGTACAAAGCTCATTGAGACACTTATAAGCACTCATGTTGCATGAAACTTGGTTTAGCGTCCTAGAAATGCGTTGTTAAATGTTTCATAAGTTCGTCAAACTAGTACAAAGCTCATTGAGACACTTATAAGCACTCATGTTGCATGAAACTTGGTTTAGAGTCCTAGAACCCGCGTTGTTAGATGTTTCATAAGTTCGTCAAACTAGTACAAAGCTCATTGAGACACTTATAAGCACTCATGTTGCATGAAACTTGGTTTAGAGTCCTAGAAACCGCGTTGTTAGATGTTTCATAAGTTCGTCAAACTAGTACAAAAGCTCATTGAGACACTTATAAGCACTCATGTTGCATGAAACTTGGTTTAGAGTCCTAGAAACCGCGTTGTTAGATGTTTCATAAGTTCGTTAAACTAGTACAAAGCTCATTGAGACACTTATAAGGCACTCATGTTGTATGAAACTTGGTTTAGAGTCCTAGAAACTCGTTGTTAAATGTTTCATAAGTTCGTCAAACTAGTACAAAGCTCATTGAGACACTTATAAGCACTCATGTTGCATGAAACTTGGTTTAGAGTCCTAGAAACGCGTTGTTAGATGTTTCATAAGTTCGTCAAACTAGTACAAAGCTCATTGAGACACTTATAAGCACTCATGTTGCATGAAACTTGGTTTAGGGTCCTAGAAACGCGTTGTTAGATGTTTCATAAGTTCGTCAAACTTGTACAAAGCTCATTGAGACACTTATAAGCACTCATGTTGTATGAAACTTGGTTTAGAGTCCTAGAAACGCGTTGTTAAATGTTTCATAAGTTCGTTAAACTAGTACAAAGCTCATTGAGACACTTATAAGCACTCATGTTGCATGAAACTTGGTTTAGAGTCCTAGAAACCGCGTTGTTAGATGTTTCATAAGTTCGTCAAACTAGTACAAAGCTCATTGAGACACATATAAGCACTCATGTTGCATGAAACTTGGTTTAGATGTCCTAGAAACGCGTTGTTAGATGTTTCATAAGTTCGTCAAACTAGTACAAAGCTCATTGAGACACTTATAAGCACTCATGTTGCATGAAACTTGGTTTAGAGTCCTAGAAACGCGTTGTTAGACGTTTCATAAGTTCGGAAAACTTGTACAAAGCTCATTGAGACACTTATAAGCACTCATGTTGAATGAAACTTGGTTTAGAGTCCTAGAAACGCGTTGTTAGATGTTTCATAAGTTCGTCAAACTAGTACAAAGCTCATTGAGACACTTATAAGCACTCATGTTGTATGAAACTTGGTTTAGAGTCCTAGAAACGCGTTGTTAGATGTTTCATAAGTTCGTCAAACTAGTACAAAGCTCATTGAGACACTTATAAGCACTCATGTTGCATGAAACTTGGTTTAGAGTCCTAGAACCCGCGTTGTTAGATGTTTCATAAGTTCGTCAAACTAGTACAAAGCTCATTGAGACACTTATAAGCACTCATGTTGCATGAAACTTGGTTTAGAGTCCTAGAAACCGCGTTGTTAGATGTTTCATAAGTTCGTCAAACTAGTACAAAGCTCATTGAGACACTTATAAGGCCTCATGTTGCATGAAACTTGGTTTAGAGTCCTAGAAACGCGTTGTTAGATGTTTCATAAGTTCGTCAAACTAGTACAAAGCTCATTGAGACACTTATAAGCACTCATGTTGCATGAAACTTGGTTTAGAGTCCTAGAAACCGCGTTGTTAGATGTTTCATAAGTTCGTCAAACTAGTACAAAGCTCATTGAGACACTTATAAGGCATTCATGTTGCATGAAACTTGGTTTAGAGTCCTAGAAACGCGTTGTTAGATGTTTCATAAGTTCGTCAAACTTGTACACAGCTCATTGAGACACTTATAAGCACTCATGTTGTATGAAACTTGGTTTAGAGTCCTAGAAACGCGTTGTTAGATGTTTCATAAGTTCGTCAAACTAGTACAAAGCTCATTGAGACACTTATAAGCACTCATGTTGCATGAAACTTGGTTTAGAGTCCTAGAAACCGCGTTGTTAGATGTTTCATAAGTTCGTCAAACTAGTACAAAGCTCATTGAGACACTTATAAGCACTCATGTTGCATGAAACTTGGTTTAGAGTCCTAGAAACGCGTTGTTAGATGTTTCATAAGTTCGTCAAACTAGTACAAAGCTCATTGAGACACTTATAAGCACTCATGTTGCATGAAACTTGGTTTAGAGTCCTAGAAACGCGTTGTTAGATGTTTCATAAGTTCGTCAAACTTGTACAAAGCTCATTGAGACACTTATAAGCACTCATGTTGCATGAAACTTGGTTTAGAGTCCTAGAAACGCGTTGTTAGATGTTTCATAAGTTCGTCAAACTAGTACAAGCTCATTGAGACACTTATAAGCACTCATGTTGCATGAAACTTGGTTTAGAGTCCTAGAAACGCGTTGTTAGATGTTTCATAAGTTCGTCAAACTAGTCACAAAGCTCATTGAGACACTTATAAGCACTCATGTTGCATGAAACTTGGTTTAGAGTCCTAGAACCCGCGTTGTTAGATGTTTCATAAGTTCGTCAAACTAGTCAAAAGCTCATTGAGACACTTATAAGCACTCATGTTGCATGAAACTTGGTTTAGAGTCCTAGAAACGAGTTGTTAGACGTTTCATAAGTTCGGAAAACTTGTACAAAGCTCATTGAGACACTTATAAGCACTCATGTTCAATCAAACTTGGTTTAGAGTCATAGAAACGCGTTGTTAGATGTTTCATAAGTTCGTCAAACTAGTACAAAGCTCATTGAGACATTTATAAGCAAGCACTCATGTTGCATGAAACTTGGTTTAGAGTCCTAGAAATGCGTTGTTAGATGTTTCATAAGTTCGTCAAACTAGTACAAAGCTCATTGAGACACTTATAAGCACTCATGTTGCATGAAACTTGGTTTAGAGTCCTAGAAACGCGTTGTTAGATGTTTCATAAGTTCGTCAAACTAGTACAAAGCTCATTGAGACACTTATAAGCACTCATGTTGCATGAAACTTGGTTTAGAGTCCTAGAAACCGCGTTGTTAGATGTTTCATAAGTTCGTCAAACTAGTACAAAAGCTCATTGAGACACTTATAAGCACTCATGTTGCATGAAACTTGGTTTAGAGTCCTAGAAACCGCGTTGTTAGATGTTTCATAAGTTCGTTAAACTAGTACAAAGCTCATTGAGACACTTATAAGCACTCATGTTGCATGAAACTTGGTTTAGAGTCCTAGAAACGAGTTGTTAGATGTTTCATAAGTTCGTCAAACTTGTACAAAGCTCATTGAGACACTTATAAGCACTCATGTTGCATGAAACTTGGTTTAGAGTCCTAGAAACGCGTTGTTAGATGTTTCATAAGTTCGTCAAACTAGTACAAAGCTCATTGAGACACTTATAAGCACTCATGTTGTATGAAACTTGGTTTAGCGTCCTAGAAACGCGTTGTAAGATGTTTCATAAGTTCGTCAAACTAGTACAAAGCTCATTGAGACACTTATAAGCACTCATGTTGCATGAAACTTGGTTTAGAGTCCTAGAAACGCGTTGTTAGATGTTTCATAAGTTCGTCAAACTTGTACAAAGCTCATTGAGACACTTATAAGCACTCATGTTGCATGAAACTTGGTTTAGAGTCCTAGAAACCGCGTTGTTAGATGTTTCATAAGTTCGTCAAACTAGTACAAAGCTCATTGAGACACATATAAGCACTCATGTTGCATGAAACTTGGTTTAGAGTCCTAGAAACGCGTTGTTAGATGTTTCATAAGTTCGTCAAACTAGTACAAAGCTCATTGAGACACTTATAAGGCACTCATGTTGCATGAAACTTGGTTTAGAGTCCTAGAAACTCGTTGTTAGATGTTTCATAAGTTCTTCAAACTTGTACAAAGCTCATTGAGACACTTATAAGCACTCATGTTGCATGAAACTTGGTTTAGAGTCCTAGAAACGCGTTGTTAGATGTTTCATAAGTTCGTCAAACTAGTACAAAGCTCATTGAGACACTTATAAGCACTCATGTTGCATGAAACTTGGTTTAGGGTCCTAGAAACGCGTTGTTAAGATGTTTCATAAGTTCGTCAAACTAGTACAAAGCTCATTGAGACACTTATAAGCACTCATGTTGTATGAAACTTGGTTTAGAGTCCTAGAAACGCATTGTTAGATGTTTCATAAGTTCGTCAAACTAGTACAAAGCTCATTGAGACACTTATAAGCACTCATGTTGCATGAAACTTGGTTTAGAGTCCTAGAAACCGCGTTGTTAGATGTTTCATAAGTTCGTCAAACTAGTACAAAGCTCATTGAGACACTTATAAGGCATTCATGTTGCATGAAACTTGGTTTAGAGTCCTAGAAACGCGTTGTTAGATGTTTCATAAGTTCGTCAAACTTGTACAAAGCTCATTGAGACACTTATAAGCACTCATGTTGTCATGAAACTTGGTTTAGAGTCCTAGAAAGGCGTTATTAGATGTTTCATAAGTTCGTCAAACTAGTACAAAGCTCATTGAGACACTTATAAGCACTCATGTTGCATGAAACTTGGTTTAGAGTCCTAGAAACGCGTTGTAAGATGTTTCATAAGTTCGTCAAACTTGTACAAAGCTCATTGAGACACTTATAAGCACTCATGTTGCATGAAACTTGGTTTAGAGTCCTAGAAACGCGTTGTTAGATGTTTCATAAGTTCGTCAAACTTGTACAAAGCTCATTGAGACACTTATAAGCACTCATGTTGCATGAAACTTGGTTTAGAGTCCTAGAAACCGCGTTGTTAGATGTTTCATAAGTTCGTCAAACTAGTCACAAAGCTCATTGAGACACTTATAAGCACTCATGTTGCATGAAACTTGGTTTAGAGTCCTAGAAACCGCGTTGTTAGATGTTTCATAAGTTCGTCAAACTAGTACAAAGCTCATTGAGACACTTATAAGCACTCATGTTGCATGAAACTTGGTTTAGAGTCCTAGAAACGCGTTGTTAGATGTTTCATAAGTTCGTCAAACATAGTACAAAACTCATTGAGACACTTATAAGCACTCATGTTGAATGAAACTTGGTTTAGAGTCCTAGAAACGCGTTGTTAGATGTTTCATAAGTTTCGTCAAACTAGTACAAAGCTCATTGAGACACTTATAAGCACTCATGTTGCATGAAACTTGGTTTAGAGTCCTAGAAATGCGTTGTTAGATGTTTCATAAGTTCGTCAAACTAGTACAAAGCTCATTGAGACACTTATAAGCACTCATGTTGCATGAAACTTGGTTTAGAGTCCTAGAAACTGCGTTGTTAGATGTTTCATAAGTTCGTCAAACTAGTACAAAGCTCATTGAGACACTTATAAGCACTCATGTTGCATGAAACTTGGTTTAGAGTCCTAGAAACGAGTTGTTAGACGTTTCATAAGTTCGTCAAACATAGTACAAAGCTCATTGAGTCACTTATAAGCACTCATGTTGAATGAAACTTGGTTTAGAGTCCTAGAAACCGCGTTGTTAGATGTTTCATAAGTTCGTCAAACTAGTACAAAGCTCATTGAGACACTTATAAGCACTCATGTTGTATGAAACTTGGTTTAGAGTCCTAGAAACGCATTGTTAAATGTTTCATAAGTTCGTCAAACTAGTACAAAGCTCATTGAGACACTTATAAGCACTCATGTTGCATGAAACTTGGTTTAGAGTCCTAGAACCCGCGTTGTTAGATGTTTCATAAGTTCGTCAAACTTGTACAAAGCTCATTGAGACACTTATAAGCACTCATGTTGTATGAAACTTGGTTTAGAGTCCTAGAAACGCGTTGTTAGATGTTTCATAAGTTCGTCAAACTAGTACAAAGCTCATTGAGACACTTATAAGCACTCATGTTGCATGAAACTTGGTTTAGAGTCCTAGAAACGCGTTGTTAGATGTTTCATAAGTTCGTCAAACTAGTACAAAGCTCATTGAGACACTTATAAGCACTCATGTTGCATGAAACTTGGTTTAGAGTCCTAGAAACTCGTTGTTAGATGTTTCATAAGTTCGTCAAACTTGTACAAAGCTCATTGAGACAATTATAAGCACTCATGTTGCATGAAACTTGGTTTAGAGTCCTAGAAACGCGTTGTTAGATGTTTCATAAGTTCGTCAAACTAGTACAAAGCTCATTGAGACACTTATAAGCACTCATGTTGCATGAAACTTGGTTTAGAGTCCTAGAAACGCGTTGTTAGACGTTTCATAAATTCGTCAAACTAGTACAAAGCTCATTGAGACACTTATAAGCACTCATGTTGCATGAAACTTGGTTTAGAGTCCTAGAAACACATTGTTAGATGTTTCATAAGTTCGTCAAACTAGTACAAAGCTCATTGAGACACTTATAAGCACTCATGTTGCATGAAACTTGGTTTAGAGTCTTAGAAACCGCGTTGTTAGATGTTTCATAAGTTCGTCAAACTAGTACAAAGCTCATTGAGACACTTATAAGCACTCATGTTGCATGAAACTTGGTTTAGAGTCCTAGAAACGCGTTGTTCGATGTTTCATAAGTTCGTCAAACTAGTACAAAGCTCATTGAGACACTTATAAGCACTCATGTTGCATGAAACTTGGTTTAGAGTCCTAGAACCCGCGTTGTTAGATGTTTCATAAGTTCGTCAAACTTGTACAAAGCTCATTGAGACACTTATAAGCACTCATGTTGTATGAAACTTGGTTTAGAGTCCTAGAAACGCACGTTGTTAGATGTTTCATAAGTTCGTCAAACTAGTACAAAAGCTCATTGAGACACTTATACGCATTCATGTTGCATGAAACTTGGTTTAGAGTCCTAGAAACGCGTTGTTAGATGTTTCATAAGTTCTTCAAACTTGTACAAAGCTCATTGAGACACTTATAAGCACTCATGTTGCATGAAACTTGGTTTAGAGTCCTAGAAACGCGTTGTTAGATGTTTCATAAGTTCGTCAAACTAGTACAAAAGCTCATTGAGACACTTATAAGCACTCATGTTGCATGAAACTTGTTTAGAGTCCTAGAAACCGCGTTGTTAGATGTTTCATAAGTTCGTCAAACTAGTACAAAGCTCATTGAGACACTTATAAGCACTCATGTTGCATGAAACTTGGTTTAGAGTCCTAGAAACGCGTTGTTAGATGTTTCATAAGTTCGTCAAACATAGTACAAAGCTCATTGAGACACTTATAAGCACTCATGTTGAATGAAACTTGGTTTAGAGTCCTAGAAACGCGTTGTTAGATGTTTCATAAGTTCGTCAAACTAGTACAAAGCTCATTGAGACACTTATAAGCACTCATGTTGCATGAAACTTGGTTTAGAGTCCTAGAAACGCGTTGTTGTTCGATGTTTCATAAGTTCGTCAAACTAGTACAAATCTCATTGAGACACTTATAAGCACTCATGTTGCATGAAACTTGGTTTAGAGTCCTAGAAACGCGTTGTTAGATGTTTCATAAGTTCGTCAAACTAGTACAAAGCTCATTGAGACACTTATAAGCACTCATGTTGCATGAAACTTGGTTTAGAGTCCTAGAAACGCGTTGTTAGATGTTTCATAAGTTCGTCAAACTAGTACAAAAGCTCATTGAGACACTTATAAGCACTCATGTTGCATGAAACTTGGTTTAGAGTCCTAGAAACGCGTTGTTAGATGTTTCATAAGTTCGTCAAACATGTACAAAGCTCATTGAGACACTTATAAGCACTCATGTTGAATGAAACTTGGTTTAGAGTCATAGAAACGCGTTGTTAGATGTTTCATAAGTTCGTCAAACTAGTACAAAGCTCATTGAGACACTTATAAGCACTCATGTTGCATGAAACTTGGTTTAGAGTCCTAGAAATGCATTGTTAGATGTTTCATAAGTTCGTCAAACTAGTACAAAGCTCATTGAGACACTTATAAGCACTCATGTTGCATGAAACTTGGTTTAGAGTCCTAGAAACGCGTTGTTAGATGTTTCATAAGTTCGTCAAACTAGTACAAAGCTCATTGAGACACTTATAAGCACTCATGTTGCATGAAACTTGGTTTAGAGTCCTAGAAACGCGTTGTTAGACGTTTCATAAGTTCGTCAAACTAGTCACAAAGCTCATTGAGACACTTATAAGCACTCATGTTGCATGAAACTTGGTTTAGAGTCCTAGGAAACGCGTTGTTAGATGTTTCATAAGTTCGTCAAACTAGTACAAAGCTCATTGAGACACTTATAAGGCACTCATGTTGCATGAAACTTGGTTTAGAGTCCTAGAAACTGCATTGTTAGATGTTTCATAAGTTCGTCAAACTAGTACAAAGCTCATTGAGACACTTATAAGCACTCATGTTGCATGAAACTTGGTTTAGAGTCCTAGAAACGCGTTGTTAGATGTTTCATAAGTTCGTCAAACTAGTACAAAGCTCATTGAGACACTTATAAGCACTCATGTTGCATGAAACTTGGTTTAGAGTCCTAGAACCCGCGTTGTTAGATGTTTCATAAATTCGTCAAACTTGTACAAAAGCTCATTGAGACACTTATAAGCACTCATGTTGTATGAAACTTGGTTTAGAGTCCTAGGAACCGCGTTGTTAGATGTTTCATAAGTTCATCAAACTAGTACAAAGCTCATTGAGACACTTATAAGCACTCATGTTGCATGAAACTTGGTTTAGAGTTCTTAGAAACGCGTTGTTAGATGTTTCATAAGTTCTTCAAACTTGTACAAAGCTCATTGAGACACTTATAAGCACTCATGTTGCATGAAACTTGGTTTAGAGTCCTAGAAACGCGTTGTTAGATGTTTCATAAGTTCGTCAAACTTGTACAAAGCTCATTGAGACACTTATAAGCATTCATGTTGCATGAAACTTGGTTTAGAGTCCTAGAAACGCGTTGTTAGATGTTTCATAAGTTCGTAAAACTTGTACAAAGCTCATTGAGACACTTATAAGCACTCATGTTGTATGAAACTTGGTTTAGAGTCCTAGAAACGCATTGTTAAATGATTCATAAGTTCGTCAAACTAGTACAAAGCTCATTGAGACACTTATAAGCACTCATGTTGCATGAAACTTGGTTTAGAGTCTTAGAAACCGCGTTGTTAGATATTTCATAAGTTCGTCAAACCAGTACAAAGCTCATTGAGACACTTATAAGCATTCATGTTGCATGAAACTTGGTTTAGAGTCCTAGAAACGCGTTGTTAGATGTTTCATATAGTTCGTCAAACTTGTACCAAGCTCATTGAGACACTTATAAGCACTCATGTTGTATGAAACTTGGTTTAGAGTCCTAGAAACCGCGTTGTTAGATGTTTCATAAGTTCGTAAAACTTGTACAAAGCTCATTGAGACACTTATAAGCACTCATGTTGTATGAAACTTGGTTTAGAGTCCTAGAAACGCGTTGTTAAATGTTTCATAAGTTCGTCAAACATGTACAAAGCTCATTGAGACACTTATAAGCACTCATGTTGCATGAAACTTGGTTTAGAGTCCTAGAAACTCGTTGTTAGATGTTTCATAAGTTCTTCAAACTTGTACAAAGCTCATTGAGACACTTATAAGCACTCATGTTGCATGAAACTTGGTTTAGAGTCCTAGAAACGCGTTGTTAGATGTTTCATAAGTTCGTCAAACTAGTACAAAAGCTCATTGAGACACTTATAAGCACTCATGTTGCATGAAACTTAGTTTAGAGTCCTAGAAACCGAGTTTTTAGATGTTTCATAAGTTCGTCAAACTAGTACAAAGCTCATTGAGACACTTATAAGCACTCATGTTGCATGAAACTTGGTTTAGAGTCCTAGAAACGCGTTGTTAGATGTTTCATAAGTTCGTCAAACTATGTACAAAACTCATTGAGACACTTATAAGCACTCATGTTGCATGAAACTTGGTTTAGAGTCTTAGAAACGCGTTGTTAGGTGTTTCATAAGTTTTTCAAACTAGTACAAAGCTCATTGAGACACTTATACGCACTCATGTTGCATGAAACTTGGTTT